>JAOVYW010000029.1:2630934-2668074 GCA_025775045.1 Hiodon tergisus
AAGTTGCAGCTCGGCAAAAGCTCCCCCGCTAGACCCGGCTCCAATGCAGCAGTCAAGTGGGAGTTTGTCTGGTGAGTGTGGTGACCCAGGTGCCCCCCCCCCCCCCGTGTCTCACAGCGAGCAAGGCCACCAGTGAAGCCAGAGGTCAGGGACTCAGGAGGAACATTGGTCCCCCTCCATCATACTGGGAGTTATTTGCCTCCTCAAGAACAAAGGAGCTAGTGGAAGGGGGATAGTGTGACAATCAGGGGAGATTAATAGCTCATTACTACTTCTTCTGTGGTTCTTATTAGTTTGTTAGCTCTGTTATTTTGGGGGTTGACAGCTGATGGGTAGCGGTGTGAAACTTACCAGTGGCCCAGATAGATAGTCTTTAAGTGATATAGGACTGAATATTCTCTCTTTTTTTCTTGTGCCGGGGACTTATTTAGCTGCTGCACCTCTCGTTAGTTAGTTAGCACAGCCGTCACCAACCCATTGTACAACAATTAGTTCCGCTGTCACATCTCCGACTCCTTTTTGCCTAGCAAAGACAGGTATTTGCATATTTAGTTTTGGTAACTTTCATTCAAGTATTGGGTTCCTGGATATGGCAGATTGCTTTGCTATCTGTTATATAAAACGGGAGGACGGGAGGACCAGATGAAACAACATTTGAACAGCTCTGCTCCTGACTCTGGGGAGTGTGGATCCAACAGATACTGGAGAGGTGGACTAACTGGGATAGCCAAGCGTATGCTTGCTGGCTCCTAAAGTTGATCAGGGGCCTGTTCATTTTGTGGATGAGCGTGTTTAGTGTCTTAACACAGAGATAATGGAAAGCTGACTTCTTGCATTGTAAATGCCGGAAGTATGCTGAATTTGATTATGAAGGCTTCGAAGACTTTGCTAGAGAAAAATGGCTCCTACCGCTGTAGGTAAAGGTAAAGTTGTAATAATAATGTTGATGAATGAATGAACATTTCATGCACTAGTGGCCAACGGGAACAACGGAAACCCAATTGCTACCAACATTTGTCATCACTTGGCACACCTCTGTGTGTTGGCAGTGGGGTCAACTGAAAAATTGATTTCCACAGGAAAATGGGTTATATCACTTTGAAAGTATTTATTGTGTTAATAATGGGAATGTACAAATTTTTCTGAAAATCTGCTGTCCACATCTATTATGTGCACAAACAAAAGTAGTTAGAGCAACTCGCGTTTAAAATTTTAAGTCGCTGTATACCTGAGTGAGTAATGAACCTTAGCCCAACAAAATCATCCCGTGCACCTGACCCAAAAGTTTGTTTTGAGATAATAACCTCAAACATTACAGTGTCTAGATTAGCTTTAGTCTACGACATTTATCTTTGAAATAGTTTCTTTTTTCTTCTTGTTACAGCAGTAAACTAGTATTATTAGAACTGAAGGTCGTAATAGAAAAATATATCATAAACATGTTTAGCTAATGGTACTAGGTTACAGCCCATTGTAGCAATGGTGCTTCCCTCTGACGGTTACATAAACATAGTACACTTCAGTCCTCCCTAAGACGTGCTGCTTACCAAATCAGGCGCAGAGCCCATTACGCTTTCACTGGAACATAGTATTTCTCTCTGCTCACAAAGGTCAATCTAATACAGTTTTCAGTGAAACGTGTTATTGATATTCATGTGCTCTGCAGAACTCAAGGGAAACTAAAGTTTTTAAAACACCTTACACCATGTTGTGAAACAAACTAGAAAGGAGGCTCTAAAATCAATTTACAAGTGTGTGCCACAGTATGTGGGCCAGCCCACTCAATGTTTGTTATATATCCAACAGAATTTGCAAAGCAGCACCAGGGACAAGGTAAGTATAAAAAATTATAATATTCCTTTATTATTATTTCATGCACAGGTAACAGCTAAAACATATCTAATCTCCATTCCCACCTCTATTGTCCTGCTGGCCCTGGGGATCCAGAGCACCCTACAGGTAAATTGTTCTTTTCATCAGCCATTTGAATCCCCTTTGCAGCTAGGGCTAGTGTTGAATTCTCAATTTCAGAAACTTGTGGACAGCAGCTCACTTCAAACCCATGCCTCACTGAAAACATTACCCAGAACCCCATTCTATTGGCTGGGAAGTCCCAGCTACCCTTATAATGCCTAATATAGGGAAACGGGAAAAATACCGGGAGCTGTCAACGATTCTTGCTCTGTTCATACCACAAGGCTCGATTGTGTGAAATTTCATACTTTTACTGAAAGGGTGGGACATTGCACCTCCTGCTTTTTTTCAGTAGTTATTAATAGATGTTGTTTTGATATGACAAGCATTGCAGAGGTTCATCTATTTTGAATATAACCATGTATATGAATACAATCGTAAGGAAAATACCGTTGGCTTGCCCATCACCAACATATTCACCTTTGTCTAGCACATTTACAGCATAAGGATTAATGCATAATATGCAGAGTAAAATTCACTTTAAGGTATTCTGAATACCTATTCATTTTAATCAATTTTCTGTAACCACTGGTCCATTTTGGTAGCTAGAGCCTAACTTGACAGACAAAGGGCACAAAGCAGGGTACGACAAGGACAGGACGCCAGCCTATTGTAGGGCAGGAGATGTACAGACAAGGCCACAGCCACACACGGCCAGTTTCACAGCTGACAATCCACTTTGCACACAAGTCTTAGTGGAAAGAAATCAGAAAACCTGATGAAACCCATGCACAGACAGATACCTGAGTCTGATTGAGGCACCAATGATAACTGCTGACCCATCGTGCCTCTCTTTGAATACTTATTATTTACAAAATTCCACTGTAAGATGTTTAACGAAAATAAATAACGCTTTAAATATTTTTAAACATTTAATTAAGGTAAATGATTGAGACATACCCATATTTTTCAAGTGAACTGTTTCCACGCAGTCATCATAAAGACAACCATTTTTAGAAATTCTAAATCATAGAAGTCCCTGGAAAATCTGTATCTATCCTATGGCAGCTTACTGTCCAGGACATGTTGATTTGAGGCAAAACTATGCAGCATTAAAAGAACACTTGTTTAATCAAATCAATTATCAATAATCTTAATTGCATTTATTAAGTAATTTATAAAGGGAACATGTCAGCTTATGTACTGTATTATCTGCAGAGGATAATGTATTTATTATATCCCATTATAAGATAATTTATATGGATGAATGTTATATGATCAACATATCTATATCAATTTCCTCTCTATGCTTTGGAATAGTGTATTTCCATAATATTTAATTTAATTACTTTCCCACATACAAAAGAGCTTAAGTGCCACCTATTTCTGTTACTTACAGAATGTTATGAATAAGGGATGAGTTTGAAAAAAAACAACAAAAAACACATTGTTAGTCAAAAGTTAGGGACAAATGACTTGTCAGGTAGACTGAAATGTCACCTTGATCAGCTTTACCAAGCTGTCAGAGTGAGAGAAAGAGTAGAAGAGATTACAATCAAAAGAAATGTTCTTGACAAATCGAAGCTGACATCACAAATTACCTGTGCACAATCCATTGAGGTTATTAGTTTGTTGACATGAAGCAACAACATGAAGGACAAATGAAGGGAATTACTTAACATTTATTGAGGAAATTAATTGTTTGCTCCATTCCAACATGGAGGAAATTACATCCAGACGTATAGCAGTTACCTTCTTTTCGTGTGCCATATAATGTCGGTGATTAAAGCTAAATTGGTTTTGTGAATTTGAAAAATGATGTTGATGTTTCTTGTTTTCTGCTGTCTATTCACCTACTTGGGTTATAGTCAAAATTTCTTGACTTACTTCTTGTTTACTCGATGAATGTTCCAGACATTAAACCTCATATAATTTCCTGTGATCTGAATGCTGATCAGGTTGTACTACTTATGGGAAAGTAGTAGATAGTGTAACATATATTAATGGTGTGACAATATCTGCTAAGGAGATAATGAAGTTAGATCACTAACCTCCACATAATGTTTTCTTTATTGGACCAAAACTCTGAGTGTCACTACGATACTCATCTCTGGACATCATGTAGTATAGTGGAATAGGACACTGAAAAGGGGATAATCAATATTGGGGTCATATAACAGACATCACATTACATTCATGGAGTATGCAATGTAAACACACTGGTAGGAAGAGAATGGAAGAGAAGACTAACATAACAGTTATTGGAACAGTCATAATGGAAGAATATAACAGTAAACTAAAAAAAGTCAAACACGTCAAGGCTCATGGGAACATACAGTGTAACGATAGCCATTACGCTCACAGGAGCATCACAATATGAAGATTACACTTGAACAACATTTACAGGTAAACAAGACCATTAAGCACTAATAAAAATAAAATACAAACACCCGACAGAAGAAAACAATCCCCTAAGGGGTCCAAGGCCCAAAGGTTCTTTGGTGTGGATCAATGAGATACAGCGAGTATTGCCTGGTGTCTATAGTCTAGTTTCCAGGGCATCAGAATTGGTCCATCTGGTTCCAGCATTGCAGGTCACCTGGATTACTCTCATAGGTGGTTGGACAAAACTCCCGGATCCAGTTGAAATGCAGAATCCTTGTGAATTTATTTGGACGCTCCAAAAACACAGTAGATTCACAATAACACAGAATAAAACAGCTTTCCAAGAGTAGATGTCAATCTTCAAAAATAAATAAACAATCAAAAACAGCACAAAGACCAAAGGGGTTTCAGTATCTTCAGTAGTTGGTGTCCTTAACATATGTAAATTTAAATCAGAGGCAAAATACCTAATTGATGGGAATGTTGTGAATTAAAATATTCCCTAGAGTAAATACATAGTTATGTGTTTCCCGTTGATCACTACCCTCCCGCCCATTAACTGCTGCTTACTCTTTTGATTTTCTGATTCCTTTTTTTGTATCACAGATGGTTTCAATCTAATTATTCTTAATGTTCGGTTTTCTCTCTCAGACATTGCACTAGGTCATTTAATGTGATGATGATTTACATAATAAAAAAAAGAGATAATTGCACAATTGAATCACGATGCTGCTTTTTCATGAGGAACACGGTATTGTTTTTTCTCAAACAACATAGTGCCACATAATTTTTTTTCCACATACATTTCATCGAGGATAGTTTGAGTAAGTTGTCAATGCATAAAAATCAATTTACTGTAAATCCGGAATGCGTGTAGGACTTCTGTCCTATAAAACACAACAGGTGGCGATGTGCCTTGATATTCTTAGGGACCCGGATGTTTTGGGTAGTCCTAAAAATGACTTACTTGCCTGTCATTAAAACAGAACTAGTAGCTGGCTATATACAGTAATCAATTTATTTTTTATTTTAAATATTTCCTGTAATCATTCCCGTCAAAACACCACAAAAAACGTTATTTTGGGGTGTTTTTGAATGGGAATATTCTACTGCAAAGAACTATGATATTAACAGTAGGCTTTACTGAGGCTCAGTACAATTCAACAGGCATCACACTTCACAAAGAACATCAAATATATGCAATTTTTTATTTATTTAAATGCTTCGGTTTTATTGTCTGCAGAGCTCAGCATAATTGGCAGGGTGCAGTTCTGTTTGGTGACATTTTTTGCTGTTTACAATCATTAAAGTCTTTATATTACGAAGCAATTCCAGTCAGTTCATTCGGTCAGTGTAGGTTTTTTTTTCTGTCTCTCTTCCAGGCTGCAAAATTAATTAACCACACATTCCTGGCCAAATTTGGATATATCAAGCTTGATCTTAATGTTCGCTCTAATGCAGCCTGACCTCATGTCCACAAAGCTTCATTACTATTCCAGGGCAGCCTTTGTCCTCAGAAGAATTCATAAAAGGGTTCCATCTGAATACACCCAGCGCTCCGCTTCTTACTTTCAACAGCCCACAGATTTTATTGTCACCCCCCCAAGAAAAAAATAACGATCTAAACAAAGCTAAAAGGTAGTCTGATCCGTTTGCATGAGGCACCGTTGTTCGACTGCTTTTATCTGTTGTCTTCGACCACAATGGTCCTCCTTGGGTATGCCTCTACATCCACAAATATGTAGCGAAATTCATACTTCCCAGTCTCTGGATCCTGTCAAAGGAAAACAACCAAAAACAACACATTTTCTACCTGAACCTAATGCATTTTTGCTCGTTCACACACTGTTAACCCATTTCGCAGAAAAGATGAATGACTTCTCCACACATTCTACCATTAACCCATGTCACTGAAAGATTAATTGAGCACCCTAAGGTTACTGACTTGCTTTAAAAAGGAGGAAAATCATAATTAACACTTACCTCTTTCATCTCTGTGTGCACAGTTCCTTTCATCTGCGGCTCAGCGCCTTCGATATAAAACTTCAACCTCATGTGCTTCAAACCATCCTTAATGTACTCTACATGACTGGAAACAGAATGTGTTACGTGTCCTGGCAGCAGGGACATTGATGAATATGCTGTCATGCTAACCTTGTGATGTGCACCAGTTAAGTTAACTGGGGTGATAAGACAACCAAATCCCAAAACGTTAATTAAAAAATAAATCAGTTCCTTATCAACCCATGTCACCTGACTGACAATATTCTAATTTACAGCATTAACTTTAGGGGTTTTATGGCTGGAGTTTCTATAAACCAGGTATCGCAACTGTAGATCAAAATAGATAATAACAAACATAATTTTTTCCTATGAACTGCACAGGGGCTAAATTAACACTGGTTTGAACTAAATGCATACTGCCTTGATAGCCAAATAAATCGCTATTAAAAAGTGTTATAAGGAAATATAATCAAAACTTAACAAGTAGCCTCACCGAACCTGTTGTCTTCTACCTCGACGAGTTGTCTCACCATAACCCTTTATTGGTTCACCAAAAGCTCCGATGACCTTCAGTTTAAATGGAAAACAAGAAAGTGGAATGATAATATTTTAAGTACTTTTAACCAAGAAAAAAACCCAAAACCTTCCTTTAGTTCACAGCAATATTCTTTTCCAGGAAACAAACACGTTATCTTTGGAACTGATTTTCTACTCACCTCTGGATTCCCTCTGCATTTCTCCAAAGCTTTCCCATATATTTTGCTTGGACTTGATGAGGAAAACAACTCTTTGAAGACTACATATAACAATCCTCCTGTGGGAAAAGATTTTTGGTTGTTGTTTTGGGTGAAGACAAAAGAAATAACAATAAAATCGTAACTGAAAATAGCAGGCGTCAGCCAACCCTGGTCTACGTGAGCCGCAGTGTCTGCTGGTTTTCGTTTCCTCTTGCTGTTATCTGGATTAGAAATAATCTCACTAGGCATTTCCAGATATAAAATCTGACACAGTGATAGCTGGAAAACCTGCAGACACTGCTGTACTCAAGTTACAGGTCCATCCCAATTTAGTAGACATGTTCAGAGTTGACATCACCTGCAAGAGTGCATGCAAAACATTTAGCACAGAACAGGGCTATTAGTTTATGAATTTAGTGCATCTCATAAAATCCATATTACTAGGCTTCAGACAGGAGGGAAGATAGCACTGAATATAAGGCTGAGAGTTAGCCTACCTGTTACTCCAACACCAACAATCACAACTATTAAATAGGTGAAATCTCTGCCTGCCGCCTTGACTGTGAAAAAGAGAAGCATTATAGAGAAACAAAATATTTGAAGTGTACAACTATAAATACAACAAATCGAGGAGGAAACAAATCGAGTTTCATGAAACAAACAAAACAAGTTAAGGTCGTAGATGTCATAAATTAATCCCCACTGGTACGTCTACAAACTATAGCTTTGTAAAGAATACTGCTTTGGCTGGAAAAATTGTTTAACTCGTAAAATCTTCAATGGCATTAAATTATATATAGGCATTGTGAACACTGCGCTTATTTTTCTAAAATGACACCCTCACTTAAGGAACGCGGTAGAGTCGTCTTTTCTCACCTTTCTGAGCTGCCGAAAGTCCTAAAGTGTCACTTCGGCTTCTGGATAAGGACACGGGACCGTTCTCCTTTTTGCCGCCATTGTCTTTACTATTTGCCCTAGCGTTTACTGAAAAGTATCGCGTCTGCAAACACCCAGAACTTCCGTGGATCGCAGTTAAATAAGTCTGCTGTTCAGCCTTCAACGAGCACTGTCTTAGTCTAGTAGTATTTAGCTGCAATGCGTTGCATATCTGAAGTCGTTTAAAAGTTTGCAAAACACATTGAATTGACATAGATTGCGGTAATTGCCGACGAACAGCGTTATGTACCAGAGAACACATTTTAAAAACTCAACAGTATTTTCAAGTTCTAGACGTTGCCAACAATCCACTAATACTGAAACGTTAATATTAATCAAAAGTCCAAAACCCTGCGATCGATGTGGCGTGGTTCGTCATTGAAGCGACTACGTCAGTTACGTAGTTTATTTGCAAGGGAGTCTGGTAGAGAATCATTATGAAATTCACTACGGGAAAACTACAAAATCCACAATACATTCTACACAATCGGAGAGCTTTGAGCCCATGTATTGCTTTTCTGATGTTTATGCATTACGCTACTGCTAACCGGAAGATAACACGTGTTACCTGGAAGATAAACTGCGTAGTTTAACAAAATATATTTAGAAAATCCCATGGTTTAATCCAATTTACTTTTATTAAAAATTAAAAAATTAAAACGTATATAAAACATACCAACAAAATATCTATATATGTATGTTCAGTAATTTAGAACTCATTGGGATGAACAGTGTGTAATATATATATATATATATAGTGCAAAAAAAAGGAGAGAGCTTCTGTAACCATGTTGGTGAAATCTTTACACACTGTTCATCCCAATGTATTGTGTGTGTGTGTGTGTGTGTGTTTGTGTGTGTTTTTGTTTGTTTAGGACCTGCAGTTGTCTGCACGGTGTGTCCAAAACATTTCATTTCATTCTTACGTTGAATTTGTTATTGTTCCATTGAACAAACTGAAGTGCCAACATCACCAGCAAAACAGTCTTAAGGACAAGGCATACTCCAGTGATAACAATATTTCACTCAGATGCACTGGTTTCTAAATTAAACATTCAAATTTGCAACCCTGGGCAAATAATTAGGAGTTTTACACAGTCACAAAACCAGTCTCCATGTAATAAAAAACAAAACAAAACAAACAAACATATAAGCAAGATACAATCAGATTCTTGTACTTTCTTGGTTTCTTCAATTTATTCAAAACATATGCTCTCCAGTATAATTCAGATATGAAATAAAATATCAGTATTGCAGGAGTCAAACAGGTGTAAAACATAAGTACATTTCAAGTTTTTAAAAAACTCAATGTGTAAATAAAGGATGTGCATCATTTCAATGGTACATTAGGTAAGTTTATATTTGGCCCAAAGGAAAATATAAAAGTTTTAATTTCATTTCAATTTCCATTTGATGTGCATAATCAAGCCCTATTAAAGTTATATTTGTAATATAGGCATATAAATATTTTTAAATGTGCCGTGCGGGCTGATGATCTTCCATAATTTCCTGGCTTGCAAGGAGAACTGAGGAGTCAGTTCTATATTGAAAGTAATCTAAATTATAATGTCTTCTTTTGAGGTACCGGAACTCTATATTGTCTTGACATCAACACACGTGATTTTCTACTATGCCATTCAGCACTTAAAACAAAACAGAATGTGGGATTTGATAATGAGATAAAATGTTTCCATCCATATACAGTTCATAGACTTAAAAAAATGTGTATATGACAGAACATTTGCAATTAATTAAAATAAAAAATTATGTTGTAAATCATTAAATAATATGTTCAATCCCACTAAGTGAACAAGTCTGCATTAAGGTAATTTGTCGAAAGAAATAGACTCCAAATTTGACCCTACAATTTTTGTAAAACACAAACAAGTCCTTAACATCCGTCAACAAAAAATACCCAATTATTTTCAAAAATTATTTTAAAAAGATGTATTTTTTTTCTTTATCACAAATAATTGATACAGTCGCTTAGAGCAACAGTTCTTTCAAGACTGAAGCGGGAGTAAAGAGTTAGTTCCATAAGGTGTCATACTTGACAAGATGCAGAAGAATGATGTATCTGCCTGCAGAAAAATGAAAACACTATTAGCCCCAACAGTCTTTCACTGAGCAGACGACCCTCTGCATTTGAATTTGGACTGCGGTGTAATGTCCACAACAAGAGCCTACGGAGCTCTATATTTTTCTTATGAAATTTAAAATGACCTGCAAACAATGCAACTTGTATGAAAACTATTTCACTAGGACAACAGGATTAATTTGCAAACGTTTATCTTCTTATATGAAAATATATGATAACGGTCAAAATTCATTGATGAAATACACCAGATTCCAGCTTATTTATGTAATGTCAATATAATTTTCCTCTGTTGCTTTTACACATTAATTTACCCGACAACGCAAACAAGCTTAAATACTTTGAACGCTAAGGTGGTCTGTCACAAGTATTTGCTATCTGCGCATACATGAAACACTATCATCTCCTTATTAGAATGGAGTAAGCATGTATGAGTAAGCATGTAGTTAAAGACATGGAATATAACCATTGTTACAACTGCAACTGTTTCATTGCAGACATGGCAAATGGAAGTGTGGTATCTAATAAGTGTCTTTTCTGTATATCTTCTAGTGGGTATAACTCCCTTACGGCACTTTTTACATACATGAATCAGAGATTCAGCGCGAAAAACGAAAAAAAAAACTCATGCAAGTACCATACCACGGTATGGTTTCATATCTCAGGTTTCATACAAGTTCCTATGTTAGATATTTAATTCATTGGTCATTTTAATGAATCATGCTACTTTCTTGAGATCAGAGTCGGAACGTAACAGATAATGTTTACATTAACAAAAATATGCAAACCTTTTTGAAATTATACAAGACATTCATTACATTACAAATAATATTACTTGGGTAGATATATATTTATGATAGATGTAATAAAAGACTAGATAAACAACCTATATTCTTGTACATTTACAACACTGAATAAAAGACAAAAACTCCATACCTTTAACAAAAATTAAATCAAAACCGACAGACACATCAAGAAAAAACAAAAAAACAATCACTGCACAAGTAATAAACTGTTTCTGTTAAATGACTTTCCTGCCAGTGGATCATTTTAAATGATCACTATATATTATGTTATCAGCACATGCTGAAATGAGCAGTACTATAATTGAATATCAAAGTATTTACTGAAAATGGCTTTCTTTGTGACCATCTTGTAATGGCCTTGTATTCTGAGTGTCAACCCAAATTGTATTTTACTCGCTGTGAAAATACCTGAAGTTGAATTCTGAGAGATGCACTTTACTTGAATTTCGCCATTTGTTCTTTCTTGAACACTAAATATTAAAAAATAAAAAATTATATTTGGTAATTCTAATTTTTGATGAATGGCTGATGATTCTTTCAAAAGCATGCTCGTGGTTACTTTTTGTGGAGATAAGTCTGTTCTGTGTTAGGCAGAATCTACGTGTCTGGGTCTTTGTTTGTCAGTGGATTTGAATCTTCACAGACTTTCATCCCTTACATAATTTATCACTGGTTCATAATAAGGATAACAGAGGTATTTATGGATATATTCACAAAATACTTTTATAAAAGGCAAAGGGACATGAGAGATAGAACTTCACTTCAGTCGTTTATCGTTTCAAATTCCCGAACCATGAAAGGTGAAGTTGAACAAAGCTGAAGTGCTTCAAAACAGATCACTGGAATACACTACTAAGTAGAAAGCCTGTTATACACAACTTTGTACCATTGGTAAAAAAGGCTGGTTGTTAATGTTAAAAGGCGCCTGTCACGGCATTGACTGAAACGAGTTCAACACGCCCATACTTTGGGCTCTTGCAGTATTATTTTGTATGTAGGTACTCTAACTACTGTTTTATTAACTGCCATCATTGCGGCTCCCAAATCTCACAAGTCATATGCCAGATTCCTTGTTCACAGGCTTGAGCTCTACTGTTGCGTACAGATCATCTTTTTGTTTTTCACCTGATACGGTAATACAATTTAATGTATTTTTTTTAATGTTTCGTTTTTTGACCCTTTCATATTCTTGTGCCCTTTTATCAAGACTTTTTAATAAATCATACAATTGTCTGAAACATACAAATGAAAAAGACAGGACGACGAACCAAATAAGTAACAAAACAAACTGAATGAAAATATTTTCAAAAATCATTTAGCTTTATTTTTTGCAAAGCATTTTTTGAGGAAGTCTGCAATAACGAATCTTCTGAAACATGTTTAAAACGGCTATGTGTTATTGCGCATAGAAAATTCAAATTTGTGTATAAAGACGCCAGCAGGAAAACCACCGTAGGAAACATCAATATTTTTTTCTGAGAATGGAAAATAATTATTGGTATTTTTGCCATTACTTCCATATATAATTCATGTGAATCTAGGGGTGGTCTTGAGAACTTTTTTTTTTAAATGTCAAATTTTCAAATTAGAATCTAAATTACATGTGTGGTTTAATTTAGAACCGTTTTAAGTTCTGTACATGCATTTTGCTTAATAATCTCATTGGTAACATAAAGAATCAACTTCTGAGATATTTTTGAATGGCCTAAACCGGTTAGAAGATAAAATAATCTAAAGATTAGCTATTGAATTTTTATGAACTTTTTTATGAAATGTAAATGCATGCAAACGTAATATTTTATTACCTTGATACTCAAATAGAAAAAAATGTTATCTAATAAATGATATAAATATAATATAAATAGGTCAGTTAAGTAAAGGTAATACTGTTACATATTACTTTGAAATGTACAGAGTGCAAGCATTAAACCAATAGAAGTAGCACAAAACATGAACAAAAAAGGCATGCAAGTTTACAAATATCTATGAAAACAGATTTGCTCAATTCTGTCCCTTCAGCTGATGACTACTGAGAGCAAATATAACAATATTCGTATTCAAAATATTAATTACGGCTCAATGAGTCATCCTTATTATCCATCCGATTACTTAAAAAAAAAAATTGACATTGAAGGCAATTGAGATAATTGGCAATAGTAAAGCCAACCTGAATTCAAGTTTCATTTTAACTTCTGAGTGGTCTTACTTAAAAAAAGAAGTCATCCCCTATGCCACTCGTCACTATTCTTGTTAATTAACATTTTGATACTCTAGATATTACGCTAAAAAGTGTCCGTAAATCATCATGCTGGTGTATATCGCCGGTCCACATTTTCATAATTCATTGAAGCTTCATACTCATCCAGGATTGCACTAGTTTCAAGAAGTCTATATAATGGAAACAATACACAAGTAACGTAATGTAAAACATAAGCAAATACATCACAGATTCTACACTGTTAAATGTGATACAATAGACATCAAATAATAAAAGAGTATGTACTGGTAGTATGTAAATAAAATGATAAGACAACTCAATGCATAAGTTATCAGGAAAACACTGAGGACAAAATTTCTTTTGTGAATCCCAGGATGCTGAAAATTGCCAAATATATTTTTTTCCCCAAATTCCAGCAAGTAATAATATAATGATATAATATAATATGCTAAATATACTTTATATAATAAACTACAAGACATTACATTTTGTCTAAAGTTTTTACAAAATACAAAATGTTAATACTAAAAAATATTGTTTCTAGTCACTATACTGTTCACTATACTGTATCTTTGTGTATACTGCATTGCATATATATCGATTAGAAACTAAAACAAGGATTTTTTTATTGTCCCAAAAGACTATTCATAATTAATAATTAAAACAGTATGAACGTTATATTATTAAACAAGTAAAGCAGGACATCCACAGTTTAGACCATGTGTTTTGTGTAAATTTCAACTCCGTTTTTTGAGTCTCAGATATTTAGTAACAAAAGCGAAAAGTGCATTAAGTTTTTTTTAAAATGTTCTAATTTTCAAAACACCGCTGTGGTAACTTTTACGGTACATACTAATGGACTAATGAAAACAAAATTAATAACTGAAAAACACACAAGCAAAAGCAATAAGGAAGAAAAAAACATATGAAAACCACCATGTCCACAAGACAAATAACCATACCTTAATGACAATGAAGAAAATAAATGAAACATTGACCGTTGATGTTACCGAAATATATCGACGTTTTGGATAAAGCAAAACAAGTCTAAAGTGGTTGATGTTGACTTACACAATGACTAGACATACAAAGAGGACGGCCCCAGTTTTTGAAATTGCTTACCTGAAGATTGTCTCTTAGACCCTAGTTGTGTTGTATTCAGATTCATGTTTGCTTAGAGACCCAATGAGGCAGAACCTGTAATGTCATGGCTCTTTCATTTCATTATACTGTTTCGCATTGAAAGAAATATATATATGCATATATATGCTACATACTGTAACCGCAATACATTTTACGTAAATTGTTTTGGTAAAACATAAAACACTTGCATGCAGAAATGAAAAGAAAATACTAGACTATAGTAGTTTTTAGGACGATATAGGCGAATCAAATGTACAAAACAAGCATGTAATGCATGTATACACATCTACGCACAAGCACACACACAATGTGCATGCAGAGAAATGTTACGCTGGGTGTATGCAGTGTGGAGAAAAGGTTTTTTTCGGAGGAAGTGCTTTCATGTTATCGAGTGTATTTGTAAACATTTAATGTATGCGACAAGCCATTAAAGTGCAGAAATCTCACTTTTTGTATTTTTATAGGTTCATGCCGTACGTTTGTTAATTTGGAAATACAAAATGTTTTTGCACCAGAGAAAGTCCCTATAAAGTTTAACCATATGACAAGCCCTTCTGCTCTGTGTAAAACCAGAATACGTATATTCATAGGTTTATTTTTAATGAACGTATAACCTCCATAATAATATAATATGTGTGTGTGTACATATATATAATTTAATAAATAACATTTAAGACATTCCATTACAAAAGTGGCTTGCAAAAGTATTCACCCCGTTCCAGAAAGACACCATTTTGTTGAAAGACAAATTACATGTAAACATGTATGCCAGAAGAATAGCAACCGCCTAATTACTGCCACCTTTGTATTAAACTTAGAGCGGTTTACTTAAACAATCAACATGTTTACTTTTTTTATTAGCAGTTTTTTTCTGAGATCTAATTTCTTTCACCCAAGCACTTTTTGAATTTTTTTTTTTTAAAGTTATAAAAATAATAAAATAAATAAATAAATAAAAATACTCAAATGTTTACACGTAATTTTTAACTCAACAAAATGAGGCCTCGCTGGAAGGCCCTTTTTGCAAAGCACTGTATTTTATTCTAAATGAGAGGAATTGCAGTACCATTGGGGTTTAACTGGTGGTGGGAGACAGCATGCATCAAACTGGAGCTACAACTTAAAATCATGGTAACCTTAATTGGCTGGTAGCAGCTGGGTTTCACCATCTCAGTCAACCCCCTTATGAATGGTCGCAGAGGTTGAAATGAAAAAACAAACAAAAAAAACAACAAAAAAAACACAAATCAAAGGAAGCAATAAACTAAAATTTCAAAAGTTGTAAAAAAAAAAAAACAAATTTAAAAAAAGGAAAATGAAAAAAAAAAAAGAGGAAATTAACGTCTGGAAAAAGAGGTCCCTTAAGTGATAATCTTCATCAAAAATCTATGGATACTGACCGCTGCACTGCTTTGTCGTGCCTGGACAGCCTGTGGCTTGTGGTGGGCACCTCCTCCAGGTCGTCGTCCAGGTCGCACCCGTCAGCGGCGTCCTGCGAGTAGCTGTGCTTCATCACCAGTATGCTCCTGCGGTTGGTGGGCGGGACCAGGGGTCTGACGGGCTGGGGCGGGACGTCCGTTATGAGGGTGGCGTCCCGTGCGCTGAGGTTGCCGTGGCTGCCCTTCAGGCTGGAAATCTGGGATCCACAGTGGTGGTCGTGGATGCACCGGGACGAGGACCGCCTCAGCTTGTGGTAGTTCTCCAGGTCTTCGGCTAGGTCAGCCAGGTCCGCAGATGGCGCTGCGGCGCTGCGCAGGGTGCAGAGTTCATAGTGAGGCGGCTCAAAGACCTCCTGGAACATGGTGGGGTCAAAGTCCTCCCTCCTGATTATGTACTTTTTGCGAGGCTGTTTGATTTGGACTATAACGGATACAATCAGAAGGACAATCACAATGCAACAGGTCACCCCAATTATAGTCCCGTTGGTGTTGTTGAGGTTGTCCAGAATGTTTGCTTTCCTCTTCTCTGTGTAAACACAAGAGCAACACAAGAGTTAAGCTCACCGACAGAACTACATCCAAAAGATAAGCATAAAGTGTAATGCTTTGAGTCATGGCCAGAGCTGAATATCCAGTCAGGAAATTTGATAAAAGTAAATAAGCTGAAGAAAAACGCTTATCTTTCACTCACCAATTTACATTTGTTTGTAATATTAAATATACTGAGAACTTTTGATTTTATATGCCTCAGGGAGGGGGGAGTTAACTCTCAGAAATGTTTCAAGGTAAAAAACAAACCTGGGGTTTTATAGACTGCAAGGATTAATGTGCATGGGTCCCTAAACCAATGATTTACGCTACAATAAAGAGCAAAACAAACAAAGCTGCTGAAAACATGCTGACGAAAGCAAATGATCTCATTTTAGCCTTTGGAACCAGGGGAACAGTTTGCCTGTCTGAAAAATAGCAGCCATGTGAATCGAACTCCCTTTGGAAACCGCAGTCATTTTTCATTTGCACTGCTTATGGTCTCTTTGAAATACTGGGTGTATTGGGCTCTTTATTCTGTCCCAGAAGCCACCCTGCACGAGGAATTACAGTGGGGTAACAATGACTCTCAGTTAATCCACATATAGAAGGAGATCTGAGAGAGAGCAGCCAGGAACCTGCCACTGACATTAATTTTCTTGCGGTGAAAAGGTGGAAATGCGATGTTCTATGCAACTGTGACGTACGGCGGGATAGTTCCCTGGGGCGGATACTGCTTTTGGCGCAATTTAAAGATTCAACCAGCAAGTTTCCTTTTTGAAATCCTCTCCTAGTCCAGAAAATATAAACTCACCTTTGCAGTGGTTCTCATCCCAGGGATAGACGCAGTTCTGCACCCCGTTGCACACCAGAGTACTGTTGATACACATGTTACTGTGGCAGAAGAATGCACCCGCTTCGCATGGGGCTAAAACACAGGAGAAATGACCAATTAGCACTATTGATGCAACGAGGCTGGCATTTTTGTGGATAATTCATGACCACGAATTAAGATTTTACATTGGATTTGTGTTTGTTTGCTCATTAATTATTGATTCATTAAGATACATGTACATTATTCTGTGATATGGTCTGTTGAAATATATATAGTCAAAGCAGTTTCATAAAATCAAAAAATAGAAGAAAAAAACGAGTGTTGAGTTTTTGAAAAGAGTTTTGCGTGAATCAGTTCATTCAATGTATATATTAAAGAGCCAAGTAATTCACCTTATGTTGAACTGAACAAACGTTAACCATTATCATCCAAGGATAATTGACACACAGTTTCATACCCTCAAGGACAAAGAGCAAGTGTGATCAGATCCTAAAAGAACATCTGAGCTCATTACTTGTCAACGACAATGATTTTGAGTAAAACCACAGCGATAACCATCTGTACCCTAGACATGTTTAGTTATCTGTAACTACATTGCAGCACAGAAAGATATGACTAGTTAATCCAGAGAATGACCTTAAAACAATCCAATAATAAAAAAAGAGAAACATTTGATGTAGATTATCAGACAGGATATTATCTAATTACATTCTTCTCTCTATGTTTAAACTGGCGTCAACGCAAGGCCTGAGGCCATATTGTAATTAAAAACCAAGGTGACTTTTAAAGAGGGAATAGGAAGCACCTCCCTCTCAATCACTGCTTGGGCTAATGTACTGAACAGGCGTGCTGAACTCAGCAAATCACTTTCTTCACTTCAATGGATCCTTTTTTTGTAATGAATGGATGAATAGTGACTGAAACGACTAACTCTTATTTATCCTTCATACCTGCAGGCTACTCGTATTGACACATATTTAAAAGCGTTTTATTGTTTCTTTGTAAGTAGCATATTTCTTTTTCTCATACAAAATATACAAAAAAAACCAACAAACAAAAAAAACAACAACTATTAAATTCAGTTATGTAAACTGCGATTAGTATCAAAATTTTGATTTGGCCCTGGCCTTAAACTTTGTTTAAAACTCAAAAGCTGGTAGAAACGCTAATAGACATGTCAGTGAATTACTCTTGTGTTGATTCCAGGTGGATAATTAGTGGGGTAAACTATAATGAGTCATCATTCTCACAGCTGAACCGCTACAATAATCAAATCCAGAGCACCGCTTTGTCTCACCACAAGGTGGCGTTACAATATACCCTACAACAGAGCCCACAAAAATTCCACTAATCTCTAGCGAGACAAATTCTCATTCATAGTTAAATTGGCATTATGTTTACATTAAAACGTCCCTTTACAACTTAATACTTATGTTAAATGTTAAAGTAAAAAAATAAAATTAAATAGAAAAACCCACCAGCAGAGATAAAAGTCTCATTCAGGATTTTCTGCCCAGGAGCTTTGATGTAAACCCTGGAATCCAGCAATTTCTCATTCATATGTAAAAATCCAGGCAATGGATTCAAGCACACCAAATGAAACTGTGCCTGAACAAACACATTCCTGAAAGCGTTTTTTGAGGACCAACAAACAGTTCTTCATCAAACCAAATAACAACAAGACATAAAGAAAAGAAGAAGAAAAAAAGTAAAATCCTCTGAGGACACTAACTGGTGGTTAAATACTGGTTAAATACTATCAAGCATTTTTATTGCACTTACACTTTCTTACACTGTGTACCAAGAATACAGCTGGTAGATGTCCCTCTGACATAATTAATGCTGTATACCTTAACCCCCTGCACTTCAACACGGACCATGCTGGTGGTCTTAACCCAACCTCTGGGGCGATGATGATTATGCGGGCAACAAATCATCCTGTGCTCATTCACTGGGCAGGCAGTACAGAGGAGATGGGTGTCAAATCCATCCACAGCCTTTTATGGATGCAGGGCAAAATCGTGCCAACTGTTCAAACCTCACGTGCGCAAGAGATCGTGCATTTGACCTGTACCTCCCTCTGCTGTGACCAGAATAACTCAACTGTCGCCTCTCTGAGCAGGTACTGAAGAACGGAGGGTCGCACTCCTAAACCTCACCTTCAGATTTCTGACGTAAATGTAACACTTCCTAGGAGACGCGTGGGAAGGTGAGCCCGGTCTCCCTCTGTTTGTGAGAGAGCACCGCCACATCGCTCAGACCAGTGGCAAAGGAAAAGATAAGCCAGATCAACAGCTGCCTTTTCGTCTTTCGCCATCAAAGTGGATTCGGCCGCGAGTGGCCCTGGTAGTTGGGAGAGAGATGGGTCCACGAGATTTGGTACTGTCTACTCCCCTATGCACACTTTAATGATGTAGCCTGCTCCAGTGCTCTGCATTGCGCATTGAACACCATTTACAACCCCTCCCCCCAGCCGGGCAGAGCTGAAACACAAAGTAGGGTCCAGTATCATCAAATCTCACGTCACACATAGTGCAGTCGACTGGGCTCATTCCTGAAATAAATGAGTGCAGAATACGTGACGTGATGAATGATTACGGAATACGTAACGGGATTGATGATCACGGACTATATAACGCGAGACAACTGTGCGAGCCGGGTGCACAACGAAGGCAATGAAGATAAAGATGACGTTTCCGAGCTCCCAACACCTCATAAAGCAAAACAGCCAGAGCCTGTTTAATGGGTACACCTGCCTCCACTTCCCCCATCCTTTCACCACAGTAGAAGCGGCAGGCCAGTCGTCCACTAGACGATTTACAGTACGTGTGGTTAAAGAGCAGTACAGAGAGCCGAGAAATGTTGGCAGCCCAATTCTACAGCTGATCTTTGTTTGTATCAGAGAATCCTATTGGTTTATATTGAGCACGTGGGAGATCCTGACTATGAGGACCATTTTAAAAAAATCAGTTACATTTTTTCTCTCCTCATTTTGCTTTGCTGTTCTTAATGTTTAAGTGCAAATACATTTAAAGTGTTTTTTTATTATTATATCCAGCATCTTACGTATGCCTATATAGCATGATCATCCTCTGTTCATTTTAGAGTCTTGTACATCGAATCCCATTGATAAAAAGATTTTTATTTCACGGCTTCCTGTAACGTAATTTTAAAATATCTTCTAAGCTTCTCTTTTCAAAGAGCATGCAAAGCAAATCTGTCAAGTGGCGGTGGCCCGGGTGGAGAGTGGGACGTTGGGGTCTCTTACGCTCCTGGAAGGTGGTGAAGAGGATCCGAAAGCGGCTCTTCCTGCTGCCCTCGTCAGCCCACATGCGGATGACGCCCAGCGCCGACACCAGCATAACGTCATTGGCCACCGTGCTGCAGAACTTGCTCCGCAGGTCCTCCACCGAGCTGCTGCCATCGTACACCGCCACAAAGTTGCGCTTGCACTCGTTCGAGTTCTGCATCTCGTAGTCCAGGAACCGCAGGTAGATCTTGCAAAGTCCAAACAAAACGAGAGAAATTATTAACAATTGAACGTTTGCCCTTGAACGACATTTTTTCATTTCAGGTTCAGCCAATTCCTGCTTTCAGTGATACTAGTGCTATATGTATCAGCCGTCGAAATGAAAGGGATGTAGGCATACAGTTGGAGCTTGAATCAAAACTGTCGGAGGCTGCTGTTTTAAAAAGGGTTGTGAAAACAGGGTTGGGGGGCTGGGATACATGTGTAAATCTGTACATCATTGCTAATCAAATGAATGTCGTTCCATCAAACTTTCTGGGAGTCATCAAAAATACTGTAGTCACCGAGGAAACATTTCTTCTGTTCACTTCTTCTAAACATCTCAAACAAAGCCCCCATGTTAAAAATATCTCAGCCGTAATGTGCTTAAAAAGTACATGATTATAATGGCCTTTTCAATAGGACCAGCAGAGCAAGACTACTTGACAGTCTCGACATCCATACACGCCATTAGTCCATTACATTGGAGGTAGTGAACAATCACAGCCCTGGCCTGCTAGCCACGGCACACTATCATTATATTTAATGAGCACTCTACAAACCACAGTCACATGAAAATGTAAGGCTTTAATTCCTTAAGAAAAATGACACCAGTGCCGCACAACAAAAAAACAAAGGCTAAGTAAATGACAGGTAAGTAAATGATAATTGAACTAACCTTATAGTGTCAGCATGGCTTTGGTGGGGGGCAGGAGAGCACGTCGCCCATTAAAGCAGCCACGGCCTCACCTTACAAAGCAGCTACGAAGCTACGCTATTTTTACATCACTTACACAAAGGGCTTTTGTGTCTCTAATGTGCGCTGTCCGAGACGTGCGTGTCGGCCCACGTCCGAACACCATGGTTGTCACTCAGAATCCCGACCTCCTCGCAAAAAGGCTTCTCGTCGAGTGAAACCGAAAAGGTTGTGGGGGTAGAGGGAGAAGAAATGGCTGTGCGCGAGGCCCGGCACTCAAGTGAAATACTTCCTGGAGGAATGAGATATTTAAATTGCCCACACTCCATTGCACACGTTTGGCACTCGGCCTGTTACGGCAGCTGGGCCTGGATGACACGAGTACGAGAAGTGTTCTGCAGTGGCGTGAGAGGAAGCAACCATCCACTACGAGTTGCTTTCATTCAGGTTCCCTCCCGCACACGCACATGCGCACACACCCACGCACGCACACATGCACACACACTCATGCACACACACACACACACACGTACACGCACACACACACATGCACGCATGCGCACGTACACACACACACACACACATATGCATGCACACATGCACACACACACACACACACACACACACACGTACACACACACACACGTACATGCACACACACACACATGCACGCATGCGCACGTACACACACACACATGCATGCACGCACACACGCACACGCACACACACACACACACACACACACACACACACACAGCGACATGCAAACCTACACGCACGCACTCACAATTCCACAAAACCAACGAAGAGGCAGCATGTGTCTCACATCACACTTTGACAAAAAAAAGTTGAACTATGCACAGATTCTCACTGTTGCACTACAAAAAAAAAAGGATGCAAGAAGCCTCTTTGAAGGAAAACGAGTCTCATTCTTCATACTGAGGTGATTAATACACTCTTTGAGTTTTACGTGAAAATGTTCGTATTTTCAGCCAGTCTTGAACCCAGGGGTAAATATTTGTGTTATAGTCCTCTGTCCCAAGTGCTTTGCGTGATTAACCAATGTATACAAATCAGTCATTTTGAGTATGATCCTACAGCCAGCTGCCTATAGGAATGGTTTATTATGATATGCCCCAGAATACACAGAGGACATTATGAGAACAAGTTATTAATCATTTTCCCACCGAAAAGAACACACAGACTCATACAATATTAACGGTTTTGCCTGCAAAGAAACATAAATCTCTAGAATAGACCAGCATTGTGCATTGCTTTTGAACTCGTTTGAAATGTAAACGGTCCTTAAAATAATTGGATGTGTGAAATAACACACCACAGGTGCCTCAGCTCTGATTGGCTATCGTTTACGGAGACGGCTGGAAGGGTTTTATCGCTGTGACGGGGAGTCAGGCACGATACGGGGCAGAGGAGCAAAGCGGGAATGGGAGTAGACTAAAGGAGGGGAGAATAATCCCAGCGTTTGTGTTGGATCCCTTTGGGAGGTGAGTACGACAGAGCCCTAAAAAACTTTTTCATTGATCTTCGGGATAGACGACCGGAGTGGGCCACTTCAGATGGGGGCTGACTGCAAGACAAAGCCAACCTTTTGCTTTCTAAATTCCAGCCAGGAACAGAATTTAAGTAGGGTGTACATATCAGAGGAAGGGCAAAAGCGCTACGCATCTAATGCTGCACTGGTTTCTCACGCCCGTGAAAACCGGCACTCCCCCTCTGCCCTCCCCATACCCGAGCTCCAATGAGTCCTGGAAGATTTTGGCTGGATCTAACATTAATCTCAGGGCTTCGGACATGAGTACCACAACCCAAAACCACTCAATTCGTCCCTGTGTTGAAAAATACTTCAGCTAATCAGAGAGAGGCCTTCTTCCTGTAATGCCCAGGGACCATCCCCAAATATTTCATATATTAGACCCCTACACCCCTAGATTTATTATTTTTTTTACTTGATTGCTCAAGTACATATTAATCAGGCTCTCGAGCTGGTGTATTTGATTTATTTATTTTTCAGAGGAACTTTGAATACATTACCAGGGACACTTCATGTCGAGGCAGTAACCTTTGGGAGGTTGGATGTTACTTCTGTGGTTTTCGGAGGATGATTTTTGAGTTGCGGATCACGTCGGCGGTGCTGATAATTTGTGCCCAGCACCAGCCAGTGTTAAAGGCAGCTGGAGTGAGACAGGAGCATCACTGACAAGCACGAGGAGGAGGGCATTCATACCCAGTGTCTCCAGATGAATTTCTCTCAGTGCGCGAAAATGAAAACATTCACGGGCCCCCGTCAGAAAATAAATCAAATTAAGGCATGGCCTGCTGCGACCTGTTTGTCAGGGTGGATCTCCGAGGCTTGTGTGTCCACAAAAACAAAATGAATTTTAAAAAAAAACGGAGAGGGTTGCAGGACTTTAAATCTGTGATGGATGTATTTCTTTAGATTATCTCAGAGTTTTTTACTTGAATTTCTCTTAGCAAGGTTATAGTATTGATTTCCATTCATCATAGAATAAGAATTATAGAAAAAATTTATAAATAAAAAACTGTCCCCCATAAAATGAGAATCCATTCTGTTACGGATTTATATGTTTAGGGATATTGTGAGGAATCCCCCAGTTAGGGATTTTTGGGTTGGGAATCAATAGAAGTTTATTGAGTTTTCTGCACTACTAAAGCGTGGCAGGAACGCTGCAACACCGCTGGCGTGGCGGAACGTAAGTGCCGGTCACGTCTCTCAGTCACTTCTCCGCATCGCCAAGACATCACGCCAAAGGATTTGGGCTGCTTCACGGACGCCTGAAGACAGACAAGGGCGCAGGGCTTTCCATTCGCGAGGCGGGAAGGACATCAGATAGCAGCGCAATCAATTGCCTAGGCGATAAATCAAGAATGCTAAAAGAAAAAGGGTGGGGGGGGAGAAATCTGCAAGCTGTTGCATAATTACCGGGGAGACCAGGTCACACAAGTCCCTGACACTGAACAAACCATTGACAAACAAAACGACACGAGGAAAGACAGGGTAAAATAAACATCGCCGGCCAGAAATGTAATTATTGATAAGAGCCAGGGAGAACTATAACTCTGGGCCGATCCAATCTGTTTCACTCATCCAAACAAGCAATAAAGCTGGAGTTTTGTCAGGGAAGAGGGGCATGATAGAGTGCTCTAATAGAAGGGAGATGAAGCCAGACCACACCACAGAGCCACAAAGCAGGAGCAGCGGGGCCCGGCGTCTGGGGCCCTCTTCACTGTTTAGAGCTTGCAACACTCCTCTCTGGGCACAGTAAATACCGCGCCAGGCCGTAAATCCGGGACAAACCATATCTTACCGACCCAAGGTAGGGATCCTTTCGAACTTGAAATCAAGACGGGAGGGGAACGGGTTGTGCCGCGAGTCGGACAAAAAAAAGGGAAAAAAATACAAATGGGAGGGCGCCACGGAGGGCCCCGCGCCGTTAAGCGATCATACGCAGGAAAAGTGTCGCGACCGGTTTTCTGACAGAAAGCAATTTCCCGGCCAAATGGCAACCTTGTCCCGGGTTTAGGTATCTCCCACAGCAAACGGCGGAGCTGCAAATGAATTCTGACACTGGGATAAATGACTCGAACGAAATGCTGAATCTACAGCTCTCCACCTTCGCTATGGCCTTGGGGAACGTGCATCTGGAGCCACCCCATCCAATTGCGAATAATAAACATACAGCATTACCTGCCGGCTTCGTTGACCTTCCGCCCATCCAGCACAAATGCCCATCAAGGAGAAAAACGGGTCATTTGCAAAGACATAATGCTGCTGTTACACGTTAAACAAATAAGCAAACAAGCAAACAAACATATACATAAATAATACAAACAACAGCCGGGTAACAAACAGCAGATTGCATGGCGGGGTTATTTCATGAGCTGTAAACCCTCTCCCTTGGCGACACTTTCCTGATTTAAAACACTATGCCTGAACAGACGAACCCTCACTTTGCCTGAACCCTCCTATGCTTTCAGCCTGACCTTCCCGAGAAAAAGCCTCCGTCTGCATTTCACCCTTTCTCGGCTTCCCGTGTCTCTCCTCAACACCACGGCCGTGAGCTTGCCCTGCCGACGTAGGGCTGCAGCACTGTCGCGAAGGTTCAGACCGCTTTGCCAAACAAGAACGAAATTCTGCGCAAAGCTCTTCAATGACCTCTCGATGCGCGACTGAGCCACTCACAGGGAGAGAAAAAAAAAAACCCAACGACAACAACAACAACACAACACCAATGGAGTCATTTAGGAGAGAAATGGAGTAAAGCGTCGTACAATCTGAACAACAGCATGGCTGTTGCAGTTGGCTGCATGTGTGCTTTTGCTTGGACCCAGGGTACCGACCTTGGAGCGGGGAGGGGCCCTGATGTACCACTTGCAGTCCACGGCCTCGGTCTGCAAGGCTTTGCCATCTCTTGTGATCTGCAGAGACTCGACGATGCCTTCCGGTCCTCCCATTTCAAATTCGCAGACTGAGACGTAAGCACGTAAAAAAAAAAAAAAAATACATAAAGGATTAGGGGGCGTTGGGGCCAATTATTGGGAAGGTGCTTGGCAGGTAGGGAATAAATAACACCTACAGGGCAGAGGTTTGGCCACTCCCACATCTTTAAAGTCAGGATCTGAAACGAGAGGACATTCATGTTTAATAAAGAAGCACACATTCTCTATAGGCAAAACCAGAACAAAAATCGCATATTGAATCAGTAGTTTGACGCACAATACGTAAGTCAATACATATTATAAATCATAATAAAGGTGCTCAATGAGCAATAATCTAACAGCATAATAAATAAAACAAAACACTGTGCATTGCCACAACAAACCAAAGTTTGGATGGCATAGAACATTAACATTAACATTTAACGAATGTGATTAATGGACAAGCCTACCATAACCCTTCAACAGGAATTACGACCATCTTTGTAGCTGTTTAATTGTACGTTGTTCTTTATGAAAGCAAGAACATATAAAACAGTATAGTTCAGACTTTGAACATAGACTTGTTTTCTTCTTCTCCACTTACCTGTATTTTAAGAAAAGAAAAGAACTGCAGTTTAATTTAAGACAAACGCTAAAAGCCTTTCCATCAATTTCAGACCACAGTAGATTAAATTCCAGTACGCTGCTGTCCAGTTTATGGGAGGACAGAAATTGATTTTTACAAACACCGCTCATCTTTAATCTCCCTCAGGTTCTGACCCAGATTGCAGCCGATGCAATTGATTGTTATTGCCATATATCAGTCACCAATGATGTATTGGAAACGTCCAGAGACACGTTTCAAACATTACTGCTGCAGAGACATTTTATCAGGTGGAATTGGGGAAGTTATAATTTGCCTAGTAACAGGATTAAGGGTAAGTAGATTGTAAAAATTACATTATAGATAGCATTTCCCCTGAAAGAACAACGTGCTGCGATGCTCAAGGGACATTTGATCCTGGTTTGTCCATGGGGGATGTAGTTCGGCTTCTCGCGAGGCCAATAAAACTACAACTACAGCAGGGTCACCGCTGCATCTATGCCACAACATGTCCACAACATGGTTGAAATAATAATAATAATAAAAGCTGCAGCTGATCGCCATGAACACGTCTGGTTCTACACCAAATTATAGTCACCACCAGTGTGAAAATGAAATCAGAGAAAAAAACATGATATGACAGGGTTAACAAGACCATGTAAAACTATTTATTTCTAACTAAATGTATTTCCATTTTATTTCCATGGTATCTTTCAGGAACCATAGGGATAAGAATGTACTGTTACTCTAGCAGGCTGTTCTTTAACACAATGGCTCCAAATGTGTGATGGAAAAACATTTGAGAATCTTGTGAAGGACACCGTCAATCAAGGCCCTCTATGCCATCTGTCAGCTTTAATTTATCTTTCCAATTAATCAAAAACCGTAGTCATACCTTGAATCTGAAAGGCAGGTGAGCGAACTGAGCCCAAGATCCCACCTGGCCTTGGAGACAGGCTGCCATTGCTTGTTTCACAGATAGCTTCCATGAGAAAAAACCAAAGAGGCAGATACTTAATGAAACGGTGACCTCTGGGTCAAGTGAGCTGGTTACAGGGCCTGATTTATAATTTGGGTTCACAATCACTTAACCCTGCTTAGTCGAAAGGGAGAGCAGACTAACAGGCGAGCGTACAAAGGATTGTGCGCTGTTTAGAGGAAAGGTAAACACTCGACAAATCTGGATGGTACAGCATGATACAGCCACGAACGGGATGCAGAAGCGTCATCGAAAGGGTGGTTGGGAGGCAACAGGGAAAATGGAACTGACAGGCTCACATGATGTATGTCGCAGTTACAGTGAGTAGGGGGATTTCGGAGCCCCGGATTACTCGGAGCATTTGATTTATGAATATCTGGAAACAACGATTTTCACGCCTAATTTTCATTCAAGGACACATATTCTCACAGGCGTCCTGGGAGACAATTCGCACGAAAGGGACATCAAATCGATGTGGGCCACAATTAAATGAAGAGAATCAAAGCCCCTTTTCAACTCATTTATACATACCTTTAAAGACAAAAATGTTGCATGAAATAAACACGTGCAATTAAATTTGGTTGGCCAAGCTCGCTCTCTCTCTCTTTCTCACTCACTAATATATTCTGCGGCTAGAACGGCAGTTTTTGGTCTGACAGGAAAGGCATGGTATGAAATTACATGGCCAGGTAGATACAGATGGAAAGGATACATCTGAAAGCATTAACCTGAATTTCTTTAGTAAACGTCCAGCTGTATTAGTGGACGGACATAGAAATTGTAAGCTGTGCAAGTCGCTTTGGTAAAAAAATGATGCAACTAACAGTATCAAAGAATGTCTATACTGAAGGACAGCACTGTTTTCTAGATTAGACTAGTCTTACAAAATAAGATTACAAAGGATTTTCAATGTTACCAGGGGATATTTCTGGTAGTAATATTTCTGTTGCCAGACATATGTTAGATAGCATGTTATGAAAGAACACCAGGGTAAGAACTGGCAAAACATTTAAACTGGCTTTAAAACAACACATCAGGATCTAACCAAAAGCGGACATGGCAGGATACAGATCCTGCAGTGCACCAGTGGAGCATTGTGCAAGTCGAAGGGGTCAAAGCAGACACAGTCTGGCCATGGTTTCATTTCCCTCAAACAGCATGTCACGAATCTTCTCGCCAGACTTGACTGAATTGAGGTGATGTCTTTCAACCTTGGACAAAGCACTATGTGAGTTTTAACAAGGAAGCAATCGAACGGACTTGCCCTTCACGATTTTTCGACACAGGGCAAAAGGATGAAAACTGCAAAAATCCTCCTACTGGCTCAATCAGACCAGCGGAACGCCAAAGTTTCGGGTAAAATCGGAGCCAGGAAAAAAGTAAAGTAAAATAAAACACTGCCGTGGCACCCAAAACACATCCCTGAAGGCTTCCCTGAATCATTCTGCATCTCAGCGCAGAGGACAGTCTTTACAGCCCGATCGATTGTTATGCATGGCACTCCCCCGTTAATCGCGCTCTCACTGAACCTGAGCCAAGCAACCACGTTTGTCTGAGTCTCTCGCGGCGCTAACAGGTTACCGAGCTTTGGGAGCGAGAGAAAAAAACACGAGATAGGAAGAAAAAAAGGGGGGGAGCGTTAGACTCTGCTGTAGAACTGTGACCTCAGTAAATATCATCCCCTTCAAAGCGACCTGACGGCATCTGGCACCAGGCAGCATTGTGATGGCGGCCCCCACTTCCTCCACTTTCCTGCCACGGTGGAGAAGGCCGCGTGTGACCGGAATGAGTAAACCTCTCTCTGCAGATTGACGCGAGGCTTGCGTGCGACCTCGATTTTGTAAACACTGGCTTACACTGTAATCTTGGGAAGCTTATGGTATTTAGCCATAACAGAAACCGTTTCTTCTGCTTCAGAAATTGCGCTTTACGTTACTGAGCATGCACCTGAGCGTATCCTGGTAGTCACCCCAGAAGTGAAAACCTGCGCCAACACATACATGCTCTATTTCCCTGTAACTGACGCAAAAATACACGTACACACAGCAGCATCCAAATACCACTTCCACTGGACAAACAAACTGCTCAGTCCAGAAGGCAAATAAATGCTATAAATCGTCTAACAGAAAATTCCCCTCATTCTTAAACTTGATTTGTAATATCCATGGCATTCATACACTCAATGGCTGAACTGGGAGGCCCAGACCATTGCAGTCTCACACGGGAGAAGACTGGAAATAGCTATAAATAGGCCTATACACACAACGCCATATGGTATACACTCTGTAACAGTACAGGCCCATTACGGAATTGCCATATTTAAATTCCCTTTGTATGTAGTTGGCCATGTCGTTTGTTAATCGGAGCATTGGTTAGTATAAAATCGAAACTGCAAAACACTGCAGAAAATATGAGAACATACGGTTAACAGTCTGTTTCACATTAAAGAATTCTCTTTGATAATTAGATGTTCTGAAACATACATCGTCTAAAAAGGACTTACCAGCCACTTCAGCTTCACTTCAGGTTCACTTGGATTATACATGGTGAGCAGGACTTAAGGCACAAAAAGGCACGGCGTGAGATCGGTTATGTCCTCGAACTCAGAGATCAAACTTTGATTTCCTGCATTGGAGCATTTATAATCCGTCAAAATGAAAACAAATAAATGAATGAATACATGAAAAACCAAGTAAATATGCCCTCACTTTATAGCCGAAGAAAAGTGTACTCGCCACATTTAAACAATGCCCTGGTCATGTTCTGAAGTTTCATAAAAATGCCCTTTCGTTAAACATAATTGTATGTAGGCTTGGCTGATGCGGGTGGACTACAGTGACGCTCTCCTATAATCACCACGCAGAATGATAAGTCTTTTTTTAGCTGTAAACATAAAATATAAACCGACTTCCCACCTAGTGTACAATGATACACTACTCAGTGCCAGAGTTTGAGTGCACACACAGTGGATAGATGACACTCGTCCTCATCTCCCGAAGGTCTCATTTCAATGTACGGCTATGTTTAACTAAGCAGCTGATTAAAATCTTCCCAGGTGTCAGGCTGGTTGAGTAAACCAACGAATTAATCAATGTGGCACCACAGCTGGAGCGGGAACCACAAGCCCCCCCCCCACCTTTTTAATGGGGGTTTACGCTCCGGTGGGTTTGGCACCCGGACGACGGGCTGCTATGCCTGTCTGTCAGTGGTCAGGGCGGTAGTGCTGGAGTCGCAGCTCATTTTGCTCTGCTGCGCCCCGTAATTGCCTTTCGTGGACGGGGACGCATAATACAACACCCAAACTGGAATGGTCATCATAATCCTGCTGGTTTAGAAACCGCAAACACGGTGCAGGTGAACGTGACAGAGTGGACCCTTCCGACAGGCCTTGATTTCAGCATTGGCTTAAGAAAAAACTGATTTCAATAGCGTTTCAACAAACATATTCTCTATTAACATACGCTGCAAACTTTTTGATACCAGTAAGAAGAGTTTTGGCCAAAGTATATCTTTTCCACGCATAGACTGAGAATAGCTAAGTAACAGAACAGTGGTCGGATTAAACTGTACCTGCGACTCAATACACAAACATCCAAAAATGCTGAACAAAAAAAAACCACAAACGACATTGCTAATGTGTTGGTATTGTTATTAAAACAGTGATTAGACAGACTTTTGGTCGAAGCTAAGTTAAAGATGGTGTGCAAAGTCCTTGGTTAAAAGTCACAGTGATTGTGCAGTGTGTCTGTACACCACATTTTTTTATCAGAGGCTGCGGTTTGTCACGCTTGCGCGTTAACATCTTCAAGGTAGAGACAAGGGGGAGAGGATGATGATACACAACGCGTAACACCACTGTTTAAATTTGACATTCAAGTTGACTAACATGGACACAAGCACCCTCTTTTCCGATTCATCCTTTCCAGGACAAGAATACATTTTGTGGGTGTCTATATAAAGGATACAGAGAGTCAGCGGAATCCTGAGCTGTCATTGATCAAGCTTTGAAACCTCTCTGCCAGGGCTGAAGTTTCCTCAGCTTGTCAGCTCACCAGGGAGGAGTTCATATTCATTTCTGATAACGCTCAGCCCTGCCCAAAGGGCACTCTTGAAACAGGAAAGGTAGTCACGCACGCAATATGGAATGGTGACAGGCAAGTCGCTCACCTGAGGGAGATTCAAATACAGTTCTGCATTCATTTATACCTTGTAGATATATTAGCTTTTCACTGAGCAACTCATTTGACTGAGCATGCATGCTATACATATGCAACATCGCATTCCATTCCTGGGAAACTCTAGAAAACCCCCTTTTGAAACTTAAATTTCACACACATTTTCAAGGGAGACCGTAAGAAAAGCAAATTGATTGTAGTGTAGAATAAACATAAATACCACGCTATACATCTATCAATTAGCATCCCCCAACATATAACGTTAGGTTACCGGAACCCTAAAGGGCCATGGAAAAAAGGCGCTGTTTCTTAATGCCTTCCCAAGATGAAAAGCCTCCTTTCAATGTCCGAGCCACACGCTGCAGGGTGACGTTTTGAATTTGAAAGTGATGTTTATTAATCCGGTACTTGTGAGGGCCGGAAGGCTGTCTCCCGCAGGAAATGGGCCGCTCTCTGGGAGCATAAGTGTTGTTTCCATTTCCAGCTCCCGCATAGGGAAGAGATCACACCCTTTCTGGCTGTCGTACGGCCTCAGCACTGACACCGTACAATCGAACAATCGATACAACTTGTATGTGATGTAGCGCTTTTTACAAACAAGTTGTCACAAAGCGATGCACAGAGATTTTGTTTTCCAGAAGACACAGCAAAACCAGTGCAGCCAATCTGGCAGTGTTGCAAAAAACTGAAAATGATTTCCTGACATGTTTGAGAAAGGGCAGTCGAGTATAACTCCTGTGAAACAGTAGCACTCGGTATATGTCCTGAATCACAAAGCTACTCTTAAAAAAGAAATTTCACAATGCAGCATCAATGCAAACAATTATATTCACAGATGGCTTAAATTTCAATCTCTAGATTATTTCCCGTGACCCTGAGTGAACTGGGTTCAAAATGGGTACGGAGATTCAGATGCCGGGGTATTAAGGTCCTTTAAAAAATTTTTTTTTTACATCGACAGAGGGAGACTCAGAAGTCTTCATTCATACACCAACGCAGACTCCGAACCAGTCGTATCATCAGTGGCTCCACCAAATTGTGACATAAAAACACCCTCTGCGCAAACTTCTTCACCTTTTTTGTCACTGTTCCAATCTCAAAACATTGACCCACATCTTAACACCAAATGCTTAAAAAACAAAACGTCAGTTATTCGTCCTTGCAACATTTGTTATTGTACCTATATTTTGAATAGTGTTTGGTTATGTAAATGGGCTGCTTGCTAGCTTTGAACATGGCCAAGGCTATACATGCTCCGACACACTCATGCTCCGACACACTCATGCTCCGACACACTCATGCTCCGACACACTCATACAGCCTTGCACTGTACAGAGCAGACAACAAAGAGGAAGAACCTGTCACCGATATCTAAGATAACTCCTGAAGGGTTGAACATTGATCTTGCTGTTCCGCAGGCGTGCACCTGAACCTCACTGACAATCCGTCATGGAGCCTTTCTCACTAACATAAACTGTTAAGGGATAGTCGCCTCTCTTCTTTCTGACCCCCTGAGGGACATCAACATGTAACGCTGTGGTTCAGTAATTGGAACAGAGATACAATCATGTTACACAACTTACTGAATAGTAGGTTCAGCACAAACCCTCCATTTGGTTCTATTTCTTCCCCAGACAGCCTCTAAAGTCATCCAAAGTTTCTCTAGAAAGGCCCCAGGATACTCATTTTTGTGTCATTCTTTTCTCTTAATTATTTTTTCAGATGAAAAGAAATAGTCTTTTTTTTTGCGAAGAACAGGCTAATATAAAAATAATTTGATAGATGGAGTGTCTAGGGATTTAGAACAATGCACCCTTTTTAAGCATAGCATATTTTTTTCTATAGCTTGATTTTCAGATCACTAATCTGAAAAACCTCCATTGAGATCTCTTTTTTCACAGCTTCATCTATATGCTTTCTATGCAAAATACATTTGAAACCGACACGACAGAACCCTGTGAACTCTCAATTTTCCTTGCAATGTTATTAAACTGACTTTGCAGGTAATTTAAAGGGAAAGGAAAAGTGTCACCCACAGATCTAAGGATTTGCTGTGACTTCCGAAAAGCTTTATTTTTATAAACAGCCCTGCCTCTCTGGAGAGGGACCCGTTTTAATGACAAGCGCACACGTTAATTAATCAATTAAATCTGTTGGACTGCGCATTGCTTTGCATTTGACCTGGATGCATAGAGCCAGATGTGTCTACCTTGGCAAACTGCTGAACAAAGTATTTTCATAGTGTAGTAAGCCATTTGGTTGTTTAAATTCACAAAATTAAGTTAATTAAAATTTGACCAATTAAATAAAAAAACTAATTACTATCATTTGCTTTTGCCGAGAACTTCACCGCCCATTTAATTGTGGGATTAGCCAAATTATGCTTCTTATGATACTATTTACCCACAGGTTTGTCGAAAAACCCTCAACTGACCTTCAGCGCATTAAATATATGCATCAGAAGAATGTCTAATTAAATTGGAGCCCACTAAAATCAGTCAAGAAAAATGTTATGTAAAGGGCATTCGATCCCTTCACAAAAGTATGTCCAAAAGTACTGAAAACACCATTAAATGTTGCTGTTGTATACACCTAAACCTCTATATGTTCAAATAATGTGTATTTGGGTACAACCCTTTACTTCTTGGTTGTTTTGACAGCTATTCTAAATCTGACTCATGCATTTTAATATAACATACAGGGCTGTTTTCCCAAATCTCTCCCCTTGGGCCGTTTTTGGCAGAGAACACATCTGAAAACCATGGGGAGGATAAGCTGGTATTTATTTCTATTATCTCACGCAGCCACCATGATGACCCTTGCGCCATTTTGCCGCTTTTTGCCCCAAACCGGTCTGAACTTGCGTGTGCCAATCTGGGTCATGTTCACACCTTTCATCCATGCAGGTGAAACAGGACAATAAACGGTGTCAGGATACAATGGGCAGTAACACGTTTTGTACAGGCATGTCCCAAACCTGCAGAAGCTATGTCTAAAAGGAAATTCTCTGCACTTATAATAATGGGCGCATATTTTCCGCCTGAATTTATGTGTCTACCATCTTGACATTTGACTACACTAGGTCTGCAACTGGAGATACTGTTAAGTGTCTCTCCAGCCAGCACAAGTGTCGTTTCTATTAAAGCTATGGCTACAACCACGCATCTTACTGATGGTGTAGCGGTCAAGGTGTAGCGATTAAGGTGTAACCCAACGGTTGTTGGTTCAAATTCCACCCCAGCTATTGTGTCCTTCAGCAAAGTACTGAACCCGAACGGCAGAGCATTGTAAAGCCAGGGACTTTGGGCGCTTGCACAAAATGTGCTTTTCTTTCATGTACAGCCTGAACCAAGTGCCTCTAAACTTGACACGCACGGCAGAGAAGCCTTTCAATCTGGGAAACACAAGACATAAATTAACAAGCAAATGAAGGAGCTAATTAAATCAATACCCGCACAAGGATGTCCCTCCGTCGGTGCATTCTGAGAGGGAATGGAAATCGACAGCTTCTGTACTAGAGGCTCATTTGAGTTTATACCCTGCAGAATGGAAAACGTGGTACTAATGCGTCAGCAGGTACCCCAGTGTGTAAAGTGGCAATACTGCGTCAGGAGGTACCCCACTTTGTAATGTGGAAATAATGCGTCAGCATGTACCCCAGTTTGTAATGTGGAAATAATGCGTCAGCATGTACCCCACTTTGTAATGTGGAAATAATGCATCAGCATGTACCCCAGTTTGTAATGTGGAAATAATGTGTCAGCAGGTACACCAGTTTGTAATATGGAAATAATGCGTCAGCAGGTACCCCAGTTTGTAATGTGGAAATAATGCGTCAGCAGTACCAAGTTTTTATTTTGGGTGATCAAGCACACAGGAAGGATGGGTGAGGGATGAGGCTAATCCATTAGGTGTGACCTTGCTGGCTCTCCATTTTCAACTCTGCAATCACCCCCCACCACCACCAGCACCATTTAAATACAGTAACTGAGCCACAGAAAGCCCTCCAAAAAACATGTCTAAAAGCTCAACAATGTTGATTATACGTGCATAAATAATCCTTATAGGAGGCTTTGTAAAGATTACACCAAGCAAGATTACACCATATCGGACTATCACACACTGTTCGGATTCATGTATTTTACTTCCCGTGCTTTTAAAATTTTTTCTCCCCGCGTCACTGGGGACATCAAGCATATGAATGGCAATCTGTCTGATGACAGCTTTTACCTTAAAGTTTTAATCCAAAATCAATAAATGAATATCCATCAAATCATTACAGGGCTCTTAGGTTTTATAGGTTTATCCACAGTCACTCATGTTGTAATTATATAGGCAATTTGTTCATTGTTTGAAATCAATACTTTTAAAGAGAACAATACCACACACGTTGTGCTTATTTGAAGCAGTTAGCTTTAGCATCCTGTCAGTCGCTTCTATGTTACTTTAAAACAGTTCTTGGCCCCGACTGGCATAACATAAAACACAAATTGTCAAACTGATTTTGATCTGCAAGCAGATGTTGCCATCCATAACATCGCATGAACAGCGTTCCCTGCATCGCCCCTTTGGCACGACCACGCACAGATTTCTGCTGGCCACACGTTCGCGGTCCTTCGGGTCGACACTCTTCGGTTCTCCCAGGCAGAGGCTGAATGCCAGCCGCTTTGCCTGTCAGTCAGACTTGTGGAGCAGAAACTACGGGGCGCATTAGAATATTGGGAAAGACTGCCAGACGCCCTCTGTATTCAAATCTGCTTTTCACTGCTGGCTGAAAGAGCCTTCTCTGGCGAGAGGAAACCAGCCACTGTAAATTTGAAGGATTTATCCCTACAAGGGTGAAACGGGAAAACAGTTTGTTGATGTAGATCTCGGGCTTTAAAAAAGTCATTTGAGTTTAGTTTGGAAAAGATGTTTTTTGTCAAAAAAAAAAAACAGTACATAAAGCAGGTTTTAATCCTCATCCTTGTGTTTGCCCTTCACTTTTACCCTCAAGGGTAACATCTTTTCTTTGCATGCTGAACAATAAGCTCAGCAGTCACTGAAATGAATGAAAAAATGTTACGTAAGTAACAATAAATAAACAAATAATGTCTGGTTTAGATTTCTTTAGAGTTTAACCATGCCTTCCAGTCCCCAAACTATGCCTGAAACAAGGTCCAAATTTTGTCCCTCTGAAAGCGCAAAGATTTATTGACCATTGATATCAGGATTATTTCAGCGAGTTGATGCACTTGTGGGTGTAAATTATGCACTTGCATGGTAATGGAGAAACAATAACAATAAAAATGCTTTACACTTATTTGGCGTAAATAAATATGAAAGAAAGATTAATCTAGTTAGACTGCAGTCAAATGAGAAATGTGCTATATTTTCTCGTTGATTCTGGTGTGAATCAAATTAATTAATAACATTATTAATATATCTATATTACAGTATAAGTGCAAGCAGCAAAACAACAAAGAAACTAAAGAGACTGCTAGAACAAGTCACGAGTGGGCATAGAACTAAAGTAAATAAACAAAACATTTCCTCTTGTTGAGCCTCTCAGCGCTAACCGTAATGCAGACCTCTTCTCTCAGAGAGCTTCAGTATGTTAACCGTAAAGCAGACCTCTCCTCTCGTTGAGCCTCTCAGTGTTAAATGTAAAGCAGACCTCTCCTCTCATCAAGCCTCTCA
>JAOVYW010000029.1:2673070-2685552 GCA_025775045.1 Hiodon tergisus
GTGTGTGTGTGTGTGTGTGTGTGTGTGTGTGTGTGTGTGTGTGTGTGTGTGTGTGTGTGTGGGTGCCTGTGTGTGTGTGTGTGTGAGTGCCTGTGTGTGTGTGTGTGTGTGTGCGTGCCTGTGTTTGTGTGAGAATATAATAAACGTGTGAGTCAATATATTGTCATAATCAACAAATATCTTAGCTGATATGTTTCCCTGTTCTCATTTGGTTTTATATGTCTGGCTGTTACCAGTTGGCAGATCGCATCTACTTATTCATTTAAACCTCACTCTCTTTTAGGTCGTGTTAGCTGCTACATATACAATCGGAAAACCATTCTTGCAAATTATCAATGTGCATGCCCAGGATGTACGTTAATTTAGTCAACTCAAATGTGTGTTTCGCTGTGTTAGATATGCATGCAGACCACAATCGCAACTGGAGACAATATTTGTTTTGCCTTGTATCGTATTACACGCTATGATATTGGAAGCATATTCATTAACTATGGGATTGAGTGTTGCCTTTCGTGTATTCCCATAAAGGTACTTTGTTGGAGCATTATGTCATTCAGGACCTGTGTCCTGTAGAGCCCTTTGCCCCTTTAGTGAGTTTATAGCTGGGCTTTAGAGGGGGTGATGGCGGGGTCAACACTCTCTGACCGTTTTTTTTTTCATTCACTCAGGACTGCCTCCTCATCTAAAAATGCACGCTGGCTGTACAATGCATGGCTTTGCCCTTTTTCAGCTCGAACAAAACTTCCCCAGCGCTCCTCACCACGCCGGAATATTCCACTGTCAGTACTGAGTCAGGCGTGGCTTTGTGTCTGTGCACGTGCGTTTGTACAATTGTGACGATACTCTCAATCAGGCGGCAGGCAGTGAGAAAATTGGACTGTAGCTTCAGGCCTACATTATTCAAATTTGTTTTGTGTGGCAGTGTGGTTGAAGTTCAGAATTACAGAAAAATAACTGGGAAGTCCTTGTGAATGTACTGCATGTCAGAAATGGACCATAGGGGCATTGTTGGTGAAAATAACCCTCTGTGTGGAAGTTTAAGTGTGGGTATAATTCATTGGGTGTGTTCACATGATGTGACTTTGTCAGCACTATTGCTATGCAGGTATATCAGGAATGAGATTACCTGTAGCTGTCTCTTCCATGTCCAAACGTCTGTCTGCCTACCCAATAGACCAGTAAAAATAAATGTAGTGATAGGGAAAGAGATAGTTGCAGGAGATATAGTCCATAAAGGGTGATTTTTAAAGTGTGCTGTACTGCTCATTCTTTATACCGTTCCAACCTGTTTACGTAGAGTGTCCTTCTAGAGCGATAATAATATGATGTTTATAAATATAAGTCCATTACGGTTCTGAAGTTGTCCATGTTCACTCCACTTTATTATCTTTAGTGTATTTATTTTTAAGCCGCAGCAGAGAAAATGGGGAGACATTGGGGGAGAGACAAAAGATTTGAAATCGGAAAAATAATTTTAAAAATATTTTTATTGAATATTGATTTTTTAAATGTTTTTGTATGCCTCGTGTCTTTGGAATATGTGTGGTGATCCCAGAGACATGCCCAATTGATCTTTTAATGAGCCCCTTAATACATTTTTTTTTATTACAACTGATTAAAACCACAACGGAGGTTTTAATGTTGTTGTTCTTAGTTTCACATGCGCTCCATATGGACAAGTCAAATAAAGGAGCTAAATACACTGTTATGTAATATTAGTACCCTGGGGTACTGTGTCTGAATTTAGTTTTCTCCTAACACATTCAAATTTTAGCTCATTTCGAAAGTAATGTGTGTGTTAAAATGACATTCGATGCACTAATTATTCCCCTTGTCTGTTTACAGAAACGTTGATGGACACCAAATGGGCCACGACAGAGCTGGCCTGGACCGCGCACCCTGAGACGGGGGTAAGTCCAAGGTTGCGTCCGTGTGCATGTGCATGTTCAGATTATATATCCAATATGCTGATTAAGTGAGGGCTTGTAAAAGTCTTGCTGTCTCCTGGTGTGTGAAGGTGGTAGGCTTTTGTTTAACTCGAAGCTCTCTTGCTTTTTCTCCACGGCAGCGAATTTGCCTGCCCAGCATTCTTGTCCCATTGGTGCTCAACAACCGAAATGCAGCTCTGACCCTTTCTTCAAAGCAAACCTTACTTATTTGGTGATTTGGGACCCTCCAAATCTGTTCCTCAGCCTGTTTTTCGGGGGCCACGAGAACCCTCATAACCTCCCGACGTTCCACTCAAGCTTTTCTTAGCCGCGCGTCTTTTTCTCAGGGTGTGCTTGAACTGAGTACTTCCAAGTATGGGGGAGTAGCCACGACCCCAACTATAACAAAGGGCGCAAATCCCTGCTTCACCCTTCTCTCTTTCATAAACCTGAGTAGTAGGCCATGAGTCCTGTGCAGGGATTTTCAGTTCTGCCGCCAGAACCCAAACAGGACCTGAGTTTGCTTACCCTCTGTGGGGAGTTTGATATTATTTAGCAATATGGCCATATGTGAGCTGTGTTCATTTACAGCTGCAGAATTCTGGTCTTCAGCCATTCTTTACAAACCCCTTGAGTTTTATTACTGGTTTTATTTTTGTCCTTGCCTAACATTACAAATGTAATTTCAGTACCTCTTAATTGATATTTATTTAGCAAGAATGTATTAATTTGTGTAACTTAGCACAGAAACACGTCAAGAATTTAAAAAGCAGAGAGGAACACAAATGTGAAATTGTAGCAGACCAAGTCTCTGACATTCCAGAGGCAGGAATTCTCTTGCTCAGACGTAAACTATAGAGCCGTTGACTTATCAAGATAAACGATAAGTGATTATGCGTCCGCGAGCAACTGAAACCCTCGGTAAGACCATCCACACACACAGCAGCTGTAGCTTGGTCGTGCATGACGTCCCAGTGTCATCCAGAGACATCCAGGATAGCATTTATCCCACGGAAACAGATGGGAGGCTGGGGAATTTCATGCCTTCCTCGAGGTTAATGGTTCTAATTTGGCACTGGTATGAGTCTCTGGGGGCTTTGAAGGAGCGGAGATGACAAGGTGTACTGGGAAGACCGTTAAGCATAAAACAGTTGAATGCTGGTAAAGAGGACCTGGATGTGTAATTCGTTTTTCTTAAAATGAGTAGGAGGTAGGCTGGAGACACGAGTTGACCTTCTACACATCTACCTGACAGTGCCCATCCTCAGCTGCACTTTAGCTTCATTATCTCCTGCATTTAAAAGTATAATTTGAGCCTTTGGCTGCGTAATTAGGCATCCTGCTGGCTGCAGAGAGAAATTGATAGATCTGTTTGAATATAATTTATTTACCTAAGTATTTCAGTGCCTTTCGTTTGCTTAATCTATTTATTTTTAATGCATTTTAATTGCTGTACCTTGAGTGGCCGATGCTGGTCGGACTGTTACTTTAACATTTTATTATGTTAACTATATTAAATCACTATAAAGCATTTTAAGGTAAGTAACAATTATTTCACCATGCACAAGCACTGCCTAGATTAAGACTCTGATTCGAATAGTAATGTATTATACCTACCTACTGATACCTATTACCAGGAATTTGTGTCATGAACTCTGATGTCGCCATGGCAAATATCTGATAATGACAGATTGTCATTGACAGCTCCTGCCTTCTTCTGTCCCAATAACATGCCCCCCCCCCCACACACACACACTCTGTGTCTCTGAATGATTGAATCCTGTATTAACTGTAGCTTACAGCAAAATACCAGTTAATCTATGCTTTATCCTGTCCTCTTGGGCCAGTTGGATCGATGACCTGTCCCATGTACATCCATGACAGATTGCTTAAAAAAAATAAATGGGTGATGTTGAACCAAATGCAACCATAAAATTGGACACAAAAAGTCAGTGTGACTTTAAGACACAATCCCACCATCCTTTCCATCCACTTGGTCTCGGTATCATGCATGGGACGGTGACATCATGTATTCAGCATGTGTTTAAAGGATAGGAGAAGATTCTTTTAACTAGCTGCTAAGACATGCAGTCAAAGATTACAGATGGGTAATTGGTGATGAAGCGAAGGGCTGACTGCTCAAACCATGACACAGCATAATATTTTCCTGTATGTCAACTGAAAAGAAATATGACAGACACACTTTCAATTATATTTTAAAAGGTAAAGTTGTGAAATATTTTAATGCAATAATACACAGACTGCACGGCTAAGTTCTCCTACATTTCAACAGAGGCTCTGACACAGTTTCCCCTTTAATTTAATCAGTGAGATTCCCATGCGGAGAAAACTGGTAAGCGGTCTTCTTATGACCTAACCAACACCAATTTAAGATCAGTGGGGGGACACAATTCTGTGCATAATATCAGAGTCAGAGTTATTATGGGCTAATCGAGGTGTGAGAGAACGACTGAGGTCCAACCAAGCACTTTTACCAAAGATACAATCCCTTCAAAATACAGTTTATGTGGGGTTCAGCACCTTGTTAAAATATCTTCATGGTGCTTAGAATTGTTTTAGAAAACATATTGCTTACTAAGAAAGTAATGGATATATTTATGATTATATGTGCTTTATAGCATTTTTCGAATTATCTTGCATTTTATTTCATACATACTTTTTATGCATCAATTTTCCATAATATACTTTTTTTTTGGTGTAAATATGTGCATATTAGAGACATTAGAGTACTCAGAATATGCCCTATGCTGTAACCATGAATCAGTGTGCCTTTTGAAAGATACTCGTATGCAGTCCCAGCTGCGCTTCTGCTGAGATCTAAGTATTTAAAGTAGGTAACAATATGGCGTCTTCTGCTGCTGTCTGTGGTCAGGATCAAAAAAATCGTTAATTATTTATTTATTTAATTAAAGCTGGTTGGAGGTGCCCCAACGCACTTTACATGCCTAGCCATGCCATTATCAGACTGCTTTACAAATTGCTTGCAATAATCTGAAAGTATGTTGTATGACTTGTCTGCAAGGCTTAATTAAAAGCTTACATTTCTGAATGGCACGTAACTAATCTTGTTTACAGAAATAGGAAAGGCGTGTCCTCTGGATAAGAAAGCATTTCAATTTTATCACCTCACTGAGGCCTATCTTAGCCTGCCATATTTCCAGTCCTCTTTGGATCCGTCTCTTATCCTTTCTCCTTTTCTCATTCTTCGCAGTGGGAGGAAGTAAGCGGATATGACGATGCCATGAACCCCATCAGGACCTACCAGGTGTGCAATGTGCGCGAGCTCAATCAGAACAACTGGCTGCGCAGTGACTACATCCCACGCAAAGACGTCCTGCGCATCTACGTGGAAATGAAGTTCACTGTGCGCGACTGCAACAGCATACCCAATATCCCTGGCTCCTGTAAGGAGACCTTCAATCTCTTTTACTATGAGTCTGACTCGGACTCTGCCACCGAATCCAGCCCTTTCTGGATGGAAAACCCCTACGTGAAGGTGGACACCGTTGCACCAGATGAAAGCTTCTCCATGCTGGAGTCAGGCCGAGTCAATACTAAAGTACGCAGTTTCGGCCCCCTCTCCAAAGCCGGCTTCTACCTGGCTTTCCAGGACCTGGGGGCCTGCATGTCCCTTATCTCTGTCCGAGTCTTCTACAAGAAGTGCTCCACCACCATCGCCAACTTCGCCGTGTTCCCGGAGACTGCAACTGGGGCTGAGGCCACCTCCTTGGTGATCGCACCTGGGACTTGCGTCTCCAACGCCCTGGAGGTGTCCGTCCCTCTCAAGCTGTACTGCAACGGAGACGGCGAGTGGATGGTTCCAGTGGGCTCATGCACATGCGCTGCTGGGTATGAGCCCGCCATGAAGGATACACAGTGTCAGGGTGAGCATTGGTATTGTTGTTATTTGCTTTGCTTTCATAATAGTATATACTAGAGTATAAATAAATTCATAGCTATGATTTTCTCTCATTTCCTTATCCAGGTTGGGGTGGAGTTTAGTATAAACAACAGTTTACAATAAAATTAGTATAAAGCAATTATTATTTATAATAATATAACAATGGTTTCTGGATGCCATGAGTAGGGTTAAACTGGGATTTAAACTGAAAAAAAAGTGTGAGTTAGTAAGTCAGTCCAGCAGTCAGAAACTGAGATCAGACCTCTGGTATGGAACGATAAAAAAATAAATGTCCCAACACTTGAGTGCTTTAAAAGACAAAGACAAAACCGCTAAAGAGGGTAGATGACAGTGAGAAATGGGAGTGGCGACACGGGGGTAAATGGATGGTTTGGAAGGCAAAGGTCAAATGGAGGAGCAGGAGCCGCCCCGCCAGATACATTTATCAGGGTCTGGAGCTGTGGGCTGTGCTCAAGCATTAATACAGTCAGTGACACAGAGAGGGGCAGAGCCCCCTTAAAGTTGGAATTTCATGCACCTGCCAGGTAAGACTTCAATAAAGCACTGTTCAGGATATAGAAGATAGATAAAGGGGAGGGTGCAGGTGAAGCAAGGATGGGGAGAAAGTTTGTAATTCAAAGGAGGCGTACTTTGAATTTGAATACCTGACCATCTTTACTGGGAGAACGGGGAGTGGCGTACCTCTGTGAATCTTCCCTGCTGTATGGCTGAAACCAATTTGTTTGCTCCCAGCAGCCCAAGGTTAAAGCCCTGGCGACTGTGTCTGATAAAAAGCTCTCTAATCAAGCCAGCCAGAAACCAGAGGGAGGATAAATCTCCCTATCGTCGCTCTCTCCTGCTTTAATCTGAAGGCCGTTTGACTCATTAATGCCCTGTCAGAGCAACGTGAGAACATCCTCGTGAATATTAATCGATACAACTTTTTTCATTCCCCATTTTTTCACCTTCCGTTTCTTACCCCATTTCCAATTTCAGCACAAATTCTAATCAGTTCTTTAAACCTGACGCACCATATGAGTGGATGTGGAGAGAGGGAGAGATAACGAGAGAGAGAGAGAGAGGGAGAGAGGATTTGCATTTCCATTTCCTCGGCTGTATTCCCCTCCCCTTTTTCTTTCTCACTCTGTCAGTAATGGAGGTTGAAGGGAAAGGAGGATGAAAGGAAAATCCTGACTTTATACCTTTTTAGAATCGATTGATCAGCACTTTCTCGCCTTCAAAAGAACAACAACTTGCCTTGTTTAAAGGGGAAATGCCCTGTATTTCAGCAGCAGTAACTGGGATATGAACAGGGAAAAATCTATCCTTCCATAGATCTTGCCATGCAAATTAGGTCTGGTTCGAACCACGAAACATGTGCATTATGTTATATATCTGTTGGAAGATTGGGTTAATTTATCAAGAATTACCGGTTATTATATTGCCTGCAGTCACTCAAATGAGGATTGAATTTTTACAATTGCTTAGTAGATTTTTGATGTTCTGCAGTCTCAGATTTGCCAGCAACAGGGAGAAAGATTAAGGGCACACTAGAGAGTGTGCTTTGAGGCATTTGTTTATAATACATGTGTGCTCAGGAAATGTGCAAGTTTGCATGCAATTTAAAAGTTCCTTTTATTTCTACAATGGTACACACACACAGGCCACAAACCACACACACAATTTTGGATATACCTAAAGGCCCCCTATAGGTAAAGATGAATGACGAAAATGGGTGACATAAACGAAAAGCTTTTCTCCTCAATGGCATTTTGCTAGGGGCTTCAGCTGATTTGTGTGTGTTTTGTGTGAACAGCACGTCGGTTATAACCATGCTCCGTCTTCTCTTTAGCCTGCAGTCCCGGGACATTCAAGTCCAAACAAGGGGACAGCTTCTGCTCCCCCTGTCCCCCGAACAGCCGCTCCAGCTCCGGAGGTTCCAGTCTCTGCTCCTGCCGAAATGGCTACTACCGTGCTGACAATGACTCACCAGACTCCGCCTGCACCAGTGAGTGACAAAGAAAAGAGATAGATAGATAGATAGATAGATAGATAGATAGATAGATAGATAGATAGATAGATAGATAGATAGACAGATCAGAGCATTATTTTTTTCCACGAGGGCTGTCAGTCAATGTTGATTGTCCAATCTGTCTGGGGAAATGTGCTTGCTTAGGACACCTTAGTTTAACCGATTAAACTAATCAGTTAGTTGCTTTTTTTTCCCAGAGAGATAAGGACCCAGTAATTGGATAAGAATTGCTTTAGTTTCGCCATTACCCTTCAAGCACTTTCCACTCACAGCCCAGGATGGAAACAGATACAATCTGAAATCTTAATGCTTTGGACATGCGAATGTATCTTAACGATAAACCGTGGGCATTTAGAGTTTCGGGTTGCTTTGTATGGCTTGCCAGCGTAGGGACAAAGACTCTTATCGCCTCTCAGGGTAGAACCAATGCCGCTGATAAGAAACTACTGAACAATGTTCAGGTATATGGAATATATCAGAATATATATGCATTATGTGGACCAGTGGTGTTAACCGGCGTTACAGTGGTGTTAACCGGTGTTACCCCCTGCTGTGCCTGCAGCCGTCCCTTCGTCCCCGCGGAACGTCATCTCCAATGTGAACGAGACTTCACTGGTGCTGCAGTGGAGCGAGCCCCGGGACTCGGGCGGCCGCAATGACCTGCTCTACAACGTCATCTGCAAAAAGTGCCTGCCTGAGCGGGGCACGTGCTCACGCTGCGACGACAACGTGGACATCTTCCCCCGCCACCTGGGCCTGACGCAGCGCAGGGTGGCCGTGAGCAACCTGCAGGCCCACACCCAGTACAGCTTTGAGATACAGGCTGTCAACGGCGTGTCCAGCAAGAGTCTGAGCGGCCCGCAGTTCTCCGCCGTCAACATCACTACCAACCAGGCCGGTCAGTACCCCACGCCGAGCTGATCTTCAGTGGAACTCATTGCAAATATTATATTATAAATATTAAGTCCCTGAAGTTCCAGCTCAGGCATTAACGACATTCTCTAGCCTAGGGCCTGATTATGCATATGAACTACTGTATGGTGTTATTGCTTTGTTTGTCTTTACATAGAACGTGTGCCTCTTAGAGTCTCAGCATGAAGTGGACCTGTAGATGGCATATTTACATGCATCTTTACATGCATGGATTTATTCTACGTTTGTCTACAATAATGCCATTTTCCAGGTTGTTCTCTCTACTGCCTCTGAGGTCAGGGAATAATTTTTCTTTCCTCTGGGAGTAGCTCTGTGTTATCTGGGGTTTTTTTATTCCCAATGCAATCTATTAAGATTGTGACACATCATGTTAACTAGGTGAATTTATATATGAATTATCCACAGTAATTAACACAATTAGAAAACCTTAACTCAGTGTGTTTAGCCACATCACGCTTTGACCTTTCTCGTGAAGCATGTGGCATGCATTTGCACTGGTCATAATTTCAGTCAAACAGCGGCTGAGACAACCGTGGGATTATCCAGCTCCAGCTTCTTCTGTCCTGAAATCTTTCAGTTTGGGCACAAAGGTTCCTATTTGCGCTTTTTGAGGGCCTATGCAATTACGCAATTGCCGGGCGCGGGTCAGCCGCGGGGTTACGCGGACCCCAAGACTCAATCGGAGCACCAGGTCACAAAGGTGCAGTGCTTGCGCCATGATCGGCTTATCCTGAAGATTCTCCCAGGGTGTCCCTTGAATATTCATTCACCTTTTAAGACAAAAAATAAATAAGGGGTATATGCTGCTAGGCCACCATGGTTACCCAATGTCTTTGCAGAGGAAGGCCCCTTAATCTCGGGGCTTGGGTGACTAGGGAACCTGCTCACGGAGCTTTGTCTCTGGAAGATTTTATGGGTGGGGAGGGTGACGGGGTCGGGGGAGCTGGAGAGCACAGTTGCTGCAGGGCTATGAGTTTGGTGGTAAGAAGGGAAATAATGGGAGAGGTTACAAAGATGGAAAGAGGCTCAATAAAGCGCTACAGGGAAAAAGATCAAAGAACCAGACTTAGAGAGTAAGAATGCTGTAAAAAAGTTCGCCGGAAGAGAATAGGCTGAGGTATGTGCTTAAAGGAGACACAACAAAAAGCATGAAAAGGGTTAAAACCAAAATAAAAGTTTATAAAAAAAAAAAAAAGTTTATAGTTTTTAAATGTGAGCGGGGCCATAGAAAAGCACAGGGATAAACTTGGCGAAGAAGAGAGAGCGTAAACGTGTTAAGGAAAGGTTTTAGAGTGCCCTGCTTAAGAGGAAGAGAAGAGACAGAAACAGGTTTGGGCAGTGTATTTGCAAGTCCATAAAGTTTGATTTCTCTGTTGCTTCTCTTGTGACTGAGGTATTCAGACTCAGTTATCTAAAAAACGTCTGTGCGAACTGCACAATTACTGACCTGGAAAATAATTTTTCTGCGTTATTTTCTTAGCAGTGTTACAGTCCCAGATAAGTCCAGTTATGCTCCTGGTTGGAAAATGCACAATGAAGTCCTTGCGTTAAATGCATTGCCGATAAACAAAGGGGACCGTGTAATGCGTGTCCTTTAACAACTAACAGTTGTTTTACCTCCCTTCACAGCACCTTCTGCAGTACCTACAGTTCACCTGATGGGGGCTACAGCCGGCACCATGAGCCTTTCTTGGCTACCTCCAGAGAAACCCAATGGAATTATCTTGGATTATGAAATAAAGTACCATGAGAAGGTGAGCAGAATCGTAAGACGGTAACTGTATCACATTTACACCTATTCTGTTTAATTTCCATTAACCAGATATCACGTTTCAGCTCTTTTTATTTTTATATGACTTCTAAATCTACAGTCTGTCTCTCCCCTTATTGTCCTACTCCCAGACTATAACATTATGAAACACACCTGGCACAAACAGTCTGGGGACTTGCATTGTATAAAGCAGATTCTCGTCATGTCTGCGCTGTGCTGTGTATCTGTAGTCCACAGTCTGAATTGGATTGGATCATTTGGACGCTGGGTATTATCTCCCTACAGGATCAAGGGGAGGCCATCGCGCACACGGTGACGGCACAGCAAAGCTCTGCGCGGATCGAGGGGCTGCGGCCAGGGACTCCGTATGTGGTGCAAGTCCGAGCTCGCACAGTGGCGGGGTACGGACGATACAGTAGCCCTGCGGACTTCAGCACCAGCCTGCAAAGTATGTTGCCCCATTGCAATTTGTTCTCTCTCGGCATGCCAAGTACATGGGTCAGCTCACTTTTCCTAGAGGACCACTTTTTAATCAATGCAGATACAGAAGGGAGCATCAGAGTTCCGATGCCATTTGGATGTACAGCTGGGCGATCATTGTGGAGCAACTTTTGCGTCTGTTCAGTCTTAAAGGACGGTTTCACTGACGCACGACTGTTCAAGATGTGCACAGCCAGTAACGTTGTCGTCAATTCTTCTACCCGCAGGGGACCCGGAAAAGTCCCTCCAAGAACAGCTGCCCCTCATTGTGGGCTCGGCCACCGCCGGTCTGGTGTTCATCATTGCAGTTGTTGTCATTGCCATTGTCTGCCTCAGGTGAGGACCTGCGAAAGCCCATCGTCTGCCACCATTGCAGCATGACACTTCAGAAAAACAGACTCTGTCTGGATGTACCCACATGTTTCCAGATCTTTCTAACCCTTTTCATCCACGTCAGTCGTTGAATATTACAGGCTCTTTTGTGGTCCTCTTAAAATGAATGAAAATTAAATGCAGACTGAAACTACTCATGCAATGACCACATGTCCCTTCGGTCAGTGTCAAATAGTGACTGCATTCAACATGTTTCAATAGACAAGCAAACAGATTTTGTTCTGGTTAAATGTATTCTGCAGACATGATCTGCTGTAAAAGTTATAGCTACAAATCCTATATTTCCACATCATATATATATTTTAATTATTTCATATGCCATTTCCCCTTTTTTAAGTATATGGTTAGCGGGCATATTTTTTTTTTCTGGTTCTGGATATCTGTGTCACTTGAAATTCTGTGACTGCATGGTTTGATGTGAATCATACATAAATTTCCATAAAGTAAACATTCAGTTTGACATGCCTCCCAGATTTACACGCGCTGGGCCTGTTTGAACTGTAGATTTTACGGTTAACTGTTAACATGTTGTGCATATTGTATATCTCAAGCCTGCTTATTTTCAGCTCCACACTTCAGGACTTTTATGCAGTTGTGTCTCTTTTGTACGGTGACAAAAGTGAAAAGTGTTTAGGCTGGCACTTTTTCCATGGCAGACACCTGGCTTTTGGTGACACAGTTCACACCAGGCACTGTACTGACAAACTGAGCTTCGTCATGAAAGACTGAGTAAACCCCCCCCCAGATACCCCATTTTTTCCCCTTTCATAGTTACATTGTATTCCAGTGTTTTAGTGTGTCTGTGAAACAGTGGCCCTGGCATATTCTGGAACACATTTGAATTGGAAATGAGATGTAAATTACCAGCGGGTATTATTGCCCCGGTAACTGGTTAGACAACAAAGGAACCACATTAACATCTAATTTCAACAGCCCCTCTTCCAGCCCCACATTAATAGACTTATAGTAGAAGAAGAAGAATGAAATAAAACAAAAGACCAAGTAACAAAATAAAGAGTGAGA
>JAOVYW010000029.1:2690123-2703642 GCA_025775045.1 Hiodon tergisus
GTACTCCTTGTTTTATGTAGTTCCTCAGAGGTAACATGAAGACAATTTTGAGGATGGGGAGGAATCAGCCCTGCCATTGTGGCGATGGCTAAAAAGATTGAGTGAGACTAATTAGCTAGATTAAGCAAAAGCAAATATGGGAATGGTTTTAATTATCCTGCTAACGAGATTTTAAACGGGCCAGTGGAGAGGCGACCTCCTGCGGGTGGAATGAATGAGCAGTTGAAGAGGTATGTGTGTTATTTGTTGAAGGACTGTTACTGCACAACGTCGGACTTAGTGGCCACACTGTGGTGCGCACGTCGCTCTGCGGGTGAATGGGAAAATGGCGTTCACACCAGTGCGCGAATGGACCTGGTGTGTGCAACCCTGTGCATCAAGAGTTGGCTTATTGGTTATTGGCTTCAAGATGCGTTGCTTCTTTGTCTCGTGTTTAATCTAACGCCTCCATTGACTATAAATGAAATGAGTGGAGGAGCCTCTTTGGTAGTGGAATAAACTGTGGCGTGTGGCCATGATACACGTTACTACAGGGGTGCATTGTATTCCTCAAGGATAAAGCTATTTCTCTCTTCTCCACAAACACCGGCCTTTCTGTTTAATCTCTTTAATCTCATCAATTGACAAGTTTGAGGGCGTAAAATAATTACAAATTAAGCCCACTTTGGTATGAGACTGTCAACAATAAGCCTCTTTGTGACAACAAGGAAACAATAACATTGGTTGGCCTTTGCCTCCAAGCTCCGAGGTCACAGAGGAATGGGTATTACTGGGTGTCAAGCTCTGGTTGGCTCTTGTCAGCGGCTGCCCTATTGGCAGAGAAAGGGTTTTTTAAAATGAAAAGCTAGGGAACAGTAACAATGACCCATTAAGAAAACTTGTCTGTTAGGGTAATGGCTGTGGATGCCTCAGCTCAAAACGCGGGCTTATTAAAAACTCATCCACCCCACCCCCCGTCCATGCCCTGGTCCTCAATAGAGCTTCTGTAGTTTATTATTAACTTTTTTTCCTCCTTTTAAGTGTTAATTAACCTAATGCCATCAAAAGACAGCCAGAATCAATGGAGCAGGGAACAGCAAGACAGTAGACCATTTTGTCTGCCTTTCTCCATCTCCGTCCTTACCCTGCTCCTCAACCCCATATATATATATATATATGAAGTGATAGCTTTCTGATGAAAAGTGACAGCAACAATGCTATTGCATTATGAAGGGTAATATTTTAACAGTAAATGCATTTTTAAAGCTGAAGCTAATGTTATTGCGTATCATCGTTGCATACATTCCTCTACATGGAACTAGACATTTCTTATTCCTCAGTTTACATGAACATTTTCTCCTGCAGGTAGTATTTTCTGGTTTGTCGATTCCTCTGAATTTTCCAGCCCAACGCCCACAGAGGAGAAGGGAGGCTTGTATTGGCCCTACAGGGCGGGAGAGATGGTGGGGGATTTGGGGGTGAGGTTCTATCGATGGAGGGGAGGTGTAACCTAACCCTCTCTCTCTCTCCCCCTGTAGGGTTTCCCAGCCCTTGCTGGATCGATGTGTCCCTGACTATACCACCTTCACCACTGTGAGCGATTGGCTGGACGCGATCAAGATGAGCCGCTACCGCGAGCACTTCCTCAATGCCGGCTTTGCCTCGTTCGATCTGGTGGCGCAGATGACAGCCGAGTGAGTGAACGCGGGGCCTGGTGTGGGGAGCGGGAAGAGCAAAGGAGGTTTGGACCTCCTTGGGCATATCAGGGACTTCCAACTGTTCTCCACGTCTCGGCAGGAGAGAAAGTATTGAGTTGGCGGTCGTGTTCATTAAACGGAGCTCAAGCGCGGAGCTCAAAATCGTTCAGTGTTCACAAAAAATTATCTCTGGAAGTATAAGTAGCTCTTGTTTTAAAAAAAAGTATAGAATTCAGTTGATCAATCAGGAGAAAGTTGTAAAGCAAATAAAGTAGTGACACAGAGTAGAGGGGAAATAGGAAAAAATTATTGGTGAAAGCATCTGGCGGGAAGCTACATATTTAGAAATGTAAGAACATGTTAAATCAAAACTCAAGGTTTCACATACCAAGATCTCCCACACTGAACAAGGAATGTCGATAGAATATAAACGATGCAGTTATGATAAAATTAATTAATTGGGTGCAACGATAATAAATACATCATCCTCATCAGGTGGATAATAGCGGATGGTGAAAGAGGCAATTTATTTCAATTTGGCAATCTGACAGGTGTATCGGTGGAATTCTTCTGTTCTTAATGCCTGGTAATTCTCCTAATGGTTCCATTTATTATCGTTTCATCCTTTGTTGCTGGCATGATGAGGGTGGCGTAGCAGAAGGGGGAAAACAAGCTACTGACATGTGCTGAATTCCGGCGATAAGACACTTTGAGACGAGGAAGAGGCATTTTAGAAAGACCGTGGCCATTTAAAGAGCCACTCATTCTTCCCCATGCCACTGTTCATTTCGCTAGTTACCAGCGGGAGAAATGCGCACGGAATGTGCGATTGCTGTAAGTCTCTTAAGAAGGATCAGATACTGTTTTATGTGTTAAAGATTGTGTAACTATTAAGTCTTTTTAGTCTAAAAGGTTTAAATGAGAAGCTGCTTAACATTTTCCAAGCATTGCCATTTATAAGCGCAGAACATACCGATTTGAATATTTGTTGTATCAGGCAGAGTGTATGTAATTTGATGTGGATACAGGGGGCTTATTTACTTAGTTTTTTGCTTGAAGTATGTTATTGTCTATTAAGGAACGGAGCCATTGTGTGTGCATGTCATACACATCCATATGCTGGTAAGCATGTGTGCATTCTGACCCATGTTAAAGGTGCATGGTGTGAATAAATCAGTGTGGACTCGCTAAGTTTCAGTGCAAAAGCACCAACACATGATCATTTCGACCAAAAATTCTATGTCATTAACTTCAATCCAGACTTGTCCATTTCTGTTCATCACTGACACATATTTCTTTGCCCTCTTTAGGGATCTCTTGCGGATAGGGGTAACATTGGCAGGCCACCAGAAGAAGATTTTGGGAAACATTCAGGAAATGAGGATACAGATGAACCAAACACTTCCCGTACAAGTATAAGGAATTACGGGGAGGGACTGTGCCAGAGAGATCCAATTGGAAATCAGACCGACTCTGCCAATCAGAAAACTGGCTTACAGTGCCTCAGACATTTTTTTCTTCATTTTCCTGTTCTCATTTTTTATAACTGCATCGAGAGACATTTGCAAAGCTCATATCTCATGCGTACCTCTCTAGGTCCAACTTGGAGAGTGGCTTGCATGCGTGCGTGTGATTTGTGCAATTGACAGATTTACTGAACTGTAGCACCGAACCCCCCCGCCACCCCCCAACCCTGCAAAACTCGTCCTACTCAACTTTCTGCATTCATCAAAGGAATCCTTGACAGAGACAACCGGTGAATAAGACTGAAAACAGTTTGAATAAAGAGAATTAGCATGTTCACACACAAAAAAAAAAAAAAAAAAATAGGGTATTGAGAGCTAGAGAATAGTGGAATATCTCTCCTGTAATAGCGTTTGTTTTTATTTGATTTCTCATCTTCATATTGAAGATGTTATATTTAAAGGACACATGCCAGCGAAACATGGATGGACACAGTGAACTTGTTTCAATCAATGCAAGAGATGGCATTTCTGAGGACTTGTCTAAACCTTTCCTATGAAGGGCACCTATTTAGCCAGTTTAATTTAGAATGGTTATAATGGTAAACTCATTGGCAATGTTTTACTATTAATAAATATATATATATATATTTTTTTTTTATTCGTAAAAAAAAAAAAAAAAAATTCAATTTATTTGGAGAATTTGGCTTCAGGTTGGCCTGTGTCTTCTTTAGTGGCGTTTCGGACAATGCTGACACAGATGACATATTGTGTGTGTGTATGTGTGTGTGTGTGTGTGTGTGTGTGTGCGCGTGTGTGCGCGTGCGTGTGTGTCTGTTTGTGTGTCTGTCAAGCTTGCACACAAATGCAGTGCAATGCTTCAACATCGCTCCAGTGGAAACTGCACATACATCCTGCTGGGATAAGGGACAATTATTTCTGCAGCTATTTTCTGTGGATCATCATTAAAAGTACTTTTTTGATTCCAGAATGACAATGAATTATATATGTATACGCATTGTTCAGAAATGGAAAACTACCAATGATAAACACCATACTGTTTTCTACTATAACATGGATTTTACAATTAACTAAATTCTTGTTTCATTTCTCACCCATGTATTTATTTTTTTCCATTCCTTGGTAAACAGGTTATTTACATATGTGGACGTTGGCAAAACAGCAAACGAGAAGAAAAAACTAGAAATATATTCTCAAACTGATTTTTGATAATTATAATAATCTGATATTTATTTGATTGATGTTTGTTTTGTTTTAAAACAGCCTGTAGGTCTTCTGTAGTAACAAAAGGTAACATGCTACGAAACACAGGTATCCAAGAAACCTTAGAAGCCTTTTCATGAGATTTTATTGATGTGTCGTCGTGATTTATATAAGTGGCTGTTTTGAAAAAAATAGACACTAATATTGAGGGAGAATTTGTTAAATAGTTAATAGTTAAATCAAGAGCTGGGTTCATGCCCCATAATTGCCCCTGTTCTTTCCTGTTTTATCCCTGAAAACACAGTGAGCAATGCTGTGGATCTTACGATAGTATCAACTTTAAATGTTTTCAGATTACTTTGGTGTAATGAGTATGTACCTACTGAAAAAGCCTAGGTCCAAACGGTATGCCTCTTTTTGGTCTTTGCCTGTGACAGGTAATGGTGCCCTAGCAAATCATAATTAATTTTCATGTCAAAGGTTGGACGTGCATCCACCTAAACCTTTCCCCTCAACGCTTAAGTGAAGAAAATGCATGTATGCCTGGAAAAAAGTTGGTCCTTGTCATGCATGTTGCACATTTATCAAGAAAAACCCTCCAGTGTACCAGGAATTTGCATCTCCAGAATTAGTGTCCAGAAGTTCTTCCAGTCTGGTGGAGGTTGATTGGGGTCCATGACAGAGTCCCCTTCCGGCAGAGCCATTGTGGAGTTTCCACCCTCATGGACCCGAGGTGCAGCCCACTTCACAGAACTTAATACTCCCCTTCATCGCACAGCGCTGAAACAGACACGCGTGGATGTCTGGCTTGTCCGCTGCTGTCAAGCAGGTGACCCACTGGTCCGAGCCTGTCAGAGTGATTAACACAGCGAGGAATCTGTCGCTTCCAGGAATACATTTACGACCAAAGACAGATTGCTACCCTATGATTATCTGTCTATTTCTCCCTGACTGAAATCATCAAGTTTTATTTTGCCCTGGTATGATTTGCCCCTCTATGCAGCCTGTCTAATACCCACAGCCTTGGCCTAGAACAGTGAAGCTGGAGCAAATCGTATAAAATATAACAAGTGCATTACCTGGACTGCTCCAGAGCTGTAAAAAGGGATGTGAAAGGATGGGAGGGGTCTCGGCTGTACTGTGGTAATGGGTCTGGTTGTCTGGAAATGCTTTTGGGTACATATACATAGAGTGTCCCAATGCAATATTATAATATTCTTCTTTAGTTTTACCCCTGCACAGCTGCTATAGGTATCACACTTCCACCCTATTTTGAGCCATAAAGAACATTATGCAATTTATTTTAAACATTTTCTATTTGATTTTCCTCTCTCAGCCCTTTTGATACACATACAAGGGCATGCTAAACCAGAGCTGCGCTTTGAAATTATCATTTTGAAAGCAAAACACATACGCTTCAGAAACACTTACAGTATGCTGTACTTTTAAACTGCATTTCAAATATTTATTTTAAATCTAACCTGACTTAAAACAGCAAACCACATTTTCCATTGGTTGATTTTGTAGTTGGCAGCTACACCTGAGGAAAGTATTATCTGCCCATCTGAGCATCTGGGAGTATTGACCTGCGCTTCCATTGTAACTTTTATATATCAGTCCCGTCTTTTGTAGGATGATGAGAACTTTTTCTGAAAATGTATTCTGAACTATTTTTTGCTTAAAATCCCAAGAAATTGTTTTTTTTTAATTCATTTATTTTTATTTTCATTAATAATACGTAAATTATTTGGAATAACAAAGCTAAATTTACTGTACTCTAAAAGTGAAAAAGCACTAATTATTACAATTAAAGGGGGGAAAAAAGTAATTTTATGTAACAAGGTTTGATATTTAAATAGCAGATATATAGTATGATTGTAAGAGTATGGAATACATCTGAACAATGTATCAGTTTCTAAATAAGGCTGGGTTCAAACTGGATCTGGGTAGTCATTTTAAAATGGTCAAGCTCCTATGAACAGGGGTGACCAAAAAGAAAAAGATCCAAAATCTACAATCATTATTAAAATGTTCCAAAATCCATAATGAAATTTATTATACCCTTCAATACAAGGAACTGCCAAAAAATAAAATACAAAATCACTGCTGGATCTTCCACTGTTTACAACCTTTAGTTTAGGTTCCCTCACATAATGACGTTTCTATCACCCTTATTATGTGTGGGTATTTCTTTTCTTCGATCGTTAATAACTTTTATACTCACATTTTTTAAAACCATATAGATAATGCTGAGATGAAATCTAAATAATTTACCATCACAGATGGTCAGCTTATTTTTGTCTTCTGTGTCGAACAAACTTGTGTGGACTTTTTACTCACCATTTTACTAACTTGTTAATACATCACCTTTTTTTTTTGTTGCATTGAAATACGTTAGAGAGAGCATGACTTTATCACTTCAGACACTCTTTCAGCATGCAAAAGAAGCATCCCTCTTTACGAAAAATGAGTTTATTTCCCTATTTTATAGCTTTATTAGCAAATTCACTGGAAAGTTTTTAACTGGCTAGGTGATCCAACCGTGAATTTGAAATGAGCCCAAAACATTTTAAAAAGGCTATATAATGTCTCTAGGTTCCTTAATTTGAAATGGAAAATTAAAAATCATATTTATAACATATACATATTATACAATTTTAATGCTGCATACAAAAGCTGATAAAGAGACCCACCATATTTATATATTTTCATTAATAGACGCATCTGTATAGTTGAATTTAAAATTGAATTGTTTTACTGAAATGTATTTAATGGAGAAGATGGGGAAAAAACAGAAAAAAGGACTCTTGTAGAAATATTTTTAAAATAACCTTTTGCAATTAAATTATTTCAGAAATATGATATACATTCTTAGTGTCTGAGTCTTATTTTATTCCTTTCTGTATGTTTCGTAGATTTTTATTTTTTATCAGGAAAAGTATGTATAGCATCATCATTAGAATAATCTTGATGCAATTCAAATAATGCATTCAGAACAAGCAAATCATTTAAATACGGATTATTTCTGTAGAGATGTAATAAATAAATATAAATCCAGCACTACTCAGATTAAATACGTTTATTATTATAAGTGGAGCAATAAAGAGATCATAGGACACAGGCCTCACTAAATAATTTTTATTACGATACTGTTTTTATTGACTACGGACCCCTTTCTGGTGACATCACCTGTTAATAAAAATATTGCTTGGCCACGACTTAGTACCACGTGGGAGCGGGATCATAATGCGTGGGAACGAGATTATTAATGCGTGGGAACGAGATTGTGAAGTCGTGGCCACGCAATATTTTTATTAATAGGTGATGTCACCAGAGGCGTTCCGTAAATTCAACCCCCCCCACCAAATGTTTTTGCACACAGAGTTGCGTTACCACTTCTGTAATTTGGAGCTTTGATGCTCTGGAGCCTTACTCGGAACAGGGACAAGAGGCCACTCGCAGGGCAGGAGACACACACACAGACACACACTCAGCCACACGCAGAGACACGCTCAGCCAATTTGGCAGACCTCAGTCCACCAAGGTCACAGGTCTTTGGACAGTGGGATGAAACCTGTGTTGTAGTCCTATAACCAAAACAATTCTAGGAGGAAACTCAAAAGAAAACACAGAGGACTTGCGAACTTCACACAGGCAGTGACCAGAGCTGGATTTAAACCTAGGACCTTGGCACTATGAGGCACCAATGCTAAACACTGAGCCCCTGTGAAGCCCATACTTAAATAACATTTATTTAAAATGAAGCTGAATGTTTGTAGTGCGGTAGTCCATATAACATGTTCAATTCTTGTCTTTCATTTTGCTAATATTTAATTAGAAGACTGAGGAAAAAAGCAAACAACTTTACACATGTTTATTCACAGGTTAAACAGAAAAATGTGGAATATATATGATTATTGATTAAATTATTGAATAAATATGCAAAACGTAATAATGGCCCTAGTTAGACAAGCTAGAATTCAGACCAGGCAGCATACCTACACCGATGTCTGCATGCTTCGGATAATCTGGGATTAGTCATCCAAATATATTTTCATATATATGTATATATATTTCAAGTTGAATTCCAGTTTAGCGTGCCGAGAATTAGCTATCCTATTGAGATTGTGTCAGTTCCCATAGTGGTAAAAAAGTCAATTATTTTTACGATACAGAGGGGTCTGTCCAAAAAATCTAATCAGAATTTAATGTAATAGTAGGCATTTGAATACTCTGTGATTACAAAATTCGAAAAGTAGGCAAGTTGAATATTAGATCAACCAAAGCCACTCTTGTGAGGTAAGTAATAACCGACAACATCTGGATATTATGAATATATTAGAAACATGTCTTAAACGCTGGTGGTGCTTATTTGGGATTTATTGGACTGAAAAAGACCACCCCAGAAAAACCAAGCATATTTGGTTGTGGTGGTGATGTTGCTACAATTTCTGATTCAGAACTAGGTTTTGTGTTAAAACTCAAAATTATATGTTTCCGGCTTTTAAATGCTCATAGCAAAATGTGTTCTGGCCAAGAAATTCATTTGTGACTTTCCAAACCGCACTCTCTAATGTATAATGCTAATTTAATGCTAAATTTTTTTATTTTTTTTAAAGCAGTCAGAGCAAATATTGACTGATTCTGAACCAGGGTCTGGGTACTATATGAGTTGGTCAATAAAACCACTGACTGTGACGGATCTTGTAGAAAAACTTAAACCCAAGCTCAACCCAATGAAGAAGAGCTCAGTAGCTGCATGTAAAATGAAGAAATGTTAGATGCATATAACAATGCACTTTGATATACTTTAGGCACAGTGGTTCCCCTGATGAAGAAAGTAATAAAGTGTAACAATCTTGCTCCGTGGTATACTGTTTGTCCTTTAACTATCTTGGGTGATGAGATATATGTAGGCCCACCCCCGTCAGTCTGGCCGTGCTCTTAGGAAGCAGAAAAGACTCTGAACACCTTCATGGCTATATTACCTTGCATCTCATCACATATTTGAGTTTTTATCCTTCAATAGTTTATTCCTTTTAAGGCTACATAATGTTATATAACACTAATCACTGCATACATTTTAGTCCACTTTCCCTTGATTGTCAGCTTTTTGAGTCTTTTTTTCTTCCATCTCTCCCTGGCTTGTAAGGGATACACTGAGGCAGATCTGGGAGGGATATCATCTCCAGTGTAGCCCTGGCAGCAATAACCAAGAACCAAGAACGAGCACCCTGTGGTGTAATGTTGGGTATCCCTCCAACCTTCCTCAAAGTTCTGAAGCTGCTGAGCTATCCATCTCAGTTCTTTACTGATTCCTTTATTATTCAGTTTTATTTTATATGTGTCTAGTTTTCTGTAATTTTCCAGTAGTTCTCTTGACTGCCCGGTCAAGGAATACTTTTCCAGTTTTTCCAGTTTGGCACTGGGTTTTCTGTTGAGTGCTTTGTGACAAATTCTATAGCAAATAAAATGTGTTTGATTGATTGACGTCAGACTTCAAAACAATAAAAGCTGAAAAACTATATGTACTGACCAATTTTTGTTATGATATAACGAAAAAAGGGATGTCACTTCCTGTACCTAGTGCTCACTGAAAGAAAAGAAAAAATATAAATACATTTAAGTTGCAGTCTTTAAATGGTAGTTGCTCTCCACTAACCCCAAAAAGGCTTCAGACATGGGGTACATGATGACCTAAATGTGAAATGCAGAGAGATTTTACGCCATTTATGGCATATACCTAAGCAATGAACTCATATCAAAGGGATTACAGAACAAAAACACAAGGTGGCCAAGTTCATTGTCAGTTTTCCATGAAGAAATAATATCATCAATTTACATTAGGGTTATATGGCATGGAAATGCATAAAAGGCAAGGAAATTAGGTCAAATAAATAATTCAGAATCTTTCTGCCACTGTGACGAGATAAAATAATTTTTAAAATCAATTTTCAGCACAGTAAAATGTCTTTGCTTGAGACTTAATGATTTATTCTACTGTTTGCATCTGAATATTAAAATATTATCTAATTATTGGTAGCTATGTTGTAGCAATGTTAGTACTACTTAGTGACTTACAAGGAGAAAACTTAACAGAACAAAGGATACCCATGACTATGGAAAATATTGAAGAAATTCAACATTGAAAACTTAACTCACAAAGCAAATTAGTAACTTCATAGCTAATATGTTAACTAGCTAATTATATTTAGCTAATATAAGCTCAAGCAATAAATCATGTTTTGTCCTTTTAAAACCGCATTCCGCATGTGTACCTGGAGTCACTTTTAGACATTACCCATGTAACTTTTTTAAATCTAATTTTCCTTCAATTTGAAAAATCTCACTTTAAAATCTCTCAAATTTGGAATCCTCAATTCCTATGCTAATGAATCTTGGCTCGTCGCTACGACTCCCACTACCACACACAAGGGGGTGAGGAAGTGCGACTTCAATCCTAGCCATTTTTGTGCCACCCATCCCTTTCACACTCTGCAGGCTACACTGCCCACACGAGAGGTTTTGTGCTGATTGGAGGCTGCATAACCACTCAGACAGTGATGGTTATTGAAGAAAGGAGGATGGTACTTGACATAATTACATTATGCAGTGACTAAACTGCAATTTTTAGTAAATGTTTTATATTCATATGAGCCAACAAATTGTGTGTGCTAAATTAAATTGAAGGTGTTGGAGGGGGCAGTAAGGCCAAATTAAGTTTTGAACAGCATCCGAGGCTCAGAAGGTTCCAGGGCGAATGGAACATGCACAGACGTTGGGAGGTTACAAATATATTGAAGAACTGAAGAAAATATTCGTTTTATGCCACAAAAAGCTCCTTCAGTAATGTTGATCAACTGCCAAACGTGTTGCTATGAGATTAATTAATCAATTTCCCGTGTGATCCATCACTTATCACCAAAGAGTCACTTTTGTCAAACTCCATTGAAATATGAGTGCAAACTTGCAACATTTGTGCATAACACATCTTTAAAGCATGAGTATGATTTAAGCTTCCATGTAACCGTATGGTTAGAGATGTAGACAGATCCTGTTGAGTTCTCCTCCCATTTACTAACTGATTCAATTACTGTAAACGATTTCCTCCCAAAGATTCCTTTTTTTTGACACACAGAAATATTAAGCCGCTCATTTTATACTTCAGTGAGAATGCTAGTGTTTTCAGGACTAATGAGTGCTACAGATAAAAACACAAGTATAACATATGCATGTGTTATTATATACATCACCTTATCTCCCACTTTTTGGAAGAAGCCACTTTATTATTTCGCTCCGAAATGCCTGCTGAAGTTTATAAATATGTTTTATGGTTTTACAGAAATAAGAGTCTTTTAAATGCATTGCACTGGGCACCTAACGAGCAGATATTGATCTTTAGCTAATGTATTATTGTGGTAATCATCCTTTGGCTGTTTTGGAAACTTTCAGTTTTTCCCTACATAAAAAAACAACAACATTTCCCTTACTGTAGCACCTATGTTTAGCACTATAAAATTTTAAACATGCACCTGCAAGTACTGACAAAAATTTATTTTTTCAGGTAACTCAACCATATAAGCCATATCTTTAATACCCCTACAACACATTTTGACTGTATTAAAATCTTAGCATGTATTGAAATTGGTAAATATTACGAAGATTTCAGTTGTGCTATTTCATTGCACTACACACTGTATAAATGTATTCATTTATCCTGTGGTCAACACAGCCATTATTAAACTAATAAATAAACAATGAAACATAGAAATGTGTGTAAAACAGGTAAGTGTGACTGTTACCGGGACCAAATCAAAACTTTGACAATCTTATTTAATAAAATAGTATCTAATAGCATTTTCTCTTCGTTATAATTATATTATATTATAGTTATAATTTCTTCCACTCATGAAAATTTAAATAAAAAAATAAGTTGAATTCTGGTTTGGTCCCAGCACGCATTACATTAAATAATTCTCATAACATAATAATGATTGTCTCTAACTGAACTGAACTGAACTTGGGTCAGACTGTATATATGTAATTGGAATAGATACTATAGATATTGCAGAAGAAGTGTAGTGCACACCTAATTTGGCTTTCTCAAACGAATGGAATGCATTGATTATGCATTTCTCTGCTATTTTGTTTCATGTCCCTTCTTCCCTGAGCAATTAAATTGTGTCCCCTACCAGGCTATTTCACGGTCTAAGTACAGAATATATTCGTGGTGCTTCCTTGATGCGCTTGAAGGGGTCTCAACAAAGGATTAGGTTTTGCTGTAACCACGGAATAAATTTGAAAACAGATCACACCAAACTCAGATCAGTAACCTTTCCACTTGATAGCTGCACTTTAAAATGTCATGGTGTATATTATAAGGACGGAAAAAAAATATATATTGCAAGATTTGTATTTTGTAACATCTCAGAATTTTTGTAAATCTATACAGCTGTTGTCAATACATATAGCTGATTGTACAAATGCATCAACCAATGATAAGATATTAATTTATATGAGGACTGGACAGAAGTATGGCTATTCGTATGTGAACAGCTATGTGAAATAGTAAGAAGCATTAGATTTCCTAGTATTTAATATTTCATTGTTTAATTACACCATGTGCAAACGTATGTAACTCCTTGTTTATTATGTCATCAATCATTGGTAAATGCCAATTATGGCTTAAGGGAGTATACTGCAATGTTCTGACACAATTAAGTGACATGCACTTAGATTTGGAAAACTAACTAAGTTATGTTTTTAGCAGCTTTTTACATATTATAAAATACAGAAACAAACCCACACATCTTCATCCTCCATACCCAATAAACTCTTTGTGTCTATTCTTTTTTCTCCTATTCACTTAAAGCGCTCCCTCCCACTCTTTCTCCCTCTCAGATCTTTTTTGCTCTAATCTGTTGCTTTACCCTAGCCTGATGTAGCTAATTGGTCATGTCTGTACTGTGACACTGGGACCTGGCATAATTAGCAGACAAACAATGAACCATTTAGCATGAGGCCTGTCTGGGCACAGTTCTGCAAAGACATCCTCTGACTGAAAACACTTATTAAATCTCCAGCTTTGAATCTAGCTAATTGACAATGACTACTATCAAGTTTGTGTTTGTCTGTTTGTGTGTGTGTGTGTGTGTG
>JAOVYW010000029.1:2703742-2714824 GCA_025775045.1 Hiodon tergisus
GTGTGTGTGTGTGTGTGTGTGTGCGCGCCCAAGGAGGGGCTTAAACTATGGAATCTCATTGACCATCATCAGAAACCACAGCCAAGACATTACAAAACTAATCCTGTAAGGATACTATAATACTGTTTTAATTTTCTGTCAAAATTTTCTAATGATACAAACTGAAAGCCGAATAAAATAGCAAATTAACATCTTTTTTTTAATGGGTTGATCAAGGTCGAGTTTAAAAAAAGGATCTGTTTTATCTCGTATCCCTTTTTTAAGGAAATTGAATACAGGTGACAATGAACTGTGTGATCTTTATCAGAACCCCTTTCAAGCATTGTAAAACTCTTTTTTATGGCCACTACATTCTTTGTTGGTAATTTGTATGACTTGACTTCACATCAAAGGTAAGTGGAAAGAACAAGCAACAATGGCAGACATGGATGGACGGAATATCCGGAACCGCTATCGGGTTATTCTACTGAAGTCTGTAGGAATATCTTTTAAAAAGTGTGATTTACTTCTTTCAATTTGAATTCAGGACTCGCTCAGGTTTTTATTTATTGATTTATTGATTTATTCTTAGCTAAAATTCAGCTCATTAAATTTTTTTATTGGGTGTTTTGGTGCAGCTGCAGAACTTGATGCCACAATGCATGCCGCACGTGGCTTTATATGCCACAGAGGGCGTCTAGAGAGAATCCCTTACAGAGCTCATAGGCGATGAGTAAAACCGCTGGAAAAGAACAAAAATAATTCAGAAGGAACTGAAATGGGCTGAAATGTGGCAAATTAGCAAAATGTAAAGGTCCCCACGTTAACAACAAAAAGAAAAAGCAGGATTATTTTAAGGGGGGTACAGAGCTGAAATGTGCAGCGGAAAACGTTTACATGTTGTAGTAAACGGAGGAAATAGGTGGGCATTTAAAACATTTCAAATTCATGTTAGGAAGCATTTATTTTCCCGGAGAGTACTAACTTGTGAAATTACTTGCTATCATTTGTTGTGGAAGCTTAATCCTTGAGTTCAATCATGTTTCTTGTGTTCTTGTGTTTTTCTCAAAGATTTATATCAGAAAATAAATTATGAAAAGTTTCTGACGATAGAAGGGGAGAAAAGTCAGGGTAGCAACGTTAACCAGTTATTATTTTCTGTTATTATAATCGCTGTGTTCTACCTTCTGTCTTTGAGTAAGCAAATCAAATTACACTGAAAGGCAAATGAAGAGTCATAAAATAAAATAGAACTCTTTGAATCTTCTTATGACCTAATACACGACAAAGCCAGTTTCTTTTGTTTGTTTTTTTTGTTTTTTAACTCCTTTCTCTTTGAACAAAAGTAACACATCAGTATATTTTACTTCAGTTCCTTGGTTAAAACTAATTCATAATTCACAAAGACAAGGGCCTTACCACTGAGCGGCCTCGAGTCAGACTCGATTAAATCCATTACGCCCTTTCTAACCAAATTCTCAATCTATCATTATTTCTGAGACTTTTACGCCTGATACTCAGTATTTAAACCTCCTTCCACCTTCTGGTCCATCCTCTGCTGTATAAAAATAAAACAGCATTTAGGTCCTGTTCTCCTGTCTCGTACTTCAGTACTCCCACCTGGTACTGAATTTTTACATAGAGAAATCAGTTGACCACTAAAAGACAGGCACCTCACAAAAGAGTGTCTGACAGCAGTGGGGAACCCAGGAGCTGTACAAAACAACCGTCATCATGTAAACCACACGCCGTAAAACGTCTCCGTTGTTCTCCCTTCCCTTTGTCCCTGTAGTAGAACTTCACCACTTGATCAAAACGAAACGTTAAAAACAACGGTGTGTGTCTGCGTGTGTGTGAGATGCATGAAATATATGACATAACAGTATGTATGTCATGTTTATTCCAAGAGTTCTGTTTGCAAAAGTGTTACAAAGTGTATTTTGTAGAGTCTATCAACCGCAACCGACTATAAAAAAAGTAGTTATAGTCTCAACCCCCTTTTTAGTAGTGGGCAGATATTCAAAAAACATCAATGAATTAGCTTAAAGTACCAGCAACTGTGAATGCTTTATATTTCTGTTTCTATGATATATTCAGATGTTTGATTTTATTATTTGTATTTGTATTATCTTTTGTGCAAACTAATTAAAAGCAGACTTCAGAGAGTTTGAGCATAATGTAAAAATAAACAAAAAAACATTACAGTGACAGTCACTGGGAAAACTAGGAGAATTCTGGGAAATGTAGTGTATGTGTCACATCTCTAGGGGGTAGGGCAAGGTGATTGAGAATTGTAAACAACAGCAAAAAACTTCAGCCCTGTTAGAATGGTTTGCAAAGTAAAAAAAAAGACAGCACATTGACATCAGGGCCATTTTGTAAGCTACATTTTACTTGCTATGTACAGCAGTTTGTAACAGCAGTTACACATTTGTAGTTACAGACTTTAAAGTCGAGCATAGTGAATAAATAATGTATGGTAATAATACATGTTATATATGATTGCACTTGTAACAACCATAGAAAAAAAATATGGAAAATCACATTCTAATTACTGAGTTCTACTATGTAAATACAAGGTCAAAGTAATTTGAAAATAATTTGAATGCAAAAAGTGAAATTGTAAATGACGGAACCATTGTATGCAAGGTTTAATTGCAGTAATGGGGTTCCATTGGTGTGTATTCATGACCTGTGAAGTACATTTTCCAAATGAACCATTGTGTAGAGTCAAGTGAGCGCACACTGGCTTTATTTGTCCCGTAGCAATTCTTCACTGATTGTGACAGAGAGAGCAAACGGGGTACACAATTGTTGTCCCCTGGGCTAGAGCAGGTTGGAATTGGAAGAGGTCTCGCCCATCGCCAACCAGCAACTGCTATGGGCTTTGTGGACATTGCAGGCTTACAGCACTCTCAGAAGGGCCAATGCGTCTTTTGCAGGCTCTGTTACATGCCATTTGTGTACAGTCACACCTATTCAAGATACAGTGCCCTGCATATTTCCACAATTTATAAATAAAAAATATGCTGTACCTTCAAATTGTTGGGAATTTTGTGTAAAAAAAATGGTAAAATACAAATTGAATTCTACTTAATTCCATGTTGTAACACTACAAAATGTGGGAACTCCTTTTTACAAAGCGCTCTCATTAAGATGTTGTGAGAAACAGGTGCAGTCTAACCACAAATATGCAACCAATCCAGTCCAGCAACCAGTTTTGCTCTTTCGCATTACTGTACTTGGGAAACATTGCCTAGCTTAAAAATGCATAACCTTTTCCAAGCAATAGGTCAATATCTAATCCAGAATACTGTTGAAGAAATTTGAGGTTCCCCTAATAAGCAAACTCAGAGTACAATTAATAAAGCTTTACTCTTCTGTATTCAGTATTTCCAATAAAAAAATGACAGATCTGCTGAGAGGCAGACGTTGGTTTGCGGTCTTTGGAGGACCGGGTGATTGAAGATGATGAATGAAGATGACTGGATGTTTGAAATGTCTAAAAATTAGACATCACTCCAACTCTGCTTGAGTCCCGGCCTATTTCCTTTCTCTTCAGGACAGGTGGCTGAAACTCAGAGTTAGTTCTTTGAGCATATATTTACACAGCTGGCTTTATAGCTGGCTGGGAAGGGAGTCATGTGCATCTCGGAAGGAGGTTTCCTCATTAACATCTAAAAAATTACTCATTCGATAGCACAGGAGAGGTAAACAAACATGGAACCGTGCTCTTTCTCTCCTTCTGTTCCTCTGAGACAATCAGCCTCATTGACTTGATAATGTCAATCATTCACAATGAAACATTGTTCTTCTTAATAAACAATGCATACATCCAAATATATTCAGTACATATATAAAATGCATGTGTGAGTGTTTGGGCAGTTTAAAGAAATCAAGTGGTCTCTGGTTGGTCAATCAAAGGGAGTTCACTCATGCCACCCCCCTCCTCATCAAACTCCACTGGCTCCCTGTTGCTGCTCGGATCCACCACAATATCCTCACCCTCACTCACCAAGGTAGCACTGCTTCAGCTCCAGGCTACCTCTGCAGGCTAATCTCGGCATACATCCACACTAGATCCCATCGATCCTCAACTGCCAGGTGGTCTAGTGGTCCCTCCCCTACGGATGCGAACATTGTCCTTCTCAGTACTTGCACCAACATGGTGGAACGCCCTTCCTGAGGAAATCAGACGATGTGAGGTCTACACCATCTTCAAGAGGGAACTGAAAACGTACCTCTTCCGCCAATACCTCATGCTTCAGTCCTGAACCCCCCCACCCCCAGGAACTGTTTGGACGCTCATGTTGTATTATTGATGCTTAGAACACCTTTGTTGTTTACTTATTTTGATGTTTATGCATAGATTATGATGGGTAGATTTTGTGTTAGGTAAGCATGTTTATTGATATATTGTTATCTCTTTCCAGCATTAGTCCTACACCTGCTCTCAGTCATTGTCAACAGAGCACGATAGCTCAGTTTTGTACTTGACCCTTAAAACTACAACACGTTCTGTATTTAGCATCTGCTAAATGCCAAAAATGTTAAAATATGTAAACAAATTAAGGTGTAATGCTGTACTGGGATTCTTTTGTTAACGTGTTGCTGTTGTAGCATGCAGGATACGTTGTCCCTTTGGGGCTCGAAGTGACCCATTGGCCAACACTGCCCGTCTCTGCTTTCCCCTTGCCTTTTCCTAGAAACCCAGAAACTCACTTCATCATTTACCATGTGAAGACACATAATGAGGTTTCCCTTGCGAGGAGGCTGTAGGAATTGGAATTATTTTATAGTCAGCACTGGTAGAGATTATATTAATGCCTCTTTATGCTATCGAAATTGGTCTGTTTAAAAGGCCGGCTAATTTTCAAACCTCTCCGCTTTTACCCTCCTTTGATCCCTCACTCCAATTACCTTTTGATCCACTTTGACATCTACTTTGGCTGAGAGGTCAGGGATGTGTCATATTTTCTGAAAATGTTTTCATTTAAGTAAATCTCTGATGCATGAGTGGAGGGAATCCCTTAATGTTTCTTTTCCCTTTATTGCGTGCCTTGGTTTTATCCTCCAATCTTCATGATTCCAGCGGTTAACTGAATGAATTAAGTATGTACCTAAACCGCATTTGTAGATTAAATGAAAATTATTTTATACTATATTATTATAGACCCACTGCTCAGTCTGAATATATATATATATATATATACTTTTTATTTATTTATCCAGAGTGCTTACTGCCATGTTTTTATTTTATTTTTATTTTTTTAAGCACCATCTCTGGGGGCAAATGTTTTCCCAGACCTGCACAATGTGTTTTCTCCCAGTGAGTAGAAAATAAATGATCAAAAAAAAACTTTTTTTAACAAGCATGTGCTTTATACTGAGCTGCCAAGAATTGCTTGTGAAAAAGTTATGGTTTTTAATCAAGCACTTCTCTTCAGCCAAATAAATGGAGTTTACATGGCAGCAGCATACTGTTGATACACTGAACAAAATAATGTCAGGCCTGAAGGTAATTGAAGCCCTTAGCCTGGGAAGAAATAAAAACTTTTTAAAAAATTGACTAATGTATTTAATTGTGTTTTATTTTATTTTATATTTCTTCTGCTCATGAAAAGAAAACACTATTAAATACAATTATGTATTGTAATTGTAATTAGCAGGTTGCCAACGTCTTTATTTGGTCCCAGCATTGGTTGGTGTTTTTATTGCCTATGGAACTGCACATGCTTAGTTTATCTTTTATAACAGAAGGATTACTATGTTTATTTCACCGTATTTCGCTAACATTGCTCAATATCTTTCATAACAAAAGGGGCATTTTCAGAATAAGCATGCTGTTTACTCATATTTTGCGATGCTACACTATTCTTATCTACAACAGATAGAAAATTTTGCTAGACCCAGCACAATAAATTCATTGCCAGATCTTTAACTATTGAGTCATAAAGCAAAATTGCATTCAATTCTACACAGTGACAGAGCAGTAGCCGTGATAAATAGGTTTCAATCAGTTTGCAGAATGGGTTCAGGGACCTCTATTGAGGGGCTTAGACACTTAATTGGCACTAGTAGAAATAATATTTTGGGGTACTGGTGGAAAATTATCACAATTTTAGAAAGAAAAGCAAATTCTTCATAAAAACAGAATACATTATTTATAGTTGATAAAAGAACTTCCTTTCTTCCCAGTTTGTATCTCATTTGAATGCACTTAGCCAAAGTTATAATCTGAAGTGTCCTTTTCAGGTTTACAAATTCCATCTGGATAAATTCCTTGCATGAATCTATATTTTTCTCCCCTTTGTGTTTAAAGTGTCCTGTTTAAATTTTTAAAAGCTTCAAGCGTTCTGTTCCAAGAGTTCAATCAAATACCTTACAAAACATTCACTTTCTGTTATACCAAATAATAGTCGTTTCATGGTGCAAAGCTTTGAATTTTCGGTCATATTTTCTCCACAAAAAATTGTTTTAGCGTTTAAAAAAAAGTTTTTGATATTTAGCATTCACAGATGACCCCAGCGTGATTAGGTCAATAATTGGAAACGGTAAAAGAAAAAACAGACAATAAGGGTCTTCACAAAGACCCCTTACAATAAGGGTTAGAATGATGGAAAAATATACTCAGCGTGCTGCTTGAATTTTCATATCATGCAATTGGTATAAAATTAAAAATAAATAAATATGGATCTGTAAAATAATGATGGAGTTTGCTTTAAGAGTTTCAAAAGCTTATTATGTTCCTTGGCAACATGTGGATCTTCAAAATTGAGCCAGAAAATAAATATGCTCCGATGGCATGACATACGTGTCTGAAAATGTAATAAGTACAAAAGCTTTTACTAAATTTGGTGATTTTATTCACATGACTCAAAACTGGCTAATCTACAGAATATATTTTGCTTTGCTCCACTCAGATTTCCCAAAAACTGGAACACAGCTTTGTAGTAATTTAAAACTTTGAAAAAAACATCAATTACACGAGACTTATTACCATTAACAAGCACCAAGACTGGTTTGAAGCTACACAGCGGAATACATTGTCTGTCAAGGATTTTTATAGGTGGAATTATTTATGTAGGGTAGCTGTTTGTGCTGGCTCATCACGAATGAACAGCACTTTTTATGTACTGAGCCATAGCCTGAACTCAGAGTTCTGTTTTTACATAATAATTTACAGGACTAAAACGTCCCTAAGTGTAGTAACTCCACAGCATTGAACCTTAGAGAATTATTAATGGATAAGCACATAGCAGAAAGGGAGATATCAGTTTTTATGGTCAGTTTGGGCCATTTAATATTCAAATATGCCATTATTATCTATAAATAATGCCAAAAATGAAGATCAAACGTAGACGAGATGTGGTTTTTAGACTAATTAAAACTTTTAATGCCAATCCACACACATGCCTATAAAATGCAAAGCAGTCATTAGGGACTAATTGGTGAATAATGAGATATACAAAAGATAATGTAACAATCGCTCAATAAAATCCAATCTGTTATCTTTATATACTATAGCCGTGTTTTGTGAATTAATAGTTAATAATATGGGAATACAATTTAAAAGACCAATGGCTTAATCCTAGTCAATGATTACATGTGGTGATTAACATTTTGATTTATAGTTTAAAAATAAAACAAAATGGCAAAATTATTAAATATTGCATCCTGCAACCTAAATGAAAAAGAACAACGTCGGTAAGCATTACAGTTATCAAAGTGAACTGACTGTACAGAGTAAACAGTTTATTCAGGTTTTTATTTTTATCTAACTTATTGTTTGTCATTGTGCATACACTTTAGTGAATGCATCTCAATTCATCACTCACTGTACATTAGGCCTTGAGCTCTGAAAAAGCTGTTAAACTCAGTTGACTTCCAGGTGGGTCTACTTAGAAAGCCTGATTGACGACTGAAATAGCTTGAGAATGAGGCAGGCTGCTTTCCCATGACTGGTTTGTCAATCAATCAATTATCTTCTCAGCCCTTCACCCACAGCAAGACTTCAGAGGGTTGCTGGTGGGCTAAGAAAGACTGTTTACTGATTTTTTTCAGAGTAATCCCAAGCCCACCCTAGAGGTTACTGAATGGTATTTTTCATTTGTGGCTTAGATTTTACCAGCCATACTCATGAGATATATTTATTTAAGGTATTCTTACATAGGGAATAACTCTATTTTCCGGCATGCGGATGATCAATATGAGTCAATCAACTGAGCTTACTATGCATAGGACTCCAAATAGACATTTATACTGTATGTTCAAGAAAATCAACTACATTTTAGCTATATTTCAGTTTTGGAGGTGCTACTCTTTTGATTTTAGTTGAAGCGGTACATATCTGAACAGTCGTTTCTGACTAGCGCAGATCATCAGAGCATTCCTGTAAGTGCAAAATCAAACTATAGTCTACTTTTAAAAAGTGTTTATTTTGTATAATTCCTTAATTTACTAGATTAAATCAGATAGTAAAATATACACCTGATGATACATTTTGGAGTAGGTTTTTGATTATCTGTTTAAGATATTTGATATCTGAGTATCAATCCAGATGCATTTTTCTAATACTTATACACTGAATCTGAGTGAACACTTTGGCAAAAAACAACAACAATGTAATACATGTTCCCACATGTCTATTTTGCTTTTAGTTCTGCGTGAAGCTAAGTGTCAGTTATGTGAACAGTAATTCCAACAAAAAACAAAACAAAAAAAAATTAAACAGGTGTCTCTCTTCAAGTTAATCTTCAAAGAGCAATGCAGCCCTTTGAAGTTTAATGTGCCAATACCTGGACACAGCAGACAGAAGAAAAATACCATTTAACCCCCCCCCCCCCCCTCCCTCCGCTCATGAGGAACAAAAGCTACAAATACGAACAAGACTGAATTATAACATAACATTTCATAAGTGGATCCTTTCAACAATTATAAGACGGAGATGTAACTGTTGGAGACCTTCTGTTTTCTATGAAAGACTTCCACGCAGCTGAATGTGCTTTTTATGCACAATCCAGTTATTTATATAAAATGCATAAATGTCAATATTTAAAATAATATGCTTATATTCTAGAAGCAAAATACGAGTGTCATAAATGCAAATACAGAATCCACTGATGCGCTTGAGTGTGGATTTTACATTTCTGATGTCAGTCGATGGACACTGTACCAGGATTCTAATGCTTCTAAAGGACTTTTGTGAAACCCTTTGTGTTGAGAATATTAATGCAAAGGAGGATTGGCCTACTGTCTTCCCTTTGAACTGCAGAAGAGTGAAGTGGTGTAGTTATAGATCGGAACCATTCGAGGAGTATTATATGATATTATATGTGAAAAATGAATTGATAAATTGTTGCGCTAATTGTAAAATTAAGTGTCATCATATAATTTATTGAAACAATAAATTATATATGTTATTGAACATTATTGAATATATAGCGAAGTAAAACTAAACAAAAGCTTATCAAAAATGTCATCAAACTGGGTCAGATTTTTTCTAACCTGTGAACACTTTACTGCTATCCTTGCTTTTCTACTCCATATTCAGATACAACGGGAGACAAAGACCTTCTCCTCCTGGAACTCTCCTGCAACAGTAATTCTAGAACACAAAGGAACAGAAGAACAGAATGCAATTCAGGGCTCTAGAAGGTTTCAAAACGGGATTAAGACTTTACAGGATGAGGTAAATAACATCTTTTTGAATGGAGGACCAATAGAATCTCTGTTTGTTGAGGGAGGTGAAAACAAAGGGAAGATTACCCATCTGTGTGATTTCTGTGACTGTGCGATTAATAGGCTTAGGCCTCACAGCTCCCTGCTTCTTTAGACAGAAAGCATGTCCATGGAGGATGGGAGCAAACTTCCAGAGGTGACCGCCCCCCTCCCCCCCCCACCAGACATTGTATTTCAGTTTTCACCCAAGTCTAAGTTCCTACATAGAAAATAAAACAAAAATCTTGCATGGATATTGTTGAAAACTAAACAACGTTACAGTATATAGAGAATTGTAAGTTAAGGCATCCATTGATAACTTTTTTGCTGGCTAGATTGTTAGCAAGTGGCAATGAGCAGGAAAACGAAACAGTGTTTAGTCAGATGTTCAGTAAATTATAATCTTGTACCGGTATACTGTGGCCTTATGTCCTCCGACACAAAACTCTGTTTTCTCAGAACTCGGCACTACACACAGCAGAACTCAGCACTCCACACCTTCAAGTCCCCACGATGAGCCTACTCACTTTTATTTTTAGGCTGTGTATGTAGTGGAATAAGCTACCCGGCACTTTTAGAACATCAGTCACTTATCGCTTTCCATCGGCTAAAGATCCACATATACATATTTTACCTAGGTTTCCTTACTGCAGCCTGTCTTGAAAATGCAGACCAGGCTGAGATTGAACGACTGAATCATCAATTTTCTGGATTCATCTGGACTACATTCGCGCCATCAAACACTTCTACAAATAAAGTTTAGTAAGTTTTATGTAATTCTGTCTATGCATCAGCAAACATCTCCTTTAACATAAGTACTTTTGATATCGCAAAGTATATCTGATGAATTGATGTTCTTGCTGTAAATAGCAGACTTCCTCCAGAGTCTGCCTTGGAATGTACCACTGCAATAAATAGAACAAGAATGTAATACTAAGCACTACGAAGATTCATAGCTTTCAATAAGACAAAACTTTGAACAAGTTAAAGCTATATGATGTCCTTGCAATAAAAATTCAATATAATGCATTATTGAGCTGTGAACAGTGAAACTGCATGGCCATGATGAACTTTTGATCCACCTTTCTTTGTGCTCATTCTTTCTACTCATAAACAAACAGGTTTAAACATATTCTTACATCTCTGTGGTTGTTATTGTAACTTCCTCATGCAACTTGCAGACAAAACACAATCAGTAAGGAGCAGAAATGTGGCCGAAATGACGTTGATCTGTCTTGCGCAATGGTGTTTGTGAATACTGTGCATTCATAAAGGAACATTCATTAACTATACAGGTGAAAATCTTTTAATACAATACCAAATAAGGGTACCTGTCCGATGGGGAGCTGATTGTAGTGATTGGAAGGGCAGACAGAGAAACAG
>JAOVYW010000029.1:2717857-2733358 GCA_025775045.1 Hiodon tergisus
ATTTTAACCCACGTAATACTTTAAAATATATATTTTCTATATACTGAAACAACGTATGCTAATGTCTGACGGTAGTGCTGTTTGTATTTGAATTGCCTCCAGTTACAGCCTAACTCACAGACAGCTTCCTGCTGCATACAAATGTGAAAAAACGGCTCACGATGCAGCCCAGAGAAGAATAGGCAGACCGTACTGATATGTAATCGGAGGGTGTTAGCTAAAATTTCTTTATTTTTTCATTCCCTTTCAGGGACAGGAGACGCTTTTCCAGGGGAGTTCCAGTGCAGTGATAATTCCTCCACAAGTCAGGGCACTGGATGTCTGTGACCAGCAACTTTATTCCTCGAGCTTCGTTTAATGCAAGTAAATTTTTTATGGACATCCTCGCCGTCTCTTGCATCACTCTTAGACCCATGTTGCAATGTCTTGCCATATACAGCCTTGTCACCCAGAGTGCAGGAATGGCTCTACGGACCAAAGAGCTCATTCCATCTCTCCACTGTTTCAGGCGTAATGGTGTATTTGTCCTTTCTGCTGAAACCAGGTGTGAGTTTTTTTTCTTCTTTTGCACTTAGGAAAGAATAGATGTATTCCACATTAGCATCGGCTGTATTTAAAGGGAGCATGTCAATTTACCCAGTGACAATTGGTCTCCATGATAATTGGCCCCACAGGACAATCAGTCCCAGTGACAATCCGTCCCCACGACAATTCTTCATTATCTTGTCCACATGAGCATTTGTTACCATGAGTGCTTATTGTAAAACCACAGAACACACAGACATACATACATAAATAGATATTTAAGTAATACATTAATTTAACTCCTTTTTTTTGTAACACTACAATGTGCCAGATGTGCTAAATGTACATGTGTGTATGGGGTGTTTCCATGTGTGCTTCTGCTCAGTGCTCAGTGAGGGCATCCGTCAATCTGTCAGCCCAAAGACCTTCTCTGTCACCTTTTCTGTTGTTCTCCAAATTCCCCTCGTCCCTCTCTTACTGCATTCTCTATTAACTGGGTCCGCTTCATTTGCCGTCTCTGGTGCTCTGACCTCATCCGATCCTGTATACACCTCATCATTTAGTGTCGCTCTCATCATTCAGACCATTCCCCTTGCCTCTTAGCTGAGAGCAGATGGATTGATGTTCTCCTCATTGACGTTCTGATCTTCTCCAGACTGTTTGGTTTTTGCTCTGGCCTTAGTCCAATGGTGATCCATAGTTCTTTTCCATATGATAAACTTTATTTTTTAAAATAAGAAAATAAAAGATTTAAATATCATGAAAAAAATATATTTAAAAAAATAGTACAGTTGAAATAAGACTAATTAACTTAAACAGGCATTTGTTCATTTACTATTTGAGTATACTGCAGATTCTGTCATGTTTAAATATTTCTGCATGGATTCAATATTTTATTTAAGATATAAATAATGCTAAGCAAAAGTATATCAAGATGATCCCAGTTTTTTCTCAATAATCTTATACAACTTCAATATTATTCGCAAAGTTTTCTTGCAAAAAATAAATAAATGCTGAGGCATTGAAATCCGACGTCCCTGCACTAGATACAGTGATATTGCCATGTCAGTAAAGATCTATTATTGAATTCCCCTTATACCACCACCCTCACAGGCATGTTTTTTTTCAAATACACTGAATAATAGCAAACCCTTTAAAAAAAGATCAATAAATAAAACGGTGTGCAAGAGAACGGCAAGCATATGCACATAGATGTGCAAGATTGTAGCGGCACCAAGTAGGATGTACAGGGATGGTGTTTCTTACTCGCAGTGGATGCACCGCAGTTTCAACCAGCGCCTGAGTAAGTACTTTCCCTAATCAGGGCTGGACTGGGACAAAAAGTCAGCCCTGGCATTTTTGTTCCAGGCGGCCCACCTCTACGATCCAGAATCGGCCCAGTCGGACACCACCCATACATATATACACTGTCGTTCAAAATACACACACAAACACACACACACACACACACACACACACTGTGTATGTTAATGTGTGGGTATACCTACTGTGTATACCAGTTTAAGTGGACCAGTGTACTCACTAGTGACCAATCTCCATGCTTAAGTAAAATTATCAAAGAAAAGAAGCTTACGGTCAAAGTATAATTTCCAATTATTTGATAAAATGTTAGCATACAGGTGTATACAACATATACAAGAAATCAAAATGTTACCAGTGATCTCCACACCAAGGGACAGCAAAGACAATCAAAGAATGCAACCTTTAAAAGAATAAGAGGGGAAGACAGAGAAAAAGGAGAAGAGAGGACGGGATTTTAGGATTTTTCTAACGAGTGGCTATATATGATAACAAAAAAAATAGTCTATCACAAATTGATATTGTTGGAGGTAAGGTTTCGTTGGTAACTATAGTAATGTTAGTAATGTAGTGCTAACTGGTGGCAGCAAATTTTGGAGCAAGAAATGTTTAATTATCTGTAAGTGAATATGATTAGATTTAGTTTTTTGGGGGATATGAAGTGATGTATGTATACTGTATTTGGTCATGTAAAAAAATAAAATTATGCTTAGTTTATCCTGTTTTCCCGAGGCTCCCCTCAATGCTCTCCGAGGCCCCCTTGTGGGCCGCAGCCCCCCGTTGAGAACCGCTGCTCTGTACCTTTTCACATATTCTTACTTCTCTTTTACTTCCTATATTTTCCTTAATGACGTGAACCTTGTTTGTTTGCATTGTTTCAATAAAGCATGAGATTTTACCCAAAGTATTTTATGTATAGTATATAAAGTATCATAGCTTTTGTGTTCAGACGTTCGTGACCTAAAAAATAAAGATTAAAATAACTTTAGAGTTATAAAATAACTTTTTATAATGGAGAGTCCCTCTTATCATGAAGCTATTCTTTACCGATTCAACTACCCTCTCCTCCTCCTCCTGCCTGTCCCTCATCAATAGAACAGGTCTGTTCTTCATTACTCGCCACCTGCTCTTTTCTTTGCTGCTGCACAAACTTCGGCACCGACCAAGTACAGACAGCCCCTAAAGTAAACGTATCAGTTATTTTGACACATTTGGCGGCCCACTTTTAACCCTCTTATCCCGGAGTTTTTCAGCACCACCTTTACGCTTTGGTCTGTCCATTTTCAGAGATGATGGAGAAGAAAGGGGAGGCGATATTTATATGAGGCGGAGCAAGATACGCAATCGCTCCATCTACCACGCCTTGTGATTGGGTTTACACACTGTCAACACAGAAGACAAACCAATGGGCCGCTGTCCCTACATGATGGGCCAGCCCCAAAATAAAATAAAAAATTGTATCGGCCCCAAAGTGCGTCAGCCCACCGGGAAAATGCCCGGTACACCCGATTACCAATCCAGGCCGGTCCCTAATTAATTTCTTTCCTTATTCTGAAACAATGAGAGCAAAGCTCACTTTATAAGGGGGCATATGATTTCACTGACTTCCATGGGAACATGCAATTGTAATTGTTTGTGTCTCGCAACAAATCTGTTCAATCTTAGCAATATACTGGAGAGATTTAAAAACCGCACATAATAAAAATAAGTTGATCTGTATGTTATAAGCCTTCGTATGATCTACTTATTTTCTTTGGAAAATACAATGTTGTGCGAATGAAAGAAATGCCAACAACTGTTGCTCTATCAAAATAATCCTCTTCCTCTTGTCTTCCCTCTATCACATCTCCCCTTTGATCGATGCCCATTTTCCTTAGACACCATCTCCCCTCTCTCTGTTGCCTTTCTTTTCTGGTTCTCATCTTTGCTTTGATCACCAAAGCCTGTGACACAGCCTCTTTTCCCTTCTTCCATCCTGATCTTGGAGATCCTTGCTGTCTGGATCTCTGTTTTACTGTAATCCTTTCCTGTCTCCCATCCAGCCGTCATGTGCGTTCGTCAAACATAATTTGCCCTGCATGCGGACTCGTGTCAGTATGATCCTCTTGTCCAGAACTGATGCTTACACCAGTGTGAACCTGTTTGAAAGGTTTATAAACGCGTTACAATAAAGTCAAGTTGATTCCACGGCACTAGCATCATAAACACATGGAAATCACCACTGTGTCATTTGAGCTTACTCTTCATTGTGTCCCAGTTATAACTAGATGAAGGGAGTGTTTTTTTTCTTCTTTCTTTTCCTTCACTAATTAATTTGCTGTGGTTACTTATGACATCCCTAGGTATTTTCTTTACTGGACAAATGTGACTTGAAGGTACTAAATGCTTTGTGATTCAAACAGTGATTCGGGAATGCACTACCGTGAGCTTAAGGTAGGTACGAGTTAAGTGTAAAATGCAGCTTAATAACCATATAATTAACAGGTAAGTTCTTCTTTAATTTTATTTTCATCATCTGTCCTTCAGTGGAAAACATAAAAAAGGAGGGAAAAAAAAGAAAAATGTAAAAAGTGACCTAAAAAATATGGAGATTGTTCGCTAAACCCAAGCATTTTTTATCCCTTCTCTTGCAGGATAGTAGTCATAGCAACAGCAGTAGGGCATGGAAGGAAGCAGAGGCAGGAAAAGACAGGTCATTTCTTCAGAGGACTGACCTCTAGTAAAAGATAGGTCCTTTGAGTTCAGTAAAGATTTAGCTTCTTTGGTGAAAGTGACATTTTCAGGCAAAAATTCTCAAAGGGAGCAATTTCAAGTAAGCTGTGCGTCGGTGTGAAAGCTCAGATTTAGCAAATTTGGCCTGATGATAAGTCTTTTTTTAGCAGTTCTCTTGGTTACTCCTACTCAGAGCCTCACTAGTCATGGTCCTGAGTGCCTAGCAGTGAGAAGGTCATATATTTTGATAGTCACCAAAGTCTTAACACACAGTTCTCCGAGGCTTTGCTGTGTATTAGAGCCTACAGGCAGCTGTAGTGGCTTTCCAGCCTTTTTGAAAAGAAGTGTGAGACATAATGTTACAATAAAAATATTTCATTTTTCCCTCTGGGGACTTTCCAGAAAGGTAAAGCCTTCAACTTTGACATATGTATATACAATATGAGCTGAATTGTTCTTAATTCTGACACATACTTAACAACTGACATACATTACATACACTCAAGAATGGATCGATGTATTTTAATCATATCATACAATTCCACCCAATGAAATACAGACTGCTTCTTATTAATTTATATATAAGTTATTATGATAATAAAAAGGTAATCTGTGGCTTCCCCTGTATGTGCACACAAGGAGAGTACAGTAATATGTAATGCTCTGTGAATCTTGCAAAAATCAAATTATTTACAGCACCTTATTTATAGCAAGTGGAAAACATCTAAGATTTAAATAATTTAACAAAGGAAGCTAAATTAACCTCAATTTTATGAAAAGGGGCACAAGTAAATAAATAAATGTACTTGTGGAGCTACTCTCCCTAAAATGTGTTTTAAGTCCCACAGGGTGGGGCCAGCTTAATGAGCTGTCAATTCCTAGTGAAGTTCAAAAGTGTCAAAAGAAAGATTATCTGTGTACATCTCTTGTCTACTTATGAAAATGATTCAGAAAAAAATTTAAATTAACATTTATCCTGGATTTGTCTGGAGACAAAACATAATAAAAAACCTCATAGAATTTAATTGTTAACCATTATCGATAAATTGTGTTCTGTTATTAAATCAGATATAACTAAAATGATTAAATGTATATTGCTATTTCATTGTCCATAAAACAGATACTAGAGCCTTTTTGTTTTACATGAAGTTAAATGTACTGTTTTACGGTTCTAAACTCTTTTAGAGTAAAAACGATTTCCACCATTTTCCCTGTAATATAATTGACTGCTCTGTTGATCAAAAATAAACTAGAAATACTGACCATCTGTAACAGATGGTGTTCTGTGTTTGAGGTGCAGTCGGTGTAAATTTGGCACAAACAAGATTCAAGGATTCTGTCATAAAACGACAATGTCTTTGTAAAGTTTGAGTAAATTGCTGAACCTTAAAATTATCCCTGAGAAACTGAAGTTAAAGGCCATCTCAAAGGTATGTGGAAAGAAAAAATGTGAATTAAAACAAAAGAGTAATGCAAGAAAATAAATAAAGCAAGGTCCAGACAAATATTTATTTTCTAAGCAGGTCCACCCACACTTCTCTGATTGGCCTCCTACCAGGTGAATGCACCATCACACTCATTATTTCACACCACAGCCTCAGTGTAAGCATAGGTGATTTCTACAACTCCGTACCCTGCACCCATCAACTGTAACGGTTTTGTTGAGAGGCTGAGCCCGTTCTGTAACCCTGCTCTGATGTCTATTGTTACCTATTTGAACACTTCTACTTGGAAGATAAAGTGTTTTAGTTTCTGGGCGGTTTATTATGAAGGACATTTGGAGTGACTTTTTTGCGATATATGTATATACCAAGAGGTCCCACTTGGTGGTTTTGCTAAAATGATCTTGTCTCATGTCCACTGATGTGGAGTCACTTCTGTTTGGCTTCTACTGGAGTGCTCTGACTGGCTGCAGGATGAAGCATGTGTGTGTGCTCATGTGATCACTTGAATGTTTTGTTAAGGAAGCTAAGCAAACAGCCGATGAGGTCATCAACTGTGAAACTGTTGAGAGGATTCAAGTATCGACATCATTTATACAAATGAAATCCATGAAATCCATTCCATGCCAAGTTCAATGAGGTAAAATGATGCATTTCTGTGCATTAAAAGGATACTGTTAACTTAAAAAACAATACCATCAAAGATCAGCCGTCCCTCATGCCAAATACATGTGTGTGGCTGTTAAGTTGTTTTGTTAGTCAGGTGTCTGAAAGTTATCATATCCAGTCTATGTTTTTGACTTTCATCATTATTTATACAGATTTTAGTTTGGAGGAATCCTGCTTACGACAGACAAGGATAAGCTAGCCAACAAATTACTTACATATGATTGACATACGATGATACTGGACATAAATGGGCTACTTTTTTGCAGGAACTTGCAAGATTGTCATAAATAAACTCAGGATATTGAAAATTTACCTCTGAAAACGAACATTTACTTTTTTTAATATCATTGGTCAAATTCTGAGTTAGTTTATAGAGGAAATTCTGAAAATATTTTTAAAAATACGTTTTATCATTAGTTCATGGAAGAATATACACTCACATAGTATTTTTGAGGCATTCACCCCCTTGGACATTTTCACATTTTGTAATGGAATTAAATTGGATTTTATTGGGATTTTTAGCATTTGTTTTACACAAAATACCTAACACTTTGAAGGTACAACACATTTTTTATTGTGACACAAAAGTTAAAGAAAAAAACGAAAAAACTTTTGTTGGTTACATACGGATTCACTCGCCAGAGTCAATACTTCGCAATACCTTTGGCTGAAATTACAGCTGTAAGTCTTTTGAGGGGTAAGTCTCTATCAGCTTTGCACATGCCGTTTTTGACCATTCTTCTAGACAAAATTGCTCAAGCGCTGTCAGGTTGGATGGGGACCATTGGGGAACAGCAATTTTCAAGCCTTTCCACAGATTCTCAATCAGGTTGAGGTCTGGGCCATTCTAAGACATGCAGGTTCTTGGTTTTAAACCACTCCAATGTAGCCCCAGTCTTAGATGTCTTGCTGACACACATGTTTTCCTCTAGAATTGCCCTGTATTTGGCTTAATCCATCTTGACCTCAATCCTGACCAGTTTCCCAGTCCCTGCAGCTGAAAAGCATGCAGGGGATGGTGTTCTCAGGGTGATTAGCCGTGTTGTTTTTACCCCACACATAGCGCTTTGCGTAATGGCCAAAATGTTCAACTTTGGTCTCACCAGACCAGAGAATCTTTTTTCAAATGTTTGCTGTGTTTCCCACAAACCCTTCGGCAAACTCCAAACAGGATTTTCTATGGTCTGTTTTTAGCAATTGCTTACTTCTCAACATACGTATATAAAGCCAAATTTTGTTTAGGGCCTGGTTTGTCCCACGGACGGTTTCTCCTATCTCAGCCACGGATCTCTTCAGCTCCTTCAGAGATACCATTGGTCTCCTGGTTGCATCTCTGACTAATACACTCCTTATCCGGTCATTGAGTTTAGGTGGACAGCCTTCTCTAGGCAGAGTCACGGTTGTGCCATATTCTTTCAATTTTTTAATAATGGATTTAACGGTGCACCGCAGGATATTCATAGCTTTGGATATTAGTTTATAACCCCACTCTGATCAGTGCTTCTCCAGAACTTTATCCCGGAATTGTTTTGATCCTTAGTCTTCATGATGCTCTTTGTTTAGATATGTTCTTTAACAATCTCTGGGGCCTTCCAGAAACAGGTGTATTTATTTTGAGATTGTGGTACACTTTTGGGCTCTTTTAAACTAATTATTTGACTTCTGAAGAAAAAAAGAGTTTATTTGGGGGTTTCATAGCAATGGGGGGTGAAAACTTATGAGACCAACAAATGTTTTTTCTTTTAATTAACTTTTCTGTCACAATAAAAACAATTTTTTACCTTCAAAGTTTTATGTATGTTGTATAAAACAAATGGTAAAAATCCCAATAAAATGCAATTGAATTCCAAGTTGTAATGCTAGAAAATGTAATACTTGTGCATTTCCTGTGGTCCAAATAAGAAATTGCTCAATCATTTGTGCATTTATCCTAAAAATAATTATAGCTTTTGCATTGCAATTTTTGCATTGCATTTTTTTGTATTTTTGTACTTTAAAAAAAGGCTTGATTTACTTGATTTTGCTTACAGCTTCTATTTAATCAATATTTAATCAGTTATTATTTTATTTTTTTTGCATACAGAAAGCTAATACAAAAAGCATTTTCTACAGTTCTTACCCTGCAGGAAACAACATTCTCCCCCTCTTTCTTTTCTCTCTGGTATGGAGCAGATGATATTCTTTTACCCACAACACTCTCTGTCTCACTGTCAGTGTATCAGCAGGTACCTCTCTTGGGAAATGTAGCGCTGTAGGCTGTACAACAGCAGATTTATCTTCCTCTCAGTCTCTCTCTATCTCCCTCTCTCTTTCTATCTCTCACACACACATGCATACACACACGCACACAGGTAGCCTGAAGCGAAGGGAACACACTCAAAATAAGATCAAATGAATTTATCATTATGAATCTACCCTACACAGACACATACACTTTGATAATTAGAGCTGGAAAAATACATAAAAGGCTCACTTTTCACCTTAAATAACTTGGACCAGTTTCACCTGCCTAATATCTTTTTTTTTTAAATGTAAGCCAATATGTACAGGACTCGTCAGTATTGAGACAATACATTTTAAATCTAACAATAAAATTGTGTATATATATGCACATCAAATAAATTTGCACGTTTGTATCCTGAGTGAGTTATGTAGCTATTTTATAACTCTATGAGTTGGTTATTTATGAAAGCAATTCAGCCTTTCTCAAGAGTTCAACAACAGGACCCGTTCTTATATTTGGTTCTGCCAACACCAATCAAATAATTGATTTCAATTGAAAAGTTTTGTTAGGTTGTTATTGTCTGCTCTGTATCATTCGTCTTTGATAGGCGTTTGTTAGGAAGCAGAAGTAAATTACTCTGAATTATTAATAACAACGTATTCTCAATGTACATATTACCTTAATATTTCCTTGCTGTGACATGGTGAATGGTTGCTTAATCATTCGCTTTGAAAAATGAAGGCGTTCTCAGCAACACTGGCATGGTTTACATCCATGGTTTTGTGTGTTGTGATATGTGTATTGTCATGCTTGTGTGATTTGTTTTGCACAAATTATGCATGTCATTGCAGATGGAACTCTTAATTTATTTTACAGTTTTAGAGCAATAATAAAGTTACATAATTTGTCCAACAGGATGTTGGAAGTCCGGATGTTTGCGAATAATAAGAACCAGGTGGATGCATCACAGAGCACCCACCTTGACCACTATATCTAATTCATTTCCATTTAAAAGCTGAACAGAGTTGATGATATTAGGATTAGAATTCAACATTTAAATTGTATTTATTAGGCAGACATGCACCGATTTCCCTGTATAATAAATTAACCCATTTAAAAGCTTGCTTTCTGATTCCTGTGCAACCCACACTGCACAGCCTGCCTCTGGCTATGCTTGGGGGAGGGCACTGTGGTCCCACCCTCTACACAGGTCGCAGAAAGTGTGTGCTATTTACAAAGAGGATTAACATGAGGTTAGTGGTGATCATGATTTATTCAGAGAAAGCACGGCATTTTTTTTTGAAAGAAAGACAAATGCCTTTACAGATCTACACTTGTTTCCCTCCCACCTAACCCACCCAGATTCCCAGTGCACCCGGCCGCGGTAGGAGAGGGGAAGAACACAGGGCTAATGACAACAGAAGAATACGGGCAGACACACATAACGTCACAATGCACAGAAAACAAGAAAAGTAACAAACGCTTGTGCTTCAGGCCGATAGTGTTCCCCAACAGGCCGCTAGCACAGGAGCAAAAACCAGCAAAAACTACACCACACTCAATGATCAAGGCACAACATCGGAGGACTGGACTCTGGAAGAGGGAAGCTTCTGGGGACATAGCTGCCACAAGCTCCACGTCGCTGCTCTCCCGCAGGACTTTCCAATAACATCTGGCTTGTGGAAACCCTCCCGGCTGGATTTCCAGAATGGAGTGATGGTGTTAAGCCCACAGCCAGACTGAGCCCAAACCACAAGCACGGAATGTAGCAACAGTTAGACAAAGTTCCTTAAAGGAGCGACAGGAGCAACCGTCTTTGTGTGTTGTGTCTCAAGACACACACACACTGCAGAAAAATACAATAAACTACAAAAAAAACTTATAAATACAAAAACCTGGCGTAACTAGCCATCACAAAAAAGAAAAAACAGTAACAAAAAAAACAATTGTCACAGGCCCTATATTACTACCTGCACCCCCCCGTTACGACTTACAGGATTTAAAGGATCTGCTGCTAACGTCTTGGTGCCAGATACCACAGCACACCTTCAGAGGTCTAGTGGAGTCCATGCCTTGACAGGTCAGGGCTGTTTTGGCAGCAAAAGGGGGACCTACACAATTTTAGGGAGGTGGTCATAAATGTATGGCTGATCGGTGTATATTGTATTATTATTATTATCATTATTATTATTATTATTGTTGTTATTATTATTATTATTGTATTATCTAGCATGAATTTTAGACAGACATTCGTTCGGCTTCTTCGTCCTGGATAACACAGCAAGTAAAGCTTTGTCCGTGGTCTGCACAACGTCCTTTGCCATGTTATTACTTGTTTTAGTATAACACCATTTTTTTGCCTATTACTAAAATTAGATCTGACCACTAAAATAACATTGTGTTTAAATGGCATAAATGAAAAATTGAAATTACAGGAACAAGATAGCAAGAGAATTCAGTCAACACACTTTACCATTTATTTCATTTTAATTGGTCCCTTGTTAACATCGCCCATCAAAGAGCATGTGTGGGCTTTACAAAGCTAGGCTAAAATATATTTTGTTCTTTTCATAGTGTGCAAACTTAATTGCAGACCATATAGATCAGGTTGAAAAACAGTAGGGGTTGCAAAATCTATTACAAGTGTCATATATTTTGAATATATGAGTCTACTGCAGAAAATTCCTATATCATGGCATTACATAAAACTACTATTATGCTTTAATAATCAAATTCTGTCAACACAGTGTTTACAACGCATTTAAAAACAAAGTTAATTAATTTAATTTCCTGCAAAACCAATTTTATATTTCTTTATGTTTTCTGCAACTACACCAAGCAAATTCTCATATGGTAGAAAAATACCTAGTACTAGTCTACTTTTCCCTTTTGGTTATGAAATAATTAATTGCAGGGAAGTGGAAGGCTTATTTAGGACATGTTCCTGCAGGGTTCCAGCAGGTGTGGAGAGAAAAACTGGTTTACTAACAGCAGACTGAAACTTAAAAGTAGGTGCGGACATCAGTTATCTGCAAAACTATTTCTGTTGTACCTCCCTCTTGCAGCTTCTGTTCTTGCACAGGACAATAGGAAAGAGAGATGTATTGACATAAAGTAAACAGAGGGGGAAAAAAAACTTTTGCAGGATGGGCTACAGTTGATACCCATCTAAAATATTGGAACACACTACACCTGCAGGCATACAGTAATTGTATCCAGTCACAATAACACAACTCAAAAAAGAGAGCAATTACAGAAAATAGATATGGTGATTTATTAATTAAGACTAGGCTGATACGTAAAATCATTACCCAACACTGTAATATATGCTGTAAAACACATAGCCAACAAGTTGTACAGAAAATCAGCGGTGCATATCTGTAAAAAAAAAAAAAAAAAAAATACAACAAAACTAGTTTTGTTTCCTTCAAAGTACGGGAGTTTTATACACTTTTATATTACCCAGCTTATTTAATAAAATAGATAGCTTCAGTTATGTGGCTGTTATATTTTAAGGATGCTCCATTCCATAGACATGCAAAAAAATACCACGAACTAAACACAAAGTGATGTCCTCATTCATAACCCATACAGGTTTGAACACTAAGGAATTGTTAAATTAAGGTCAAAGTGTTATTCAGTCCTTTGAGTGGGTCAAAGGCCAAGCCCTGGAGTATGGGACGTTACAGTTGTAGTCCCCCCACCACATTGTTGGACTGTACAACCTGTAGCAATATAATACATGTGAACATCCATGAACAAAGCTTTTCTTCATATTGAGTAAAACATTTTCAACATGCAATCAGAGCACGCTCATTTCATTTTCATTGAATTAGATGTAGCTCTTTTTGTCAGTCATGCTCAGACATGAACACAAAGAGATTGCTCTTTGAAGAGATCTGTCTCTCTCACGCACAGAACTTCAACTGACACCTGTCTAAAATGGTCAGTGTTCAAAGGCAAGGTTGAGTGGTAGGAGATCACAAGATAAGATTCTCATGTGTGTTGACACTTCTTAATACACATGCGGTTTGTACTCTACCATTAGATAACATCAGCAAAGATTAGCTTACTTTTATTCTTCCAAAGTATGTGCAATTTTTTTGCTGGCCATGTTTAAAATATTTTCATTAAGCACATTCCTCACGTGGTTTATGAAGGATTTAATAGAGTTGAGCTTTTTAATCAAGAGCTTTTAATTCATTTTATTTATGAAAACTTACAAGGATCAAGCAAACAATGTGTGAGCAATCCTATGCCTTAATCAAGTGTATTCTTAAGTTCCCTTAATACCATAACTGGAGTTCAAAAAGTTGTATTTCCACAAGAATTATGGGGGAAAAAAATCAGTTCAAGGCGAATAATAAACGATGCATTCTTGATATATTTATAATGAAAAAGGAAAAAAACATATCTATATTCAGTAGTCAGGAGATCAATCAAAGAGAAAGGTTGAAGAGATGCGTTGACACAAAAATATGTGTGAACTAAACATGAAAGCCTATTGACTGTGTCTGAGTTTGTGCTTGAAAAGGACAGATAAAGGACTTCATTCATTTTCACTAGCTCTGCTTCTTTAAGGAAAGAACTTCCAGCTGGTGAGTTTTGGCTTTCCAGGAGCACAAAAATTAACATACAGAAAGACACAAGGTATTTTTTCTTGGCTTCCTATTGTCGTTTTTCTGAGGACCCAAGTATGGCAAAATCTGAATTAAAGACAATATGCAGGACACAGAGAACACAAGGAAAGACAACTTTAAATATAAAAAGAGGGCCATACGGTAATGTTACTATCATAGAGGCATGCTACTATCAATTAGATGAATGGATGGACTAGAGAACCAACTTTTGTTCATAGCACATAAAGTTCTGTGATTAGCAATATATTACTACTCAGTCCAATGAGACAGCAGCTTTGGAATGCCAACTGATTCATAGGATCGTGGCATCAATCTCAGATGACCCCTGCCTCCACAAAGAAAAAAAGATTATCTGGCAAGTAAATGCGGATTTGTGGGCACCATTTTCGCTATCACACACTTTTTCACCAGGGATGAACGTGGGGGGGGGGGAGGCTTTGCTACCTTGATATGCTGTGCTTTTGATAAGTGTGTGATAGAAGAGGTTGATACAGGTAATTACAACAGCACCAGTGTTTGAGGCTGAATCTTAATTACCAGAAAGTGAATGAAGAGTTACGTCTATGTGTTGGACGGTGTCTTTGTACAGAGATACGTCTAGAGATATGAAATGCTTACAGTTCTGTATCCCTCTGGGTATCCCGTGCATACCCTATATAAATCAAAAGGTTGAATGAAAATGGCTATTAATTATTTGTATTATTTCTTATTATTTATTGTCATAAATTATAAAGCCTCTGATCTTTTTTTCAGGAAAGGATTTACATTTTCTTAACCAGAATAAAAAGGAGGCATTTCTGAAATTATGAAAGTTGTATCCCTTTAAATGAATTCCAAGGCCACCATTACTGGGTTTAATGGAATTCTATCCGAATATAACTTCATTTTTTTAGGAAACATTCAGATGTTTGTAATGTTGAAAATGCGTGGAAATCTGCCGCAAATAATAAAGAGTCCCTTGCATGACCATTGCCTTGCCATATTTGAGCCTGATCTTGCTGGTATAGCGTATTTTAATTGTATCATTGTGTCGGTAGTTTAGTTTAACTGTAAACTGTAACTGTAAAAAGTCTCCCGTCTTAATCATTTCCAACCATAATTATGTCAAATGGTTGACTAAACCAATCAATAACATATAATGGCGGGGAATTTGCCCAGGCATTTGTCAAAGTCGGAATGAGGGCGACCGATTAATATAACACTTACAGGCCATTAAAGCTTGCTGATAAGGTCGAGAAGCAAAAAAAGACGCTGACATCCTGTAAAGTGAAATGAGCATGAGCTATGATGGTTAAAAAAATGCACTTGGGGTAAATCCGCTTTCTTAGAATTACATTTTAAAATCATAAAGTAAAGCGGATTAGGACTTCGGTGACTGGGCTGCATCAAAAGCACTTCTTAAGTAACAGAGGAACTTTTTGTGGCTTGTAAATTACTTTTGGTACATAAAAATGTACCATAAAACTTTCTTTGTAAAATAAGTATGTACATCTGACACAAGTATCAGATTTATGATAACTCCGGCAGTTTAGCGAGACATTGACAAAGTAAAATATAAAGACCTCCCAACTGGCTTGGCATAAGCACACGCCGAGCTCTATGGTCTTGAAATGGCATGTTTGATTGGGATATGTTGCTACAAACTCGAGTTCCTAAGCAGTGGCATGCAATTACTGAAGTGCTGTGTCGGACTTCAGAGGGAAACGGGGGGCAATCAGCACCAACAGTCTCGTATGGGTGTTGTAGCCCCAAAGTAGTGAGTCGAAGGTAGCTGGATAAGAGAAAGATCATAAGATAAACATATGCATGGTACTGATGGAAATCTGTGTCCAAATTCAAATTCATCATCACTATGCTCTGCTCTCTGTGAAGGGAAAAACTCCTTTTGTAACTCCTGATTTCTTTAAGTGTGCAATGGAATGTTACCAAATATAAGTTATATAAATTGTCACATTGTCCTAATATTCAC
>JAOVYW010000029.1:2733458-2744991 GCA_025775045.1 Hiodon tergisus
CTTCAGGAACAGCGCCTATTAAAGAATGCATAGAAATACTAAATGCATGTACAGAAAATGTGTCGATAATTTCATTCAGCGGACGGAGGAGGTATACAATAGTCTACATTGGGTCCTTTAGAAGAAATTAGATGAAACAAAGTCCAAGTAGGTGGTGGCCAAGGATGCATTTAACCAGATTATTGATTCAGTCAGACAAATTGATGAGGACGAAAGAAGGAGATGAAGAAGATGCCAACTGAAGTTGCTGTTAAAATAAGTCTAAAATAAGCATCTTCTGAACCCCAGAACACCCAGCCTAAGAGATCCATTATAGGGGTTGTCAACCAAAGAATGATTCAAATAAATATATGCTCCGGCATGTGTAAACTGTTTAATAATTGATTGATTGTTTATATTACATTTGCCACAACATGGCAAAATATTTTGAGATTTACGCATCCACGGTACATAATAATTACATACAATACAAAATTTACAGTTTGACTGTCGGATGGCTTTGGTTTTATATTTGAGATACGCAGTTGTTTTTCATGCCACCCATACAAATTATTAAAAAGCCCCCAGCCAAAAATCGGGTGTCATAGCTACCACTTCACCTTCTGCAGAGTGGGATTGGTGGATATAAAGCAATTGTTCTAGTTCAAGGTCGATTTTCGCACCACGACGTTAAAACATTCTGCTTAGTCTGCAGAAGTGACACCTCAGTTTTACACCACTAATCCTCACCGGCAACCTCATATGGAAAGCTTTATGATCCTTTGGGTCCGGTGATAACATTATTTAAGCAATTAATACCAGCAGATTACATAATCAGATTATTCTCTGATTGCTTGCCAACGAGGACTGTATGAATTACAGGCAGCATTGTGCATTTAACCAACCTGAAAATTTGCTCTAATTGCCTAATCTATAGGAAACCCATTTCACCACTCTTTGCAGCAAAATAAACGTTTGATAGAAGTTAACTGCATTATAAGATGCAACAGTTTATTTAAAATCAAATGGGGTAGAACAGTAGTAATTGTGAGAGGGTTGTTTCCTCTTGATGACGCTGCACGGCTGCTGGCACCCTGGAAGCTGGTAGGAGACACTGCTTTGTGTCGTGCCTGGAACAGTGCTGCCCATTCACATCCGTCCCTGTCAACACTCTGCCCATCGCGCTGCTTCGCTGTGCTCGCTGTGAGTACATGATCTGGATTCTAACCAGTGAAATCCGGATCATAGGGATCTGTCTCGGGCAAGCACCTTTACCTATCCATTGTATCTTGCATACTCTACCAGCCTATTGTTAATATTTTATCTGACCTGAAAGAGTAACTCTATAAATGTTTCCAATTTTATTATTTCCCTTGTCACAGGAGGAGAGAATAAACACAAATAAGAACTGGCAGAACATTAATCACATGAAGTCGTTAGGTGCAGTTTACAAGTAACATTAGAAAAAGTCAACAAATAATAAATAAATGGATAAATAAATAATGAGAAAAAGTCTGATGTTTTTTTCATTTGTTTGATCTGCAAGGTAAGTGGTCAAGCATAGCAGTTGTATTGCCGTGGGTTTTGGGATGCTTTGCTACGCTTTGCCATCATTAAAGGAACCGTGAATTCTTCCCCGTGTCAGATCATTATGAAGACAGGTGACAGAGAAAAAACATCCACCACACTGTGAGAGACTAATCAATAACTACAGGTAAGGGTTGGCTGCAGTTATTGCAATAGCAAAACCAGTTATAAAGTTATTGAGTGTGTGATTACATAGAGCAATTGGGTTTTGCGTGCCTTTCTTCAATAAATATTTTAAATTAAATAAGTATCAACATTTTGTGTAATTTCTTCATTCAGGGTCTCTTATGTGAAAAGCCATAGGTTTTTAGGTATGTAGATAAAATATTTATGAAACTGACCTTGAGTTAATTTTAAAAGATTGTGCTTTTATTTCATTCAGTTGCTGTAATTTTCTCTACTTTTAAACTCTAAATATGACATAACCAAGTCTTATGCTGCAGTGGACTCTGGACTGCTGCATTGTATTGGTATCGGAAAACATTACTCACTTCTTAAGCATAAGACACAAAAAATCAGGCAACTTTTTAGCTTACTTTAGCAAGCACTTTTTATTGCTAGCTTCCTACAAAGTGATAGACTAAACAATGCATTTAGTGATCTTACATGATCTGTTTGTCAGACATCAAAGTCCGTCCTCTTTTTATGCGGCAAACCATTTACTACAACGATCAGTGTTTATAGGGAAGCTGTAAAACCCACTCAATCCGGTCCAGTTTTCAAACAAACATCAGCCCCAAAGAAAGCGCAGAGATTATATGTAACATCATGACAAAATCTTCAATTAGAAGACTCTGCATTTGTTTTGATCAAATAGAGCATGTGGCTTTTATCTCAGCATTGTGTTGGGAAAGTTGCTGAATCCATGACAGTGTAATAGCGGTCACTTTCGAATACCCAAAAATATGTATAGTGGTACTTCAGTAGTTTCCTATATTTTGCCCGCACTCTGTGCAATATGCAAATTGCTGAAAGTAAACAATCTCTAATAAGCCAGCTGATAATTATATGCAATATAATAAAATACTGTGCTGCAGTGTTTACTGTTCTTAGATATTTCTGCAAATATCTGCAAACCAGGAAAATCACACATTTGACTATATTTATAATGTCAGATAGATAAATGCAATGTAGTAAATGTGAGCCCTAACTAAGCTAAGTCTGTTTTCTTAGGTTCTCCCTGCAACAAGAGTAGGGGCAATATTCATGACCAACTATAATGTTGCACTGATGGTGACCTGCCAGACTAGTTTGCAGTACTTGAAATAAGCCTGGGCAATGATTTATTTATTGTTAGGTGTACACCCCAGAAAGCTTTGCCCTCAGGCAAAAGAAGGTGACGCTGTTTGTGTACGGAAAAGGGAGTTTGCACTGACACCTGAGTGCCATGCTGTGGGAGATTGAGTGAGGGAGTGATGAGGGAGAAGAGGACGGGGAATCTGAGGTGGAGAAAGAGAGGGCACACAAGATGCCCCTTAACGGCAGGGGCAGGGTGATGCATCATGCAGGGCTGGGAAGGGTTTTAGACAAACACAAACACACTGTGACACTTTGACAACCCCACACCAGGAATGCAAAGCATTGAATTACAAGTGTCCGTCGTTAGGCAGAAGTAATGATGCGGCGCGATGCTTCACTGAAAGTCAACGCCGTAGAAACAGCCAACTTCTTAATTGGGCAAAACTTATTCAAAGTTTTCTTCAGGAAAACATAAGATTCTCAAAACTATGTTGCAGTAAATAAATATGCAATAAATAATAATTACAGTTTGTGTGGTGAGGTACCTGATAATAAATTCTTATTTTCAAAATCTAATTTGAATTAAATTTACATTCACAACAAACGAATGACCCTGAAGTAAATACGTGAGTCAGAAGCCACATTTAATACATAATTGTCTGTGGCTGGTTGGAGATCGGAGCTGTGAATCTCAGAAATTACAATTAGCTGTAACTATAGAAAAGTGTAAGCACCAAGTAGAAGTCAATTGAATGAGATTTTATTATTTTCTGAAATATACTATTTCTCTCTTTCTGAAGCAAAGCATCTAGTCGTTGGAAATTGAAAATCTTGGAAGTGAGACGACGTCTGAAAACCACCACCTTTGCCAAATTTCAACAAAGGTCACATCACCAAGAAAATGACCTACATTGTTAGATATCAGTTTCAAAACCAGCTCTTGGTCCATGAACAAAAAGAAGCTGTGACCAAAGACGTGTTTTCTCAATATGTTCAGACAGAAATTGATCCAGTTCCATTCATTGGAGCACTGGAAGCATGAACTGTCTGATGGCAATTCTGAGGGGGATAACATGGAAGGGTTACATTTGTTCTCTAAGCTGAAGGTGTACGCTGCAAAGAAGCAGGAGCCTTTTGATGCCTGCAATTTGATTCACTGGAAAAAAAATCCCAGGATACATTTCCTTTGTTGACACAGTTGCTGCATCGTTTCTTCTGTGCCTTAAAAATCTAAAGTAGGGATATGTTCACAGATTGGCACATTGGACATGAGTAAAGTAATGTAAATATTAATATGCAATTAATATTACATTTTTTATTTTAAGTACTTTCAAATTGAATATTAGCTAACAATAAGTGTTCTCAACATTGTTATTGCTTTTTGTTCTTTTAATTTCAGCTATCAAAAAATCTTTTTCTGTAAGTATTCCTTTTTTCAAACGGTATTCTTAAAGTTGATATATATTAAAACATATTAATTATGATAGTCAGCACCAGAAGCTCTAGCTGAAAGTCTCTTTGCGTTGTAGCCACTCGTTATTGGCTTCAACCCCTGTATTCCCTGCATTCCACAGATGTTTCCCCAAACACATCTCTGACTTAATAATCTGCTTAATAATCAATAAATTGAGGGTCCTTAGACATTATCTATTACACCACTGTCTCTGACACATTTATGTCACAGGTCAGTGTATCACTCGAACTCGGATCTACTCCCTGATCCTGTGAAGCTGGGGTAAGGTATAAATTTATTCCTGGTTTGCACTATGGTAACAAAAATTTGTGATGCTCAAAGTATGCACTGCAGAAATGAACAGCTGCTGCCGGGTGAACATCCCCAGGCGTGGATGGCTACCCCCCCAGGGTCTTCCCATCCCCCTTCCTGGCACTCCTGGATGGCTGGCCCCCGGCTGCACCAGATCTTTGGACCCACAGGAGACAATGTGGACCGCAGCACCTGCCCCCATAATATCTACACGATACACGTTTTGTTTCCTGCACATAAAAGGAAATACAACTAGAGTCAGTGACAGTTATTGACGCAACTAGCATGCCATACACTCACGCCTCGTCTAAATGGGGTATTTAAAGGAGGGCGGTGCACCAGAGTGTTGGGTCCCCACAACCTTCTCCAACCCATGTCATCTGTGAAGTGAAGTTGCTTTCAAAAATAAAATAAAAAAGATAAAGTGAAAACGACAACGGCAGTAAACAGTAAAAACAATAATAAAAAGAAAATAAAACTTCTTCACTTCTGTTTTAATCGCCACTAAAAATGCATTTATGCTTATATGGCTTGAATGGCATGTGTGTGTGTGTTTTTACACAGCCAGGTTCAGGGTCTTGTTTAGACAATCCATACAGCTAGGTCCGGAATTTATAGCATAACTGAAAAATAATCACCAACAGCCCGGTGCATCTTGTAAGCCTTGTTAGATCAGATTAATTAGGGTGCCTAGGCACAACACGAAAACAACCAAAAAATCAACTCAATATTTGGTGTGACCATCCTTTGACTTAAATACTGCTTCAATTCTCTTAGGTAAACTGTCGTGCAGTTTTATAAGACAATCGACAGGTAGACCTCATTATCACAGAGAGCATCTCGGAGAACTTTCCACAGTTCATCTATTTCGCTTGCTTCTTTCTGTCCAGGTAATCCCAGACAGCCTCAGTGATTTCAATATCGGGGGCTCTATGGAGGCAAAACCATCTGTTGGTCTTCTTTCAGAAAAAGAGTATTTGGAAATATAAAATGAGTTTTTTTCTACTTACATGTTATATATACATAAACACATTTCCCCTTTAACAGTTACCATTAACATAAGACAACCTCGATAATGGAGTATGAAGTTATAAACACTTTATACATTTTGTGGTAATGATTAAGGTCTTAAATGTTTCTTTCAATTTTTGTATAGAACACGTAACTCTGGCCATTTTTCAAAGTTTGTAGTTTAATTCTTGGCCTTAAAATGTTTAGGTAAATAGACAATGCCAAACTACTGAGACTTGATCATATTAGCAAGCCTGCAAAGGTAAGATTGCTTATTTATTCTATCACAATGTGCTTGCAGTAAAATGGAACAGTAAAAGTCATTGTTTTGTTTAATAAGTTAAAGCCTTCCTAAATGACTCTCAACATGGTGTGTCGGGTCCTAATGAAGTGCTTTGAATATGTCTATTGAAGGAGATTAATCTAAGGTTGTTTTTCCATGTTAAATTAGGTCAAGAACATGATAAACGTTATCGTAATGTGAACGATATAATTAAATCTCAACACAGTTCAAAGTAAATCAGTACAAAAAGTAGACAAACCAAAAAGGCTTGAAAGAAAGGCAGGTGAAGAGATCAAACATTCAGGTCGCACTAGTGTAAAAACGCACATTCGTGACTGCGCTGTGTATGAGTCATTATGGAATGAGACGGAAGGCAAAGTTACCCAGGTGCTCTGTGGTTTCTGCCATCTTTCGGACGTCATTCATTCCTGTGGGGTGAGAGATCGTGGAGACTTTTTCAAACCATCAGTGCATGTGTGGCGTTCCCTCCCCCACCAAAAATAAACCCCCACCCACGGTCCACTTTCGAGCCTAGAAGGATTTTAACAAGGAAAGCAAGCCCAACAGACTTATTATGTGACTTTTTTATTATGCTTCTTGTTTCAGGACTTTGATCGATTTCCGTTTACAAGTATTTGGCTGGGAGGGTAGATTTCAAAGTCCTCATTAGCTGAATGAGTATGCTCCACTGTCAGTCCTGGGTGAAACCTGTTTGTTTTGTTGCCGCACCTAGAGTGCCCCTTAGTATTGACTGTATCCTCAGTCCAGGAACCATGATTTCTTTTTCCCTTATTTAATAACTAAGAATAACAAGATTTTTCACAGTTAATAACAGACTTTATTGAATGTCAGTGACCCAAAAAAAACAAAAAAAACTTTTACATGTATTATGAACGAGTGCATCTATAGTTCAGCCTTTAATTATTGTCAAATATGTTTTTAAACATAGCCCTATTTTTATATCGCCATTATCTTGTATTCATTTGATTCAATAACTGTGATTATCATTACTACCTCTAATTGACCTTTTAGCTAAACATATTTGTCGACAGACACATCACTCTCAATGAGGCAACTGTAAAAGATGCACTTGTGAGGCCAATTAAGGAATCTGTGAAATAGCAGATTTTGATTTTAATGAAGCAAAAAACAACGTAAAAAAAGTATAAGGGTGTCAGTTAGGTTTGTTTTTAAATGTAAATAAACAACAGCAGCGTATTTTTTTGGGGAAATGGTGAAATCAGGTGTGTCACTTCCTTTTTTTGTGGTGATACCACTAATGGATTATCAGTGTCCTGTACCAGGTATGGACTCAGGGATAAAACAATGCATCCTGGAATTTTCAAGCAGGACCAAAATCTATTTGAAATTCAATTGTTTTACATTTGTAATATCCCTAAACCATTCATGACTTACATATTCTGTTTAATTAAAACTTAGATTTTATTAACTAAACATGTTCTTTAAAATGTTGCCACACATGTAAGCTACTCCAGTGATAGAGAATGCTGGGAATTGGAGGGTTAAAACTGTTGGCTGTAGAAAATAGGGAAATGCTGACAACAACAATTTAAACCTGCTCACATCCCTTATAGACCAAAGCAAATCTCTTACAAACACACCGTCCATTTACATAAGAGTTATAGTACAGCATTAAAAAAAAATTATTTAAAAAAATTATTTGGAAAGATATTTTTCACCAGTTTTCTTTAACCAACATCACCTTTTATGTCTATGTGGTCATAAACTAATTTGCTCCATCCCTCTCACATTTATGTTTACGGCATGTTAAGTTGCATTGCTTTGGGAGGCACAACCAGGTTGCAACTACAAAAACAATACAGCTATTATCACTGATTAAGAACCATTAACACTTGTCACTTGGCTTACTTAAGTGCATTTTCATCCATCTTGTGGTTTACTTCCTGATGACCTTGACAGCATTTCATTGACATAATCAGTTCTATTCTATCAGCCTCGCCTCAAGGGGGACACTTAAATGGGTAGGGCAAGTGAGGCTTATTGGAGACTGAAACTATACACCAGGAAAATTGGAGCCTGCAATAAATCATTGCATTTACTTTAGCAATTTACTTTATTTTTTCTTTTTTCATTGCTAATGGGAATAGTGGCCTGGCAGAGGATGATCGCCTTTGATCAGTTAACCCTTCGGCAGAAACCCACAAATAAATTGTGCCTCTTTGACATGTGTCGCGTTCATAAACAAGATTGATTTGCCTGTCTTTTTTTTTGTTTGCCTGCGACGCCTTGTTATTGTAGGAGAGGTCTTAGTTGCTTCCAGACTAACTTCCTGCTCGGAAACAAGTCATCTGTCGCCAGGCTCTTTCCTTTACCTGGACCCTAATCAGACTTTGTTGACCTGAAATAGTTCTTAAAATACAGAGTAAACAGAGCAAATGATCCCACCCCATCTCATCTGGTATCCCAAAGAAGGCCCTAGGCTACATGGCTGCTCACCATCCTGCTGTCCCATACATTCAAATGATACACATCTGATGGGACACTTCATCTTCCCTCTTTTTAACAATCCACCTGGTTTTTTTTTGGACTCCCCGTGACTTTTGTCAGAATTCACAAAAAGTTTGCAGAGTTCACGGGTTCAGCTTCTTCCTTTGACGTAGATCCTGTTCTTGTCAAAGGTCATTTATCAACTATGATCACACACGGGCCCAGTTAGAGCACTGATCAGATTTCAGATAGGGACCACACTTGTTGTAAAGTTGCAGATGGAAGATCCCTGTAATTACTGCTCTGGATCAAGTCGAGTGTCAGAATAAATTTATCAGAGTAACTGCTACCAGAGAGGCAGTTATAAATTCTCATGCTCATGTACTCCACCATACTAATCAGCATGCTAATCAGCTCCTATAACATATAGGAAGGCAAAAACAGATTTGGCCAATGTAGAATAAACACCTGCCTGCTCCATCTGCAGAGGATGAGCCTAAGAAAAATTAAAGCCACATGTTGCTCTGAAATTAATGTAGCAATCTCAGGATAGCATTTCCTCTGAGGTTAAATGGAATTGGGTTTCAGTGCTGTTTAAACATAACGAACATGTTAAAATAATGATTTCTCCTCTCTGGCCTCCCCTTAAACCAATTTTTAGTCTTTAATCATGATTTTACACATGAATCTTATAAATGAGTTAATGACTTTTCCGCCCCCGAAACCAGAATTAATATTAAACTTACCTTTTGAAATGAGTGAGAAAAGATGTAATAGACACAATTTATTTTAGTGTGATTGTTTGTATTAAATAATAAAACTTGCCGCAAAAACCACATGGCAATTATCATTGCAAATAATAGCAAACAGAGTTTTTTTTTAGCAAAAGCAAGTTTAAGCTTTTTTAACTTAAAATAAATAAATAAAAAACAATACGGGTCCTTCTAATCATAATAAATACACTTATAAAACTGACCTTAAGTCAACTCAACTATACTCCAACACATTGCAACATGCACTCTAATTAATCTGTATTCTCTGAGTCATTGCATATGAATTGCAGGTGAGCAAGTTGTAGACGTCTTCTTTGGACACTAAACATTGTTTGCTGGGTGAAATCAGAGCTCTCAAGCAAGCATCTGGTAACCTCGAAATAGGCATTGTTGCCATCTGGCTTTGAGGTGTTTCTGTATTCATACATTTTAGATGAAAAAATAAATACAATTGCCAATAATGTCACCTCTTCAAAGTTCTTGGCAGGGGAAAGCAAATTTGATACACTAGCCCTGCCGTGAGATCTCTGTCCCCTGATTGACCTCTACAACCCAGAAAAGTGATAAGAAGAAAAGAGTATACAGTATGTGTCTGATGGTAGAGGATAGCTTTATTGTCAGTGGGTTGGACAAAGGGCTGTTTTATATAGAGACAAGCTGTTACTCTGATTGTTATTCTTTCTTTGGGAAATTAACCATCGCCCCTTCCTCGTTGGCAAACTGTGGCTCTCTGAAAGAGAAAAAAAAAAAAAGCAATAAGTTGACACCGGCAGCCCTAACAAATTGGTTTCTGGTGGATTCTTTCTTTATCCAGGTGGGGGGAAAGGAGTAATTCAAGTAGACTTCCTCTTGGTCAGATTTTCATCATGTTTTGTGTTTTTGTCTGACTATGTTGTTCCATGCCATAGCCCGTCTGAATCCTTTACATCATTCTCTCTTAAACGATAACATCTGAGAGAATAACATTCACATGAATCAAAGTCCATCATGGAGATGCTACATAATAAGTAATCACTCTTGAATAGAGTACCATTGAATTATACCCATTTGAAGGACAACTCTACTTTCATATATGTGTTTTGAAATGTTGTTGAGTAAAAATAAATACAATCAATGGAAAAAAGGTAATAGACAATTGTCATTTCAGAGACCATATAGCATCAAACTGGCCTGAGAGTGGCATCTCTTTCCAGAATTATTTTTCCTTTATAATATATATATGTGCTAACAATGTTGTGCACCTCAGCAACAGAAGGAATGTCTTTTTTGCTAAATGTAATTGCTAATGTTCATTCGTCAGGGACACTGGCACTCACAAAAGCATTTGTCTCAAAGGTGATGTCAGTCTGAGCAAAAAAGCATTTTTCTACTAAAAGGCAAACAGCAGAACAGCAGTAGGACATTTTAAAATTATATACATATGTAATGTATGAGTCTTAATCGCCTTCAAAGGCAATTGACTGCAGAGAAGTTAATGACATGCCACCGTTGGTAAAGTCATTCTTTACTATATTCCAGTTAAATAGACTTATATGTATTTGGCATCAGCCCAGAGAAACTTACTGTCATGAATGCCTTGATTTCTGTTGCAGCTAAAGCTGCTGAGATAGTTTATGAGGTATATACGTATATTAAACATTTACCTGACATTTTCTAGGTCTATTTGTTATGTTATTTAGGTGGCCAATGATATGTACTTACTTATGTAGAAATTATTGCTAAATCATCTGAATTTTTTGTCGATGCGATCATCTGAAAGTAGTGGTGCTAGTCCTCTAGTCCACACTGCATGTTTTGTCACTGGATGATCAAATTACATGCATATAATGATCATGCTGATGATTACAGGCTATAATTTCATAGTTCCATTTAATTAAGGTTTACTTAGAATCTGAAATGCGTGTTTTACGTCTGTGCCTGAATGGTACAGGGTCAGTTATCATTGGCTCCCTGACGAGCCACCACCAGTGTTTTGAACCTAAATCCATTACACGTATGCAAATACGTATATGATTCCCATGTAAATGTTCCGATCCCACCCTTTCCTACAGGTTCTGCAAACCGACTGAACCCGCTGGAGATTGGACAGATCTTTATTTAACAGTTTGAACTTAGAATGGAAAACAACAGGTCCTCCCATTAAGTGGAATCTCCGTGACCCGCGGGTAAGTTTGTTCCCTCGTCGTTCATACGCTCACACTCCTCCATGCTACGCAGCATTCACTTAGCCCACCTCCGGTGTAGCAAAGCCATGGCAACCTAGAAGTACACTCTGCACCACGACTGTGAAATACACCGCCGGTCTGGCTTCACTGCGACTCCTCTCTGTACAGCTTCCACCAGCCTGGGGAAAATATCTAGAAGGAGGTATCTCTCCCACCCACACACAAACACACACACACACACACACACACACACACACACACA
>JAOVYW010000029.1:2747202-2768777 GCA_025775045.1 Hiodon tergisus
AAAAATATTTTTGCCACTAAAAGCAGCAGCCCATGCAAAAGCCACAGTGGAAGTGGAAAGCGTTGCGATGTCCCTAGTGTCTTTTTTATTATGAGTTTGCCTAAGAATGGCATGCACAGGCCATAGTGTTCTTCTCTCCTTGTGACTCCAGCAAAAGTTCAAAAGTTCACCACCAAGAGACCAAAGTTACGAAGGCACACATTCTTTTCAAAACCGCTGCGGACCGATTAAAACCTCCACTGATTGGATTTAATGAGCAATTTAACACCACACTGCTGCACCGGCACACAAAACTGCTGCTGTCCATGGTGCTTAATCCCAGGTCAATGGTTTTTAATACAAATACATTCTAGGAACTCAAACACCCAAACCTTACCCTTTGTCTCTCTCTGTCTGGCTGTCTCTCTCTCTCTCCATGCTCTCTATCTACCAATTCAAATTTTTTTTTTTTTTGCTGTCCATGTACCTATGTCGTTAACAGATAACTCATTCAGAGACCAATACCAACAACTGTCTCAAATAAATTAATTATCTAAAAGCATGGTCAAATTGAGAGTAAGATTGAACTTAATCTGAAAAACATTACTATTACTATAATTATTAACACTGTTTTAATGTCATTCGTTGACATTCGTTGTCACAAGATATGACCTTGGATATTAATTGCTTTTTTAGGTTTATTCTTACCAACAAAAACATTACTTTCAACAGATCAATCTCAGAATTTCGATATAAAATGTATAAATTTTAGTAATTGGTTTATAAATGAAATATTTAAGACATGCTTTCTAAGAACACTGGGACCAAATAAAACTTAAATCAAATTGAAAAACATTTTTGTACTAGTGTTATCTTGTTTTTGTAAATATATTTCTTCTAATCATTAAAATAAAAAGCTAATAAATGTAGTGATTTAAAGTTCAATTAGCGGGTTGCCAAATTTTGATTTGTTCCCAGTCTTGGTGTTCTTAGAAATAATTCTCTTAAATCAAAGACAATTAGGTGCTTTCCAGTCAGACACCTGTTCTCTGCAAACTGCTCATAGCCAAAACATTTCCGTCTTAATTAAAGCAGAATTTCATGGTGTCAGACTACAGGCACATGCTTTTGTTTTGTCAGCATTAAGACCAAACACCATCCTTGTGTGTTCAATGGTTTGCAAATAGTGTGTACTGAGTTCCAAATGAACAGAATTGCTGCATCCTTACTCATTGTAGGGCTTTACGGCGAAGCTAAATAATCCAGTATCAATAAACAGTATGTTAATATGCGGAGAAAAGCAGTCATGGTAGATCTTAAATTTTTCTTTGTAAAATGTGTTTGTGCTGGTATAGCTCACACATTACTTTAAAAAAATGTTGGAAAGAAAAGACCAACAGGACCTAAACAGATCTTCCTTTGCTCCTTCCCTCCAGAATAATATAATATGAAAACAATTGTTTTACATTGTTTCTATTTCACTTGATTCTAAATTATTTCAAAGAGAACAACATTCCCTTACACAGTCCTAATCTACAAGGGGTGAACAGGGACCGTCTAATTTCCTCCCTCCCTCATGCTTTTTTCCACCTTTAACTTTCCCCGCTAAAGAGGACCAGACTGCCGTCACAGACTCCAGCCACATCCCCTTCCCACTTCACTCTCGGTTCAGTGGCAGGGCAGTGGGTCATGCCATGGACTGGATTTTCACACTGTTTCCCCGCTAAATGCCACATCAAGTTAATCAGGGTTAACAAAGGCAGCGCCTCACTAAGCACAGCTCCTATCAGCTTAGTGCTCACTCGCACCGGTGGGGCCCTCCCTCGCACAGATGGGGCGATAATCCGAACGCCCAGGGGGGGCCCAGGGAGCTGGGCCAAAGTTAAGAAAGATGAGTGGCGGGTCGGGTTTCTATTTTGGGCAACCAATTTTCCGTCCTGGAATCACTCGTCGTTGGGATCTGCCATTGCCAAGGCCATCTGACCTTTTTAGAGACGACACCTGTTGTCATTCCAGGTAAACCACTCATTTTGCAAAGTGAGGGGGATTAACTGGATCAAAGAGCATTCATGTTTGGAGACAGTTTGTTTTGGCGGATTTGCAAATGGTGGATAACAGAATGAAGAAAATAAAGCTGTATAATGACTATGCAGAGCACTTCCTTACAGAAAAGATAAAAAGGCGTTTTCCATGCTGCCATTCTTATGAACTAAAATGAACTGAAATGTGAGACAAATGAAAGACTTCATTTAAACCTAGAAAAACAACTTTAAATAAAAACACTGAAAGGAAACTTTTGTCAATTTCCTTCTTTTTACGATGATTCTTCAATATAGTTCTCCCACGTCTTTCTTTTTAGTATTATCCCGATCCTTGCAATTTTTCACTGGTCACCCCTTCCAAATCGTATCAATCCTTACCACCAGATTATTAAAATCTCGCATTTCAGCAAGTTACGTGCGACATGTGACATGAGTACAAGGTGATACTCGATTTTTAAAATATTTAATTAAGCATTTTATATGAACGTCTTGTGTTGAGTACATAGTAAATAGTTAATTTACACCAACCAGGTAAGTCTATAACTTCTAAGAAAACAGTGTATGTAGTGCCTTTAATAGAAATTGTACAGAAATGGTGATTAAATAATTTTGTATTATGTAAAGTACAGATAAAATTACAAAAGGATAACGGATAGGAATCAAGTAGAAAGCATTACTATTGATGCAAACGCTGAAAAATGTGGGTATATATATATGGAATATCTCAGCACGGACTTACTAAAAAAGCACAAAAAAATAAGAAATTAAACAATTTTAATAGCACTATAACGTGTGTAAAATTGTGTATTTAATTTATTCTGGCTACGGTCAATTTACGGTCAATCTTCGAGAGATGAGCCAGGAAATTATTTTTTTTTAAATGTCATGCTTCATTGTCTTAAATATTTGGCCTATTTCCAGTTACCCCCACCGCTGTGTACAAAACAAGCTAGAGTTCACCGAAAGTTCACCCGTGCGATTTCGCAAAATGTCTATTACGTACCCCAGTTTCTAGCCGCCGATTATTTCCTCAGTCCCAAAACGCGACTGAACTTTTGACCTCGATCAATGGGTTATTGCGCGGTCAGGCTTCTGCCGACTCAGGGCTGGTATGATAAAACATATGCTATAAAAAAAAAAAAGCTGCCATATTTTCATTCCTCCAGACAAATCTCAATCGAGTTCACCGAAAGGACACCGACAGGCCCCGCCTTCAACACGTGGGGTTTCATAGCTCCCCTTTGTCCCACTACGCCGCTAGCCCAGTCTATTTCCGGAAAAAAACAGGGCTGTCCCCAACTCAACTGAGATGTGGGCCTACAGTACCCCCTGCTGTTCCGCGCTGGTACAGTCGGTGAACAATACTCAACAGGAACATGTAAATACTCGACAGGAGTTATATAAATGCATCATTTGAAAAATAAAATTTACACAAATGAATAACAATAATCAAAGAAATGCAGATACAACTTCTAGAGAAATTGCTAATTATTAAAAAACTATTATACACAAATTATCATGGGATAAAAATAAAATGTTTATAGGATGTTTATGCAGTTGTAGACAAACCTAATTGAATCCCATTATACAAATCAATGAAAACATACAAAAAAATGTAAACATGATCTTAGAGCTAAATTTAACAAAATATTTCAAGATTTTAATAGAAAACATTGAATGTACATAAATCCTAAGAAAACTTATTGAAGCCAGGTTTTGCTTTTATTTAAGAATAAAATGTGCTAATTTTATTAATGGTAATTATTTCAACCACCCCCCTTTATGGTTGGCAAGTCTGGGAGAGGTAAAAAAAAAAAACAGATGTCACTTGTAATGTTTCCGAAAAAAGAATTTAGTCCAGATACGGGCTAAATTCAATGCAGGCTTTGCCTGCTTCTGTAAGCCCTGGAGACATTTAATATTGAATCACAAAAAGTAGGGAAACACAGAAATTGGAAAAGGATAACTGAAATTACAGATAGATTACATTATTTTCTTATGAACTTGTGCCAACCTATTCCTTAGAATAATTTATATCTGTCCTATGCCATAATCTTTTTTTTTTTTTTTTACCCACAATCATTGGACATATTTTTCACCCATTTACGAATAATTATTGGTCACAATTTAAAGTTATTATGCGTTAGAAAAACACTTTATTTTAAATACTTAAAATGTATTCCAAATGTTCTAATTAAGTTTCTAGTTCCACGTCCCTGTCTGCATGTTCAATCGAGTTAAACATAAACGTGTTAATGAACGAACTTGTTAATAATTTTAAAAATCTAATGGGTCATTTAACTATAACAGAATGCAAGCAAAAAGGAGATTGCACAGTTTAACACAAAAATAGTATTTCAGAGATAATGCAAGACTGTCTCATACGGAAAGGGGTGGCAGATAATTTATTCATGCTGCCAAGACTAATATAATGGCAAATACAGCTGTAAGCAGTGATTCACAGGTGCCCAGAGGTATGGATGCCCTCTATTTTCACAAGAGGCAAGGAAAGCTCTGCAATCATATTAAAAACCTTTTTAGGACATGTCAAAAATTCTGCAATACACCTATTTTCACTTTACTGGCTTGTTCTGATACAGCTTGTTTTTCCTCCACATAGAAGTCCTGTATGCCAAAGATGTTATGAAACAATAAGCAATGAAAAAAAGACACATAATGCATTGTTTGTTAGAGCCGCAGTCTTTGACAGACCATATTAAAATGTATTGTGCCGTCTCAGTGAGACCCATGTATGCATTTACCATATTTCACCATAACTACGATTATAAAAAATATATTTTTATAGATCTATGTCCTAGGAGGCATCTCATCACACTACCTAATAACCAAATATAAAGTTTAAAAAAATTAAAATCTTATCTTGAAATGTTGAAATGAAAAAGTAAGTAAATTGAACCTGATGGCCCAAGTGACAAAATAGTTTGGAGGGAGTACCCAAGTTCTGGGCAAATGTTTCAAGCGCAAATCACTGATATGAAATCACTGCAGATACTTATGGAGCCATGAGTGCATTAAAAATAGAATTAGGCAGTGCAGTTTCAGTATTGTATCTAGGCGCACAATAAGTCCAAGGCAGGAATCAAAACGAAGCGGCAAGACGCTAATCACGTTAAATATATATTTTTGTAAATATCCTATTTCTTAAGCTATTAAATAGTTTTTTAAAGCGAAATTATCAGGTTGCCAAGGATTTATTTTGTCCCAGCCTTAATTTGTAAATTCTCAATTGAGGTATTGTTAAATTGCAATCTCCGAAGCAAAGTGCAAAGTCAATGTTATTTAAATAAACGCAATCCATTTGGGAGAGTTCATTTAAATGTGGTTTCACTAGAGAGGAAGACAGCCCTGCTTGTCTAAAGGTGTTTGTGTGCACATGACTGTACGACAATAGCGCCATAATATCAGGATTCATTCTTGCATGCAAGATCACCATCATCGCTGACATATTTTTAATAGATCAACCCAAATTTTTACAACACGCTAATCACATTTTAGAAAATCGAATTTAATAACTTTTTGTATTTATGGGTAGAAAAATATATATATATTACACATGCAGAAAGCGCTAATAAACACACTTCAAATGCGATACGTCAAAGATTTGATTTAGTCCAGGCCATTCTCAACTTCCCAATAAAATACACACACTTCCTTTTCATTATGAGTAACATATGTGGCATAATCAGGCACTAAAGACAATTCGGAATACTAAAGCACACCACCGAAACATTAAATAAAAAAACATTCCCTTCATGTTCTTATAAATAAAAATTAGGGTTAGGGTTAGGGTTTCATATTCATGGCTATTATATACGTTATTTAAAATAAAATAAAAAGTCCAAACAAGAATCTGTGCTAATTAATAAAGTTGCATTAATAGTTGCATTAAATAAGGAAAAAATAGTTTAATATTTACTTTATTTCCAAGATGTGTTAAAATGTTGCAGTAATTTACAGCCACACAAATGTATTACATTCATAAATAAATAAATCTCAATGTGAAAAGTACACTATTAGCAAAATTTATTTATTAATTTACTTATTTTTAGAATGAAAACTAGTTCAGCAATATGTCAATGTAATATTTTAAAAATAGATTTAGTAAAATAATTGCAAATATATAAACCAGACTGTTGTAAATTGCTGGGTTAAAAACTATTCATACATTTGGATTTTGTTATTTAAGTTTTAGCAACAATACCAACATACTTTCCTCAACTCCTGGCCTACATTATGTAGAGCCTAGTAAACAGAAAAAACATTCATGAGTTCATACCAGCACACTGCCAGTTTATTTACCAACTCTTACATAGGGAATAAATCAAAATTAAAAAGACGTTTCGCATCCCTGATTTAAGTTGCAATTAAATTGAACAATTTGGGCAGTTACCAAAACAAGCTTTAAGTAATGTAGGAAATCAAAATACCAGACAGACTTCTGATTTATTTTATAATGTTTCCATTTTAACCAGTTTGTGAAATATTTTGTATGCTCTTCTTTTTCAGAATTCATCATGAAGATATCCAACTTCAGCACAACTGGAATCCAGTACGCATACTTTTTACACACAGAGACTTTAAAAATGGTTTAATATTGGGGAAGGGAATGAACGAAGACACTTTTGGCTGGGACAAAATTAAAACATGCTAATCGCACTTTACACAACTGTCTTTAATAGCTTCTTTTTTTTGTGATTAGCGGGTTGTTTTGATTTGGTCCCAGCCTTAGTTATATTACCGAACGGGCGTGAAAAAATAAAATAAAAAAGGATGAGCCCAACTGGTGCTGTACCATTCTAACATAACCCAAGCTGAAAAGTAAGCTATCAATTAGACCCCTGAACAATTCTAAACACAGTGCGATTCTATTTATTTCTTTTAGTTCAACTGTCGTAATTAGTACTATTATTATATGATACGATTATATAGTAGAGAGTCATTTAATTTGTATAAACAATTTCAGGCTTACTTCCACTCCTTATCATACTGGTCGCCAACAGAATCTTCAACAGATTAAATAGAATTTTGTACAGGGCAGTTTGACTCACTAATCTCCCATTTTAATGTCTATCCCCAAATTAATGTAATGTCACTGAATGAATAATTTCCATTGCTAAAATAAGGGGGCAGGGACTATAGTCTACTTAAGGGCAAGGGCTCCCTCTGGTGTTAAAGTATATCAATACGGAAACAACGTTCGTTTAAAACGAACTTTAGAATTTTTCTAATGGCTGAATCAGAGAGCATAGTGTCTAAGTGGGTGATGTGACTATGCTGTGTCAGAATTGTTTTAACACTCGAATAAATAGTACAGTCAAGCGGGTATTACATTTTTTCATTAATAGTTTTATGAATTTTGAGGGTGGGGTGAAATTATACACATAGATCGATCAATCTATGTAGGAATAGAAGCAATGTACTCTGTTGGGTGTGGGTCAGTAACTTGCTTCAGTACCTACACCTGCAAAGAGAAAAAATAATATTTTTCCCAAAAGACTTAGGAAAAATTTGTTTTATATTAAAATGTATTTATTTAGAAGTCGAGTCACACATTTGATGTCTCGTTGGCACCCAGTTAAATAATTCAATGTTTTAATTCAATAATTCAATGTAAATGCACATGGGGCAATAAGGGAGGCACATTGTAGGTTCAATTTGACATTGTGACACAGCGGTCAGTGCCTACCGTTGAATTGTTTCCAAAAAACTTCCAAAGGCATTGACTTCTACTGACAATCCTCTGTGCCGTCAGAATGTTGCACAACGCAGGGTTCTACCAGGCGTTTATAGGAAAATATCATCATGATCTAAAAATAGGCAAGCCAATATTAGTACAGAACTGTTTACATCATTAGAAAACAAAGAATTTAACATATGTACAAATCGAATGACTGCATTAGATGCAGAATTAACATTTTAAAATAGCTTAATAGCTTTCTGTAGTATATCTAGTGCTGTTGAGAATTTTCTGCAGTATTCAAACATTTTCCCCAGAATGGAATTCAAAAACAACAGAAAGACAACCCTTCTGCTCCATCCTGACATGCAGTTTAGAACCCACCGTGAGTAGCATTAGCAGAGCCATCATCACCCCCAACATGACATACAGGTTCCCTGTAAGCCCTCCAGCCCACAGCGGTCCTAGGATGGTGGCCAGACCACCAATTGAACGGCGGACACCTTGACTGAATCCTGCGCACATAAATGGAACAATCCTGGTTGTAAAAATTTGGAGTCTTTTAATACTCTAAAAAAATAAAGCTTTCTGCTAACATTTCTCAGCTAAATTACTGACCACCATTTTATACCTGGAAGTCAGCAAATAAATAACATTTTATTTGTAGGAAAAAAGTCAATTTTAGAATTTCCAGAGAGATGCAAGACAAGTCTTCAATAAAGAAGGAAAACCTGTCATAAATCATGAACACATTGGATCTGCGTGTGTGGCCAGTAATGTATAAAATGATGGGTGGCTTGAAGGCCTATTGTTTTGATGAGACCAATCGTATTTCACCTTCCCTGTGGGCAAGTGATGTGTGGGTGGGCAGGGATTTAAATTAAGGCTCTTAATTTAAAACTGTTCAAATGTCATGCATGTGTAATAATCATTGCTATGATTTGCACCCACGTACAATATTCTACCCTCCCCTTATTTACGAGTTCCATCGCATCACTGTGTGGTCACAGGTTTTTCCAACTCTGGGTGATTGCTAAATTAAAACTATTGCTGACATATACGAGTTATTCATGCCTACATGTCATCCAGACTTGACTACTGTAATGCACTGAACATGGATTTTAGTCATTCACCTCTGTATCACTTGCAGTTAGTCCAAAATGCAAATGTTGAATGGAACAAGGAAGAGGGAAAGTATTTCCCCTGTTCTAGCATCTCTTCACAGGTTACCAGTCTAATACAGGATTCATTAAGATTTTTTTATTAGTTTTTTAAAGCTAATAATTGTTTAGCCCCATCCTATCTCTCAGAACTCCTTAGTCATCTCCAATCCTCCAGGACTCTCAGATCCTCTGATTTAAAAAAAAAAAAAAAAAAAAAAATTCCTGCATGCACCACGCTCACGCTTGAAGTTTAAAGGGGATTGTGCCTTCTCCGTAGCCGGCCCTAGATAATGGAATAACATGCCTCTGATCCGCTCCTACACATCACATTTTTAAGTCTAAAGACGCATCTATATTCTTTGGCTTTTATATGAATGTATATTGTATTGTTTTTAATGTCAATCTTGTTCTTTTTATTTCCCCTTAATTCATTGTTTTATTTGCCCAGCAATGTACAGCACTTTGGTATACACTTGTTTTTAGATGCGCTATATAAATAAAATGACCTTGACCTTGTCATATGAGCCTAAAGCGATTATAAGAATTTGATGTAAATATGACAGATCAGACCAAGCAATAACTGTTCACACGTAGGCTATTCAATAAAACAACCCCTCAATCTAATGATGTACCTAGTAAACGATCCCTCATTAATCATGAAAATAAGCTGTCCGACAACGTCTTATTAGTGTCACCAGCTCCTGACCAGGTAACACAACAGGTCAGTTAACGGGTTAATATAGAATTAAATCTACGTATGTATACCAATTTAAGATTTTATGGACTAACAACCAAATCTTTCACATATTTTATGTTGGAGAGTTGCAAGAAGAAATTTTGAGGGACATATTTTGTAACTTTTTGTAACAATCGTTTTATTGTGCAAATAGCAGCTTGTTAAAGTTTAGATTTGTTCCCAGCCCTTTGTAGTGAAAGAAAAGACCAGCTGCAGTACTTCTATCAGCCATGTAGGGGGTGCTGCTCACCTTGAGTCTTCTCTGAAGTGATTTTAGAGAAGAGAGAAACCTGAGCAACAGCAACAAAAGGGAGTCCCAGAACCTGCAGGAAAACCCCGATTATGAACTCTGTTAACTGCCAAGAAAACCCACCTAGGAGAAAAACAGACAGCACGGGATGGGTTAAACAACAGAACAGGTTTTTTCACAAGATGACCCGATGTGAAAATGTTACACATTGTGTACCAGATACAACAATACATGTTTTTATATCTGTGTCACTTCATATTTTATCCATCCTTCCATCTGTAGGAAAGTGGCTCTCTGTCCATCTAAATCAGAGCAATCACAACCTGTGGGCTTGTGAATATCTGTCTCAACGTTTCTAAGCATATAGTTAAAGCAGCTGTCAGGGAACTCACCCTGAGGGTTGGCAAGAAAGATGAGGCACCAGACACAGGAAATGTTGGAGAGGATGAGCCCCACAGCTAGAACCACGCGTTCCTCCACGCGACAGCTTAGCCACCGCACGAAAAAAAAGCCGCCAATAACTTCCACCCCGCATATGCAGTACATCACACTGTTCTCAAGCTCGCCAAAGTTAAAGTACTGCTGTGTCAGAGGTGTCACCATGGTCTGCAGCACAGAGGAAGACAACCAAACAGCATACTTATTTACGAAATTACTAAAAATCTATTCTAAATACAAATACACAAACTCTAAATACACAGATTTCTAAATACAAAGAATAGTGACAGCCGGTCAATTACACTGAACGTAAAGGATTCAAGATCAATCAGAAAACAAACACCGTTTATCTTTTCTCTTTCATAATCTGTGATCATTTGAATTAAACGTGTATCCGTGTTTTCACAACAATGTGCTGGTGTTTGTACGAAATTCAATGTCAGCTGTGGAATGGCAAGTCCTCACCTCCAGAGCCGTCTGATTGAAGAGTGTGATGAACTGGGCAGTGAGCAGAACCACCACCTCCTCCCTTAAGAACTCTACGGAGAGACAGTCACAGGCAGTTATTCATTCGCACACGACATCAGGGTAGAATATCCCATGCGATGACAGTGTGACGGACAGAAATCGGGCCGACATCACCTCTGCTGGCACTGAGGTTCTTGATGGGGTTCGAGTGGGGGGCCTGCGATGTCGGTGAAGGCGGCGGAGACAAGTGGGCCAGGCTGCCGTTGAGAATGGCCGAAGTCTCCGACTGGTCTGGAGGGACCGTGCCGTAAGAACCAGAAGGCCCATCAGGGCTCACCAGTGGTTTCTCCTCTCCACCCTCTCCATCCACCTCAACTTCCACCACAGTCTCGTGAGAGGGAAGGTCCCAGTACATAAACAGCACTGCCAACTGCAGCAGGATCCATAACAGGCACATGAAGAGCTGGAAGGTGGATAGAGATGCAGTCAGGTAATAACACCATCACCAGTCTTTGTTAGTAGACAACGTGGCATAAAGGGCTTCCTGGCATCTTCTTAAAACGATTGCAAATGGCATAAACCCAGTTTGAGAAGTCACAAAGTTTAGGGATTATGCTGGAGTAAATTAATTTTTTAATCTCTCAATAATCTTCTTAGGCTGGGGTGTTTTCAGCTGCACTCTAAGCAAATGTAAGTGAAACTAGTCACAAAAAAGTTTTCAGAGAAAATAACCAAACTCTTTAAAGGGATAACAGAGCCTGAAAACACCAAATTGGTCAAAAGCTACAGGATTACATTACCCATCCAACAGTAATGGTGCAAGGCACACGTGTCCAAGTCTCTCGATTCAGATTAAATACTAAGTAACCCATTATGGATTGAAAAGGAAAGTTCACACATGCAAGCAGTGCACTTTTGCTGTGCTCTGTACCTTTCAACCCTGCTTGTGATAAACCAAACAGGGGAAGCTCTTACTCACTCATCCGGAGTTCAAAAGTACAACAAACTAAACCTCGACTGTCACATACAACCATAAAACAAGGAAATATTTCAGTATGTGCCGATTTCCAGGAATCCTCCAAGCAGATCAATCACTGCATCAAATGTCATTTATACAAAAAGAGAAGCAGAACACAGAATTTAACACCATCTAAAATGACTTAATGTAGAGCCTCTGAGAAGTCTTACCCCTGGAGCAGTGTACTTGTTTACGACAAACTGACCCAGATGGAAATCGCAGAGCCTCAAAAAAAGGTTGAAAGCTGGACCTGTGTACGGAGAGAGCATGTGTTCACGCAGACCAACATTTCCGACACAGCGGCAGAAAAAGACCACGCACAAGACGCAGCACCACGGAAACAGAGTGCTAACCAATCAGCAGCCCAGCTTGCCGGCATGCCATGACAGCAGCAAAGACGGTGGCACGGTCCTCGGGGGCAGTGTTCCGAGTCAAGAAGCCGAAAATGGAAGAGCCAGCCCCAGTCCCGATGCCTACACGTGGGCAAAGTTATCACAGACTACAAAAGCCATCAGAAGAAAGCAGCCAAATTAAAATCTGCATTAATTAATTACTTTACTCTCATTTTGGTCAGCTGGGGTAAAAACAAAAAAACAAAAACACGCTGCTAGATATGCAAATTCATAGCTTGGTCAAAATTTTGATAAAATTCCAGCCAAGGCTAAAGATATTGTAATCGGGGATGGATGACGGATTCACACCTGCTACTAGTCGACTTGACAGCAACAGCCACTTGGAGTACCCCATAAAATACATGAAATTACCTAGGAGTGGAAGAAATTTACATAAAGAAAATTAAGCAAACTCATCGTCTATGCTTTATTTAAGGCATTGTCTGCCTTATAAAGCAGCTAGGCTAGGCATTATATACAATATTTGTATTGAGGGAAAGCAAAACAAAGAGTTAATTCACCCAATTCAATACATTGTACAGAATGGGGGATAATTTGGTGGAATGATTTGATTTGGGTTTACTGGTTTCAGTTTTACAATATAAAATAACATATAAAAGCAACATATCAAATTATTAATTGATAATATCAGTTAACACAACAAAAAAGGGGTTCTACTAAACTGGTTTTGCCAGATTTTAGTTAAGTTAATAGACCGATTACATGTTTTGCCGATCTGAAGCCGGCAACTACAACCCTCCACCTTTTGTCACTTACCCACAATCTCGAAGAGGTTGGCAAACAGAATTATATTCTTGGTGTTGTGAGTATGATCGGACCAGAGACCAAACAGAGGACCCGAGAGCAGGCCGCTCAGACTGAATGCGGACAGCCCTAGACCCAGGAAGTATGGTGCCGCACCAAGAGTTTGCAGGTACCTCCATATCGTGGGCAGAATCACGGCTAAAGGAGAAAAAACGTAGATAGTCTATTGAGTTTCAGTAAATACCCCTGTAAAAACCCTGTGCAGTTAAAGTAATTGTTTTCTAGAAATTGTTTCTTTCTAGACAGCCAAGTGAATTGCAATTATTGTTCGGTATTCCTAATTATACTATACGCAACTGCAATAACACAGACAGAAACAAAACGCAGACGGAAAACCAACAGTAAGGAAGGAAATAATCTGAATTATGACTCCCACAAGTGGTGTCAATTGGTGTAGAAACAAAAGGCATACTTCTAAGGTGTGTAGGCATAACTCACTAATGTAACAATAGGTTTTAGACACCAGTAAATTGACGGCCCTGGAAACTACCACACAATGTTCATAGGTACAAGGAGGAACAATTGTTCAGAAAACCATGTGTTTTAGTGATATTTGACATGGTGACATTGATTTTATGAACTGAACTATGTTGCCTGCATTAGTATTCAACCTGTGTGAAACCTCCAGTTTACGCAGATAGAAATAGGACTTCACCTGTGAACCATTAAAGCTGCCCTACCACATATGAATGCGTGGAGGTTGAATACTAATGCAGGGAATAATAGTCTTTGACTTGTCTGTCCAGGCCCTCACAGATAGAAGCATGACATTTATTTTACAGTCATAAGAGGTGAACATACCAAATACAGGTGAAAACACAGCCAGAAGTTTCAAATGTGTGAGAAATATGTGGATATAGATCCATAACATTTTCAGTTTATATGCGAGTTTATAACTCTTACTGGTAACACACTTAACATTCGAACTAAATCTTTTATTCTTGAGGTTATTTAAATAGTCATTTGATATAGTTAACTAGGGAGCACAAAAGTCGTTTCAAAAGCCGAAAGATATCGTTACACTTACCATACTCGATGCCACTGAGAAGAAAGATTAAGCCAATCGTAAAAAACGTAAACTTCTTTTTTCTTCGATAATCCATTGTAAGGTGTATTATTTCATTCACCAGTTAAATACATATATACATATTCTTTGTATAAAAGGTGCATTTCAATGAGATCACAGTGTTTTGCATTATCGCGTCTTACCCAGCCCGACATTTGGATTAATTTAGGAGATGGTGCGTCTAATTACGCATTATAGGTCTACGGATAGGAACAAATACACTCCATTTAAACACTTAAAGCATGGTAACCAGCAAGAAATAACAAGGAATATATATATGTATACATATATAATTTTTTTTCCCCCATCAACACGAAATGACCGAATCTGATCTCACACTAATCAGACAAATGTACGCCTAATAGACAGTTTACTGAAGCGAGCGGCTCAGACCAGCTAGTTAGCTTCTACCTTCGTAATAATATAGCGCTTTCTAAATCAGTATAAACGATAAATCAATTGAAGTAACTATGGTATTTCAATAAGCAAATTATAGCGGTAACATCATAAATAATGGCATGTTTTTATTAATTTACCGTAGAATAAACTGCACCCTCCGACTGCGAAAGTAGACTATTTGTACATTACGTAGACAGTACGCATGTTACTAACTTCCGGTTGTCATATTCCTCCGCGTCTGTACGTATTGCGAAGTTAAGGAAACTAATCTTATTTTCTGGCCGTACGGATAATTATGGTTTAGCTTTAGTTTAAAATGTTGACTCCTGATTCTGAGTTAAGTGGTTTTCATTAAAATGTTTGCGACCACACATCCATTACTGTCCTCGCTTATACACACAGACACATACATACGGCCGATTTCGCAGGCGAACACCGTTTATTGGACCCATATGTTTAATTTTTACATTTAGCTCTTGTTAAATATGGAATTAATTGATGAGCGTTCCACCAATTACTGTAGTCATAGTAACTGTCGCATAATGCTCTTCATAATAAAGAGAAAGTCGGAAATAAATAATAATAATAATTTAAAAAAATACACGCGCATTTGTCGAGTAAGGGGTTAATGCAGTTTAATTGCATCCTCCTTCCAATCAGAAACATTGGAGTCCTGTGACTCTCATTACAATACTGATAGGGGGCTGTGTTGCACACACGGCTCGCATTCAAGCAGGCTACTGATTAAATTCAAGCTCTTTCAGCATCAGCACAAACATTGCTCTAACATTTATTGCTATGTGGGCAAAAAATAATGAATATGAACCAAAGGTCTTCATTTTGGGTCCTGTTTAAGTGGTGATATGTGACAAAACATCTTCTATACATTTTCCAAATATCAGTTTCACTAGATAATTCATAAACAGTCACCTATGTCTTGATGTATTTAAGTTCTGCCTTTACTGTTTCTTGACTTGTACTTTCATATCACTAACCTCTAATACACTTAGTTTGAGTCCAGGCTAACATTTGCAGCATTGATTTGCCATCAGTTGGTTGGTTTGATACACCAGTTTGAAGCCCAAGATAGGGATAACAAAACATATGACATGCACCCACTTAAAAAGGCTCCATTCATACCTTGTACCATACATTTTATATAATTATTTTCCTTCTACCTCTGGTTGGTTGTGGTGTTGATTTGTCTGGTCAATCCCAATTTATTTGATTTTAATGTCAAGTTTTGCCAGCAAGTTGGCCAGTGTACCCCTTGTAGATAATTTTATTGCAGGGCTGCCAAATCATCAACATATAAATGAAACTCAGTGGAAGTATGGAATGTTGTGCTAACTAATTCTTATAAACAATAACCAATTATCATTTTTGACTGGATCACTTCAGTTATTTAAAACTTTTTTTTTTTTTACAGATTCTTATTTCAGATTGTTGGATTAAATAACAGTTACAATACTTCAGATAGTAATACAATTTATGGTATAATATCAGTAGAAAATCAGTTAAAAATGGGATTTCAGGTTTAGGCTTATGTCGTTCTGTGGGTTCAGGTGAGGCATACCTATGGGCTGCCACTGCTTATGAACACTTTGGTGGTACAGAGTTAATTAAACCATACACTTTAATGAGCAAATTAAAGCATATATGTTATTTGAATTGCCCACTATAAATATGATCTATTGAAACTTTCTGAGAAAAATATGTAGTTTTTCAAAAACAATCTATTAGCTGTAATAAACAATTAACTGTTCAGTTTTACCTTCTTTTGCTTGGTACCACTTAAATTCTACATACAAAAATATTTGCTTTTGCTTTGTCTTTTAAATTGATATGAAATGAGATATATTGATTATATATATCAATCATATAAGACATAAATCAAAAATGTCTTAGGGAAAAACCTTACAGGACAAGAACAACTGGTTTGTTGCATCACCCAAGCCCACACAACAATCTTTTTTGATTGCGTCTGGGACATGTGACATGAAGTTGCATCTTTGCATTCTGAAAGTATAATTTGTGCTCGAAAAAAAACCCAGCACCATTTACTATTAAAGCTTCCAAATAAATGTCCTTTAAATAAAATATCCTTACTTAAACTGCAGTTACTTTCTGAGTAACTTTCTACTGAATTTTACAATCCCGCAGTTTCTAACAAGCCTTTTTTCTTAGATGTGGTTTCACTGGATAGTGGGAATTTGACCTCCTACTTTCTTACCTACAGCCTCTCCAAACGCCTCTGGTTATCGATGGTTTCTTTAGAAAAATCGGTGAGATTGGCATCGCGAGTGGCTCTGTTGCAGACTGAGCCCGACTTAATTTTGCGATTGTGACCAGCAGAGCACACAATTGACTTCACAGCCCACAGAAGGAATTCGCTAGGCTTGTCGATAACCAGCTAATTGTTAGTATTGTAGTATGTTACTATAAAGAAAATGCAAGTCAGCTGAATTAAATTTATTTGAACATAATTAGTGACACTCAATATCCGAGAAATAATTATTTTATTAAATAGCGCAATTCAAGAATGTATATAAATGAAATGCAAGTTACGGAGTAAAACCTAATAGTCACTGCATAGTGCAGACGGAGGCCAAACATTCTTTATAGCTATGTCATTGAATAAACCCCCAAAAATAAAATAAGGTAGGGTAGTTAAATTACATGCAGGAGTGTTCTGTGCCATCTTAAATTTGGCCCATTATATATTAATAGTAGTAGTAGGTAGTAGTAATGCTAATAACAACTCAAGGGGAAAGAAAAAAAAAAAAGTTGAGTGTAGTTATTTGACAAATTGAGGTCCTGTCAAAAACTTACAGCACTTACAACTTTTTAATATTATACAGTACAGTTACTGTTTCTCCAAACTAAACACCTTTCATTTCTTTGTTGGTTTCCTTCTGTGAAGTTTGAGCAAGACAGTACAAAGGCTGGGACCAAATTAAAACTCTGATTACCCGCTAATTGCTTTAAATAAAATTTTATTTAATAGTTTGATTTAAAAAAAAAATAATTCTTATTTCTTCTACTTATAAAATGAAAAAAACTATTAGACACAGTTATAAAAGATAAAGTGTGGATAGCGAGTTGTCAAAGATTTGGTCCCAGCCAAAGTTGCATTAACATATTTGTTTGACAAATGACATTAACCGGTCAGAATCGATATAAAATGAGCCTATGCTAGCCTACCTTCAGTGCTACACTACATGGTGACATCTTTTATATATATATATATATATATATATATATATATATATAAAAACAACACAAACAAAAAAATTTGAAAAGGTGGCTCATACAAATGAAATTCAAGTAAAAACTTTAACACTGACGTTATATCACTAATATCTATACACACACACACGCACACACCCACGCACACACCATCTCCCAATTTTTATCAAGCAAGTGAAAAATTTGTAAATGTGTCTTAACACTTTTTGACATAGATAATACAAATGGGCTTTTAATTGGGTCCAGCCCAAATGCCTGTACAGACACACCAAAGCAGAACACTTAACAGATCTTTGTGATTAATGGCTTCATAAATGCAAGAACAGATCCACTGACCCCTACAGGTATCTGACCCATTTAAGAGAGTTCTGTGAAAAGTACTGGGCAAATGGATACGGTTTAAATTTACATGCAAAGAATAAGTCAGAAAGCTTTTAAAATGAATACAAATAAAATTTAAAAGTGCTAAACCAGCTTCATATTCCCATTTACTGCATATAAGAACTACGTCTTACATTTTACACATTTAAAACCCACAGCATCCAACATGACTGCATATCAAAAGAACTCTAAAATAGTGTGATTATATACGTTTCTCACTCTTTAGACATTCTACAACTGGAAAAAAATTAACATTTTTTTTTTCTTTCAATGCATTCATAATGCAGTTTGGCAAGATTTTGTAGTAGATTTACATACATTCTCCAAGATTTTCTCATTGGTAGTTTCTTTGAAGCTATCGCAGATTTTGAATTCTCTCTTTAACAGAGACCTTGCGGTCTGACTTATAAAAATAAAAAAGGCAGAAACTAGCATCCTTAGGTTAAAATCACCAGTAAAATTTAATTTTAGATTAGAGTTAATGCCGTTATACACACCTTCTTCACTCATTTGTATCTATACCATACCACCTTGCCATCAGTTAGACCTAACATACTAGGCTTACAATTAACATTTTACAACACCTTGTCATATCATAACACCTGATCATTGTAAACTTTGTATGTACTTTGCATGATGTAAAACATTTGTGTGTAACACTTGCTGGCTGCACTGGAAGTTAGTAAGTTTTGAGTGTTTGATCCAGTGTGTACTGGTGCCATTAATGGACAGGCTCCTGGACCCTCTCTTTTAGCGACTCCACTTTAAAGCCGTTTAATTCACCCTTAGTTTCTGAAATGAAAATTTACCATAAATTCTCATCAAACTTTCTTTTAGAAGCTGACATACTATGGCTGCACGGCCATAATTTTGGATCTTAGCAAAGGTATTTAATACAGACATCTATGGCAATCTATGAAAAATCTGATACGAAGCAAGGTCAAATAACCAATAAAATAATCCTCACTGTCATTATTCATGAGAACAACAACAATTAGACCACCCTACCATTATCACTTTACGATTGAGTTAGATTATATAGCAGAATATCTTAGAGGAATTTGGATATTCCCTTTTTAAGCATCCTGGAAGATGGCGTACAGTCTTTGGAAACCATGTAGTATTACTACACTACTGCCACCTTGCTTGTTGCTCACTGGACCTCAAGCTCCTATAACACAATGGTAGAAAGCTAACTTTAAGCACAGAAACCAATCCTACCTTCCCCAAACTTTTCAATCAACACAATATGACAGAGTGGCTTATGTTTATAGCTATTGATTAAACGCAGCGGTCTGTTTTTTCGACGGCTCACTGCGCAAGTAAAAATATGGTGCAGTACAAGCTGTACTCAAAAGTGGGGTTTGAAGATCAAACTAAATGAATAATACCATTGTAAACAAAATCTCATCTGGAAATACTCCCCTCTGTACAGAGTTTTTATCACCAGTTCACCTTCTACAGCATACACAGGATGAAAAATAATAATAATAATAATAATAATTTTATACCGAGTCCTTGCTTCTATATAATTAACATTCCTGAACATAAAAATCCAACACCCATCACCCTTCAAGTTAAAGAATGAACGGTGACATTGTACATCTTACAATTTTTTTACATTCTTTACGGCAGACAATCCAATGGATACAAGCCTCTCTCTGATCTTGGCCTGTTTGCATCTCACTAATGTTTCTCTGCAGCTCAGGAGACACCACGGAGAAGACATTCTCATTGCACGTCAGTTCCACAATGCGTTTTCAATGCGTTTGCACATTCATCATTCTCAAAAACCACTCTCCTTCACTAAAGCTTAATAAACTGGGCCCCATAGTAATAATTACTACTATGAAAAAGTAAAAGAAAAAAAGAAAAACAACCTTTGCAACAAGAGAAATTAATGGAAAAACATTGAAAAGGGGTGCAGGAACATCTTGACATTATGTCATTCTGTATAAACGGCTCACTACCCATCAAAATCATGGCAACCTTTCTTCTGGAGACAGTTTTTTTGGGGGAGTATTTTTTAGTAAATTCTTGCGAAAAATTTGAACGCCAAAAAATGTACCCTGTTATGCTCAGGAGTTTCTAAGTTTTGTGCATATTTAAAGGCATATAAGTTATAGGAAGACATCTATACCTCCAGAGCTCCTGAAAATGAAAAAGGTAAGTGTTCTTATACAAAAGGCCATGGATGAAAAATACATCTCCCAAACAAGAGCAGCAAGGGGGAAAGGGAAAAAAAAAAAAAAAAAAACCCAGCAGGCAAACCCAGCAACTACCTGCTGAAAAAGGATGAGTTTGTTAAAGATTATCATGGGTTACCATTACATATTTACATTTTTAGTACATATTTAGTGCTCCTCGTATAGTGTCACCCACTGTTCACAAGATTCAAATGCAGCGCTTGCAGCTGGCTAGAGTAGGTTATCCAGCAGCTTCTTGCTCATGAGAACCTCAGTTCAAAGTATGCTGCCTGATTGTATGGAAAATCCAGTCCATTTTCGTTGTCCATCCACCATGATGAGCGTCGTTCATCTGCTTCATGAAGTAATCTAGGGCCTCCTGCTCTGTCTTGTCCAGTGCCAGGGTCTTTCGAATGTAGGCGATATCATCAAACGACTGCAGCTCAGGCATGCCAGAGCCCAGCATCATGGAAAAAAGATTGATGAAGAGGTTGGCATGCTGTCGGATGGCAAGGTAGGCCTTGTAGCACATCTCCTGGAATCTATGGAAGAATCAACAAAGTTTATTTTCTTCAACTCCCATTTATAGCTTTGAAGAATTAAGTGGGATTTCCAACAATGTAGATTTTCTTAGAAATTGGGATTCTTTGCTAACCCATGCTTGTTAGAGAACTGGCGGTAACGAAGGCTAATGAGATTGGTGTTAAAAGTTCCTTGTTAAACCATGAGAAAAGGCATTTTGTACTGCAACAGATTCTGGGAATCTGCCAAGACCCAAAACATTTACTGACACATATGATTTAAACGGACCCATCTCATACATGTGCAAGCAAACACATAAGGTTCCAGGAAAAATAGATGCCGACCTCTCAAACTCTCTGGTTTTCGTGCACTCCTGCGTTCCCTTGCTTATCACAATCAAAAAGTCTTGGGTTAGGACAAATGGGACTCGCTCTCGTTTGTACCCAAATTTCTTCTTCTTGTGATCCAGGAAATGGCCAAAATCTATGTGGAATAACTATTGAAAGAGACAATACATATACACATTACAATTCTGTTTAACACAGGAACTACATCTCAAAGCAAATAGATGGGAGAAAGACTCCTACCTGTCCGTCATCCTTTACCATGATATTGCTATTGTGTCTGTCTCCAATCCCCAGGATGAAAGTGGCAACACAATAACCAGCACAAGATCGTGTAAATAAATCAATGGCTTCATCGTACCTGCACAGTTTAAAGAAATATAAACACAAAGGATGAATGTGTGTGTGTGTGTGTGTGT
>JAOVYW010000029.1:2778365-2791238 GCA_025775045.1 Hiodon tergisus
ATTGCAAATTGTATTATAGAAAAGAGGCTCACATTTACTGGATTTGATTAAATTACAGAAAGAAATGCGCGCACGCACGCACGCACGCACACACGTCAGTAAAGTTGAGTAGCTTCTGTGTGTCTAAATAAATAGCTTTGACATGCGTTCACTGAGCCGTGTCTATTTAAAACAGCAATTTCGTTCTGCTTCCGAATTCTCACCCTTATCAAGCTTGCTGTAGATGTGTTTAGGAAGTTCTGGTGACGATTCCACATTTGGAGGGTAAACATACAAGGCCCGACTATGCGGTCCGCTGGCATCTCTGAGGTCCACTGAGTCTTTACACACATTCAGGATGTTTCTCCTAAAGTCCTGAACTTCAGGGTCCTTCACAAGATCAAACTCGCATACAGGCATACCAATCGCAAAGCCTGCACAAAGAACGTGCAATGTCAACAACCGTGTCTCAACATGTGTGATGACCTTCACAGGCAAACATATATTTAAGATATTTTATCTTATTTTTTTCCAAGACATTTAGCAAAAAAGAGAGGAAAAAATAATTATATTCTGTCCAAAACTGGCATTTCTATTCATCCTTGCTCATTCAGCATACAGTGTCCTCCATTTCCATACCCATGTTAAATGTAATCAAAAATGATTCAACAGACTGAAAAAATTTTTTTTCCCTGCTCAAACAAATAAAACAAAATAATCTTAATTGTAATGCAAATAAAAGAGCGATACATTTTGTTCAACCACAGAACAGTAACCCTCTGCAATGAGGCTGAATTCAGCTGGTTCGAAAGTGGACATTTCAGCATGAAAAAAGATCCCAAACATATATCAAAATCAACAAAAAGAAAATGTTAAATTAAAATACATGATAAAAATATTCCACAATCATTTTCTAGGTTACATTTAACAAGGGTATGGTTTATCTTCAAATTAGTCTTTAAAAAAAAAAAAAAACTGAGGAGTGGAGTCTTACCTATTTCTCTATTTAGAATTTTCTCTTCCCTGTTACCAACTGGTTCAATCACTTTTAGAAAGGGCTGAAAAAGCCTGAGATCACATAGTCGCCTTGTTTCATCATAGAATTCCTCTCGTTCTGCCTCCTGAGTAACACTGATAAAGATATATGAAGTCTCTTCCTGCAACAGATGATGCAGAGGGTGCTTCCTTGCTTCTTTGAAAAGTTCCTGTTTAATGTTAATGAGGGTGGCCTCACGGAGGCACTCCAGGGAAAGGATCATTCCATTCGGTAAAAGACAGTCCACCAAAATCCGTGGAGGCATCAAATGGATGCCCCATAGCTCGCCTGACGATGGCCTTGGAGGCATTTTTCCCTCTTCGAAACCCTACAAACTCGGTTTTGCCTGAAAAACAGAGAGTGGGGATGAGTTACACGGAACCCCATATGTTTATGTAAGCAATGTGTTTACTGAGGCAAATGCATATTTGGACAAATTACGTAACAAAACAACAAGGGGAGGTACAAATGACAAACACCAGGTCATCATCAGCATAAGACTGTGAAAACTGCTATAGTCCTCTTTAGCATACTAAAACTGAGAAGGTACAGGCTGCATGGAAGTAGTTCTACCTACCAGAGACCTTTGTGACCAGCAACCACAAAAGCGTGGAATTCAGCAGGATCCTTTTCATCATGTTTTGCCAACCAAACTAAATTAATCATACAGCAGCATACGTAAGCCTTAAGGCAGGGATAAAAAAACAAAAACAAAAAAACACAGGCCTACTTGTCGCTTTTATAGTCTATCTATATTAAGTATGCAGGCAGTATCAGGAGAAGCCATTCTATGTAGAACTTGTTATTCAAAAAACAATAAGATAAAAGAATCATTGTAGTCACAAAGCCCACAGGCTGGATAAAACCAAGACCCCACTGACATGAAGCAGCTAATTATAACATCCATGTCAAGACAATGCGTTCTACAAATCAACTGGAGAAGAAAACATGCTGCTTCATAAAAATCCCAATTGACAAGCAGTATATCCCAGGTACTGATTAAAGATCACCTCAAATTTGCCAGATACTGATTTCTATACAAGTCTACAATTATGCAACTTTTTGTACAAAATTTAGTACGAAGCTGAACTAGAAAAGTATATTTACATTTTGTACGTGCATTCTACACATTAGTCTAAGTAAATAAACCACAGAAAGTTTCCATTGTTACTGACAGAAAATGTATAAACGCAGTGTTTTAAATGGTCCATCTTTATACTTTTTGTTTACTGGGTGTGTGTGTTTAATAAAGGTGACAATAACTGGTGTGAGAATGAACGCACAAGATACTTGACACTTTCCATTCTCTTGCATGTTTTTGTCCAAACCATATTACAAGAAGACCGTATCTGTAGTGTTCTGCTCCTTGTTTTTTCTTAATTAAACCACATAAACATTCACTGTGGAGCTTTCAGTAACATTATACAAAGCTTTACCCCACCCCCATTTTATTTTTATTTGTCGTATACATTAAACTAACTTAAAGAATATTAAAAGAAAAATATTTCCTCAAGAGAAGGCAAGAGTACTCAGAAATGACTTACGAAAGTGTGAATTTCTCCTAGCATATTTCTCCTAGCGTAAGTGGGGAAAAGTCAGCATAAGATAAGTCACGTTTACCCGAAAAAAATATATACCAAAAAAAAGGAAAAGCATTTACATGTAACAGAAGGCTGGTTTCAGAATTCCACGCTGGTAATTTTGATCTACGTGACAAAAATAGGATTACAATTCAGATAGGACAGTTGCCCAAACATGCAATGAATGTGCTACTGGCCGGTCCCAAAGAACATTCAGGGCCACAACAGACTTGTGATTTTGACTCACTCTTATACAGGACACTAACTATTGTTATTAAATTTAGTGTTGATCTTTTCCAAAGCGTGAGGTGATCAAAAAAAAAGCTGTATCAGTATTTATAATTGGCAAATTTACAAACATATTAAGCATTGCTAACTATACACAGTGGTAAATTAATTCCCATGTGCCGTCAGCATTAAGCTGGAATTGATAAATTATATTCCACAGGAAGGAAAAAATTTATACAAACCGCCAGGATATTCTCCAGGTTGTGTCTTTGATACATAGTACCTGGATGATGTTACTGATGCCAGAACAGTGTAACTTATTGTGCCAAAATGCAGTGAACACGCTGACCAAAACTGTGTCAACTATGTTGATCATAAACCAAAGCAAAAAAAAAGTTGCCCACCTCCATCCATGAACCATTGACAACAGGCATACTTTTTAACTAAAAAGTTATACTACTGTGACTAAAAGAAATATTAGCGGTTTATTACCTGGTTCAGAGTATAACTTCCAAGCAACATGAAAATTAAAGGTTACCAACATCCATACTTAAATCACATCTTAATTAGACAGAAAGGGATTGCAAGCTTCCTCTGGGCGACTGGCTTCAGACACATTCCACGCAGCCTCTCGGGGCATTCCACTTAAATTGACAAAACAGTGGTTAAAACCACAGGCAGATTTCAAATAATCTAAAACCAACATTGTGGCCGACTCCTTGGAGGGTCTCGTGCTTAGGCTGTACTAAGCTTTACAATGTAGTGCATTTCTCCTATCAAAAATCAACACATTTAAACGCTCTGAATATCACTTTACGGACGACTTAGCAGTCCGTTTATATGGACATTACACATACAGCAATTGACATTAAATATTAGCAGTAGAGATATTTTACTGCTAGTTGATTTGTTTTATTTTAACGTGGCTTTACGAGCGTAATCATCCATTATTCTTGTACCGCGTAGAATAATGCAATATTAGAAAACCATCAACGCTGACGTCTTTACATAACTTACAATTACATATATCAGTTATCTAGCAGGGAAGAATCCAGTTTTATAAAGCAGTTTGCATGCTTGCTGGTTTGTCAGCTAATTATCAAAGTGCTACAGAGATGATGATAAAACCGATTCGCACGTTAACAAGAGAATAAAACTTCGTATTTCAATATAAAAATTTTGCAGCAGTTTGACAGCAACGGCAAACATGAGATAAAACATCTAACGCTACACAGAGTACCTAAACACACATTTTTACGACACTTTCTGTAAACAATTAGCCTCACTATACTGCACGCCATTATGCTACAGACCACACATCTCAACGATATTGACAGGATTAATTACCAAATATTTTGAGTTATATCACAATTTGTAGCCACCTACCAACGTACACGAATGTAATCAATTTGTGTAATGAATACAATTTGAATAGCTGCATTTTCTCACAAAAATGTTTACGTTATTTATGTTTTTAACTTATCAATGTAATCAGTGTACGCTTCCCCAGACAAGCCATGTGATATCATATCACTTACCAGGTTGTAAACAAAAATAGTTCAACAGCCATTACACTGTAGTACGTTGGGTCTGGTTTTCTTGCAAATAGCTTACCTGCCGCTTGTCTCTTTCACACTCCTTGTATTTACAGTTGATAAATCCTCAACACCCTTTCATTTGGGCCTCTCACTTAACTCCAGTCCGAGGCAAAGGCCTACCCCCGACCTGGCAGCCGCAGCTTCTCCATAGCAACCGCAGGTCTCCTTGTTTTTCTTGTGCGGAAAATTAGCGACAAAACATTTGACATTGGATTTAGTTAACCGTTTTCGCGAAATATTTCTCAGAAACTGATCACCCACCACAAATTATTGCAAATTACTATTACCTGGTAAATTAACTGTCCAACTGAGACAACGCAAAAGAAAATATTCACTGCCAGGGGCGGATTGGTTTGTAGCCAATTTACACCACGATGTCGCGCGAGTTTTGATGAGGTTAACGAGAATTTCCCCCAAATCTCTCCCATCAAGCGGTCGTTTTTGCAAGGCTAGTTGAAAGGCCACAGCATTTTATAAACAGACGCTTCGATGAGTAAAATTTGCTTTGACCTGAAAATACCACATAACTGCTAATCATGTACGTTAGATGAATCGCATAATCCTTCAGTAGCCACACAGTAATACATGTTCTAGCAGTATTTCATGTTGCTATATTGCGGATTTCGAAGTGGGCGTGTCATATTACTTTGCTGACATGTCAAGTCCAAGCTGTATCTAGATTTATCTTATGAATGACTGTCTTTTGAGAACTAATAAGAAAATTTTAAACACGCAAATATATAGAGGTAAATTGGTTGACCCACATGTTTACAGAATGAATAAAAGCAATTAATTTTGTTTTATTGAATTGTGTTTCATTATGAACTTATTGTAAACTGTATATTGTTTTATTGTAAAGCCATTCAGTCATAAGCATTTCTGCTGGTCATCATAAGGCTTTCTTGTGAGTTAAGTCAACTCATATTTATTAATTTGTGCATTAGCTAGGCGAGAAATTTATTTTTAGTTGGACAAGCACTGGTTTTTCGACTTGGGTAAGCTGCTAGTTGTGATTTTTCTTTTCTAAGTAGCAAAGTAAACTAGATTTTAATGTGTATTATTTTGTCCATGCTCGCTTTAGCTCATCTATTTTATACGGTTATTAATTTCGTTATGTCGGTGATAGCTGATAATAAATAATAAAAAAATAGCCATCGCATGGTTTTGGTTTATGACTGATTAACTACGCGTGTATAGGTACCAGAAAAAAACATTGCTCAGTCTTATAGGAAATGGACTGTACCAAATTGTAAGGGCCACCAACATAGCAATCTTGCTTGTGATATATCGAGTTTTAGTTTAGACGTGAACTTCATGCTTAGTATACACGATATAAACAGATTAAATATGTCATATAAATGACCAAGTTAAAGTTAAAAGCTTACATGCGCTATTGTTTTCCTTTGCATATGAATGATTAATAAACCCTCCCCTGTCGCACTCATTTCTAGCCCGAGGTAAAATACGATATCCTCACGTCTGTTTAGAAGAAGTTGTTGAAGGATGCGGTGAAGATGGCGATGAACGTGAAGAACAGGGGCGTATATTATCAAACTAATGATAACTGTAGGCATTACACTTCTCAGCCTTTCAATTATGGAAGCTGCACCCAGTATTACCCCCGGTTACCAGGTAAGAGGAAAAATGGTTTCGGCTGTAGATTGTTACTTATTCAGGCTACATGAAATACGATGGCGATGATACACTGAGAAATTAGCTAGGCAACTAGCTATCCAGCTAACTGGGAGCTACATCACCTGTATCCACATTTTAACTTAAATTATTTTTCGTTTGTAGTTGATGTATAGTACTGCATTGCCATTTTTAATATAACACCCTGTTTTATTCTATTAGAAATGTAGTAAATCGAGGTGAAATGCAATTTAGCTGAACCACAGTTGCAAAAAAAGTAATGATAACTGATTGAGTATTGTTTATGGGAGCTGCGAAGACCTCTTCATTCATAAACCACTGTACATACAATTTTAAAAACTGTATTCCTATTTCCTTTGACTGCCAAGCCCGCTTACAAGACCGATGGACAACACACGCACATACAACATTGTCTGAGCATCAGTACTATGACTAAAGATGGCCAATCTTGTTTTGCGTTGGTGTACAGGTGTTTCAGGAAAACGTACAGTTCGCATTTGCAACCACTTTCCCCCAACGCAGCTGCCAATCATTATAAATCGACTTTTTAATGTAGATATAAAAATTTTATGTTCACAATCTCCATGCAACATTTTGGATTAATTCTGACCAAACCAATTTTACAGCTCATATACGGCAGCTATGACCAACCTCGAGAAGTCTAGAATTGCATGTAATTTTGAACTGAGGCAGTCTTTCTATTAACTTCGTATATTTCTAATACTTTTATTTTCTGGTAGTTTGTAAATGTTCCTTTGTTTAGGAATTTTAAGATTGTTCATAGACAAACGTTGGTTCTTACTGCAAGCAGAAGATAAAACTAACCATGCATTCAGTTTCAGCATATACAGCCTGCATTCTGTTTTCCGTAATTTAATAGGCTACAGTGCATTAAACAACCTTGGGGCATGTTCTTATGCCCACTCTATTGTCAGTATCTTGGAATTATTATGATCTCTACTATTTGATCCCAGTTTTGCAAAAGATGTTCAACTATATTTTTAGAATCACTTTTTTTCACTGTGGAATTTAAATTGCATAGATGATGGTCTTAGACGTACAAGACAATGGGTTTTTGAAAATCATTTTAAAAAAACAAAGGACACAGTTAAAATGTTTTGAACAAAACTGAGAATTAACCTCTATTCATAGTCTGTGTGTTCCATGCTATACACAAGATTATAATTGGGCGTTGACAACGTTGACAGCAATCGCATTTAACACTGTATTTAATGCTATTTTCTTTTTGTGAGTATAAGAAATAAGATAGTTGCAAGGAAAATGAAAATGCTATTAGATGCAATTTTATTAAATGCTCAGAATTGGCCTTTCTTCTATCCCACCTATAGACCCCTGTGTTTAATTATCTGCTATCAGTGTTCCCACTACAGAGAATCCTTCATGTGAGACCGCAACCTTGAAATTTCAATATGTAGGTCCTTCTACAGCCTATTTTAGTAACATATCCTCCAATGAGTTAGTGGTTTTGGGTTTAACGTATTATGCCAAGAAATAAGAAAGAAGTAGTTTCATACGGCGTTCTCCGTTAGTATTGGGACATTAGTTGTACACTCAGAGTTAAGACAAATATGAAACAAAATACAGGCTTTTTATCACCTTTTATTTTTATACTTCTATAACACTTAAGTTTATAACTCTTTACTTTTTTTCTGTAAATTCTGATCTGTCGTTTCTGTTGCTGCTGATTAGATGTCTGCCTCTTGCAGTGTACCCTCTGAATTCAGTTTTTCTTAAAGTTCTCTGTCATGAACTAAAGTTGTTTTCCGTAGCCATCTTGTTAATTGGAGAATGATGGATACACCAGTGGTTTCTTTCTTTTTAAGGAAATTCCAAACGGTTCAGATGGTTTTGTCCAAAGTTTGTGCTGTTGTTCTGACTGAATTCAGAATTTGGAATCCAAATTCCTTGGTTTTGTTTTATAGACAGCTCCCTATTCTTCATACTTCAGTTAATATATACTGACTCCAAAGGCAAAAGCAGACGCGGTTTGAGCCCTGTGAGTTTCTCAAATACAGCGCATGTCATTAGCTGATTATGACTGGGGGAAAACCCAGTGACGTCGCACAATCGGTTCGCTGACAAGCATCTCCTATTGACTTACTGACCGCCTGCAGCCTACAATCTGCGCTGAGCCTCTGGTGCGAGCAGTGGTTTGGCTTGAAGGCAACTAAGATTTTGCTAAGATTTACTAGTTTTGCTTCCTCACCATTCACTGCATGCGGTGGCAAGGTATGTATCAATAGGTCGAAATGCATTTGTACAATTCCCCCTTCCAATATGTGGAGAAGATAGAAAGCTAATAACAAACAAAAAAATTGATTGCCTGTGTGTACAAAAATTGGATGCCTAATGTTTTCAACAAGCAATTTCACAGTTGGAGTCCTTCTGCAAGGTGATTGATTTGCTTGGATCTGTTTAATTATTATCTCAGTTAAGTTGTCCTCAGCTTTTTTCTCAGCACTTTTTGCCTCACATAAATATGTATTTCTATTCTTTCTAAAATACAGATAAGGCTCATTCATTCTCAATGTAATGATAAAACCATCAGAGAGCAGAAGTGTCTCTTCCTCATTGATGCTGAACTATCTGATGTTTTGCTGTCTCTGTTGGCTTTCAGGTCCCGATTCTGCATTGAAGCCTCCTGTGAATTTGATGTGCCAACAGCAGCAGCCATTCCAGCCTATGCCACCATCCCAGACTCAAGTAGTTGTGCCCCTGGACCCCCTCCGGTTCCCCATATCCACCCCGCTGTCTGCCAAACCCCCGCCACACCTCCAGCACAAGCATCCTGGCCCTACTCTGCCACCATCCAGCCCCAAAGCCCAGGATGAGGAGTGTCAAACTGGGGGAGTAGAGCAAGACTCCACCCTTGAGGAACTCTGTAAGCCTCTGTACTGTAAACTCTGTAATGTCACTCTAAACTCAGCCCAGCAAGCACAGGCACACTATCAGGTGAGACGGCCACAGTTAGTCCTCGGTAATCCTCCCATTCATGGAAGAGAAAACGAGTGCATTAGTTAAGCATATATCTAGTCTAATGTGTAATTGGCAATGAAGTGTATATAACATAATTTAAAAAAGAAACAGCACTGTGTCTTTTTAGGGTAAAAATCACAGCAAGAAGCTGAGAAATTTCTATGCTGGCAATCAGCAGCCGCCTCCTATCAGAATACCTGAAGTAGTGGAGCCTGTTTCCCAGCAACCCCTATTGACTCCAGCAGCTGAAAGTGCTGCAACATGCAAGCAGGTACAAACACTACGGTTATTTTACTAAATCTAGTGGATTTTCATTGGGTCTTCTAAAGTAAGAGGAATTAAATGAAAGCTGGCCATGCAATTTTTCCTTGGAAGTGCAATTCAGATAGTGTTTGGGCTTACACTAGTTTATCTTTAGCTGTAAGATATTTGGTATGCTTTGATTCTTCAAGCACAAAATAAATTGATATGGGAAAAGATTGATTTTGAATGGAAAACGTATTTTATCTAATGCAACTTCTGTTGTTATTTTAAATGTAACTAAACAAATAGGAATAAGTAGCCACTTGGCTCTTATTTAATAGTTGACATGGTGAATCACAATTAGGCATATTTGGGTTTTTAAATAATTGTTTCACTGATAAATATTTCCAGTAATGCCTAATACTAATACTAATAATAGTTTCACTTGTTACCAGTCTCCTCAGAGACCGATTTTCTTTTCTAGTACCCTTCACATTTTTATCTCTCGATTGTGGGTAACAATTCTTTAAAAGTAGTTTTAAAATATGAGTTATAGAAATATGGCAGTAATTGACAGATTGATGTGTAGGTTATGCTGTATGTTGACCACAATATGGTGATCTTTACAATAATTTTATTTAGGATAATAATACTGTACTAAATAATAATGTTCATAAATTCAAGAGGAAGCATAGTTTTCTTAATAGATTTCTTATTTGCTAAGGGGTCCATTTTAAAAATACCTCTTATTCTGAAATGTGCTTACTATCACTGATAGCGTTTCCTTGTTTTTTTTAGCCATCAATTTAATGAAACAGGACCACACAGAAGTACACAAATATAGACATGTAAGGGAATCTTAACTTATTTTTTAACAGTCACCGATAGTCATTAAAATTGGTCAGTTATTTATTTTATTTTTTTCTCTTGTAAACCCAGCCCCCTCCCCCCCATAGGTTTGATAGTTAGCTTTCAAATGTCTTTGCACGTGTTGCTTTTGTAATATTTAAAAACAATTGTCAATTTTCTGTTGCTACTTTGATACACGAAAATGAGCTATGCCAAAAAAAAAAAAACCTGAATAAAAATTGGACTGTGTGTACTGTTTCTCTTTAAAAGACGCATTTTAAAGATTACCTAATTAAGGGGTCTAGTAAAGTTTTTATTCTGATAGGATTCTAATGATTTTCTGAATTTCAGGTTTAATCCCTTTTCAAAAATTACATTTTGTAATGTGTCCTTGTGAAGTCCCTGAAATAACCTTTGAATTTTTCCCTGTCTACTTTCAGCTTGTTCCGTACAAGAGTGCCAGCCGGGTGATCCTGGCCACAGAAAATGATTACTGTAAGCTGTGTGACGCCTCCTTTAGCTCTCCTGCTGTAGCACAGGCACATTACCAAGGCAAAAACCATGCCAAAAGAATGCGGCTGGTGGAGGCCCAGCAGAGCAGCACCTTTGTGTGAGTCCCGGCATGCACACCCATTCCTCCGTGCTACAGTTTAGCAAGCTCAGTCACCACACACAAAACAAGGCAGAAAATGCAAACATTTAAAAATCCAGCACCTAAGAGACGCACAATGTAGGGAAGGTACATTGGCAGTGGTTGCTTGCAGGTTGCCGGTGCTGTCGAGAAAAACAACAAATACAAAATGGTGGCTTAAAGGCGATTGCATCAGAGGAGACCAATCAAATAACTTTCTCTGCTTCTGTGTGTAGTGGCAGGATGCATTGCAAAGAACTGAGATGCATGATATGGGATTCCAAATATATTTTGCGGGAAGGAAAGGTAACATTGGGCCATGAGCGTTGGAATACTAGTCTATTAGTAGTGCGTTATAAATGTAACAGACCAAGGCATTGAAGGATTTTGGATTATAAAGGGAAAAGCAAAGTTAAGGATGTCTCTAACACTGGTTCTGTCTGTGTGGTTAATAAAACTTGATTGATTCATTTGCAGGGACTCCTCAGAATCCAGCCTAAGGCGGCAGAGGAAAGAAGGGAGCGAGTTCAAATTCATGAAGAATCGCAGGACTGCACATGTGCCTCCTAATATTCCAGGTAAATCCTAGTCAGTTTGATAAGTAAGTAACGCATTCATTAAATCTTTCTTATGATTTTTACTAGTATCTCGATGTAAAGGTCATATTCGGGAAAGGACAAAAGCAGCTGAAAACGTGTAGTGATACACATAAGTGATCGGCTGGTCTCTCTTCACATTGTCAATGTGTTGAACGTCCAATTCACACCCCCATGCAGTGGTTCATGCTTTTAAAACCATGCCTTGTCGCAAGAGCCATGGCAGTATTTGATAGATGTGGAACTGATATTAAGATTTCTGATGGTAATGAAACGTTGCATTAATAAAAAAAAAAAAAAAAACATATTAGGCTTTGTTCACTTAAATTAATTTTGAATAGCCAATATTTTTTGTGTGTGTTATCTCCTATTCGGAACCGCCAGTACTAGTGAACCTCACCTCTTGAGTGGCTCAGTTGGTAAGATCGTGCCATTTGTTACTTGTGGCCGAGAGAGCGCCCAGGCTCTGGGTTGAGTTGCAATTGGCAGGGCTTCTCTCTATAGATAAGCATTTGGCATCTCCTCCAATCTGGAACCTCTTGTGTGGGCTGTGTAGCCTAAAGAGTGTAAAGTTATGGGTGACTCACCCTCCCCATATGTGGTGCCAGGATTTATAGCAGAGAGATGCATTAGCACAAAGTTGTGAGAAAATGTAACAATAGTTAATAGCAGATTCCTAATTTAAAAAAAATAAAGTGTTAATTAAATGATTGTAAAATGTGCTGATTGTTTATGTAATGTCATTATTTTGTGATAGTAGGTCTTTTTTTAAATCGGGGCACTGCAGAAAATATACCATGGGATGTATCTATCTGGTTGTTAATTATACATTTAATAATTGAAAGCTGCTCTAAAACAAAGCTAGGTAACCCATGTTTACATTCTGCAAGAAAGAAATAGCCTTCTGGGATAAATAAAGATTAATTACTATCAGCATTAGTGTTGATGGTGTTGGGCGGAGAAGACCTGTTTGTTTATTTTTGTTTATTTATTTAAGTTTCAGTTGCTAGACTATTGTTTTTGTGCCATTATGTTTAACAGAAAATTTGTGTTCAGTTGGTTTATTCCCAGTTGTGTGTGTTTTCCCACTGTAGTGTTTTGGTTTTGTTTTGTTTAGTTTTGAAGAATAAAGGGCATAAACTGATGCTCCACTTCCCTGTGTCTGATCACTTCCGGATTGGGCACTGTGTGCCACAGGGTTTTAATTTTTTCTTCATGAATGAAGTACGAATGTCCCTGATTCAGACCAGTCACTAGGCATATGCCCTTAATTTTACAAATAATTACATGTATTGATTGCTTTCAGAATTGTATGTTAGAGTATTCTGAAAAATATTTTACTAGATAAATTATACTTCAAGGTCAAATGCAGTACCAATTGGACTGAACCAGGGTCGTTGTGTTTTTTCAATTTACACATTTTAACCGAAAGAATAAGACTATACACAGTTTTTAGTTTTTTTACCCCCCCCCCCGAATAGTA
>JAOVYW010000029.1:2791338-2815722 GCA_025775045.1 Hiodon tergisus
ACACAGTTCGAAACATAGAACTAAACTCTGAAATGTATAACATTTCACCTACTTACAAACGGGTTTAGCTCCAGACTGTTAAGTCCATCCCTAACCACATTGTTGCCATGAAAACAAGTTGTAGAGATATCTGAAATTGTGTTCAGTTGTGGTGAAGTGAATAATGCATAGTGTTGGCTTGGTATGCTGAAGAGTGATCCAGCTGAGTAGGAGATGGCATGGTGTCTAAGAAAGAGTGTCACTATTGTCTATTGTTAACCTCTGACACTGGCACACAAGCCCATGTCTTTTTAGGCAGCCCTAGCAGTGTGAATTCTTGAGTCTGTTCCATAGAGAATGTTCTGTTTACAGAAAAGGCATACTAGGGCATGGGCCGTGATCTTCTGTTGCTTGCAGACAAGGAACACTTTGTTCTTCATGACTCTACCTTACCCTGTTCTTCTGAAATTTGTATTCTACAGTAATTGAAACGTTTCTTTTTGCAGGGTTGTGTCTTGTGTGCTGAACTCATGGTTTAACCAGGAGTAAAGATGAGCATAAGCAGCGATGAGGTCAACTTCCTAGTGTACAGATACCTGCAGGAGTCAGGTAGGTGGTTTTGTGAACATATGAACCTAAAGCCTGGCTTTTATATTTTTATCATTTACTGTTTAAGAAATAATTTTGTGTTTTTATTCTTTTATGTTACATTGTGTTGCAAACACATATAAGTGTTTCAATGCATATTAGTGGATAGAGTACGGTGTTAAAATCTTTGCTTGTTTTTTTCTTTTTCCCCGTGTCTCTGGCAGGGTTTTCCCATTCAGCCTTCACTTTCGGCATAGAGAGCCACATCAGCCAGTCCAATATAAACGGTGCCCTAGTGCCCCCTGCTGCTCTTATCTCCATCATACAGAAGGGCCTGCAGTATGTAGAGGCAGAAGTTAGCATCAATGAGGTTGGCCTTGCATTAAAGGAAACTATGGTCAAAATCTACTGTAATGTAGTGCATTTTATCCATCAAAACTTATGTCCACAGCTATGAACCAAGTCTGAAGAGTTGTTTGAACGTGAATGTTATGTATTTGGAGTGCTAATTTGACATGGAATTTCTTCTGATTAATTATTTCTTGAACAAACGGCATATAAATGTATCCAAGAAGGCTAAATTAGCAATTTTATCCACTGAGCAACCACAGACATTGTCAGTACCCTGTTTGGAAAAAATAGTTTGTCCTGAACTGACACTATACTTCGGACCAGTTAACAATCATTAATTAATCCATCCCAATCTTTTTGCATTTAGTTCAGGAAACAATGTGACTTGATTTGTCAATTCGAAAAATGAAATCGCGTCTATTAAAAACACCATCAGATCAAAGGTCATCATTAAAAAAAGATTTAGTTTCTGTCTGATAAATTGGGTGCAGTTAAATATTTCTGAAGGGTTATTATCTTTGATGATGCAATTGCTGAGTTTTAATGAATCCAAGTTGATCAGCCGTGTAGAATGATCATTTGACCGGGGGAGTCGAACTAGAGGGCTGTGAGATTAAACTGTTGCTGGTCCCGTTTCTCCAGGATGGCACTCTGTTCGACGGACGGCCGATTGAGTCTCTGTCGCTGATTGACGCGGTGATGCCGGACGTCGTACAGACACGACAACAGGCCTACAGAGACAAGCTTGCTCAGCAGCAGGCTGCTGCAGCGCCTCCCATGGCCTCCTCTGCCAACATGCAGGGCAACACTAAAAATGGAGAGAACACAGCTAATGGAGAGGAGAACGGCGCGCACGCTTTAGCCAGTGAGTCTTCCACAAACTCTTAAGTTGTCTGAGAGGTACTGATACGAGTTGTGTTCGGCCCCTTCAATGGTACACTGTAACTTCTGTGCCCCGACAAAGGCTATAGGCTACATCTGTGTTCTGATGGCTTTTTCTGTGCCCTGGCAGACAACCATGCAGACATGATGGAGGTAGACGGGGACGTAGATATCCCACAGAACAAAGCCATGGTGCTGCGTGGCCATGAATCGGAGGTGTTCATCTGTGCCTGGAACCCCGTCAGCGACCTCCTTGCTTCTGGGTCAGTCAGTGCAGTCCTCCACTTGCTTATCAATTTGCCATAGACCTAAATTATTTTGCAAATATGACGCTGACGGTCATAAAAACAGTAAACCATTAAATCTTATCGTAGATAGCTTTCACTAAAATGCTTTAGAAGCTTAGAAGCTTTTTTTTCTCTCAACTGGGAAACATAAAATGTTGCTTTATATAAAGCTATAAATCTGCTTTTAACTGAATGGCTGGATTTTAAAGATGTCTAAGTAGTTTTGAGTAAACAGTGTACTTATAAATTACATATCCATGCATCCAGCAATTGGAACTGTTCAATCTTATAACAAGATTGGTAAAGTATTTACGATAGACATGTGGTATTTTTATGATGCAAAGCTCACGTGCATTGTGCTGAAGGTCCTGCTGCAGCAGTGTAACTCCATTCCTCCTGACAGGTCAGGCGATTCAACAGCTCGCATCTGGAACCTCAGTGAAAACAGCAGTAGCAGCTCCACGCAGCTCGTGCTCAGGCACTGTATACGAGAGGGTGGGCAGGATGTACCAAGCAACAAAGATGTCACATCATTAGACTGGAATGTGAGGCTTTCTCTGAGTATTACCTGGCATATCTACCTGGCAAAGAAATATTATATTATTATCCAAATTATCTTAATGGGAGTTTATAAATGTATTTTATGATATTAGTATGTTTGAGAAAATAGATTTTATTAGTGTATGTCAACTTTTAGAATTTAAACCATATTTCAATGAAATGGTAAAACGGCCAAAATGTAGCACTTCACATTCGAAATGTTATAAATGTACAATCATTAAAATGCAACTTTGTTTTAATACTAATATGTCCAAATGTGCCATCTCTTAACTGATTTGATGGTTTTTCTATGGCAGAGTGAAGGTACTCTACTAGCTACTGGCTCTTACGATGGATTTGCAAGAATATGGACAAAAGATGGTGAGAGCTATCTTGTTCCGATGGTGCAGAAAAGCCAAAAGTACCATGTGTCTGCTCTGTCCATGCGTTAATTCTCTTAAATCAATAATGTGATTTGTAGGTAACCTTGCCAGTACGCTGGGGCAGCACAAAGGTCCTATTTTCGCCTTGAAATGGAATAAGAAAGGAAATTTCATCCTTAGTGCTGGAGTGGATAAGGTAACATTCTTAATTAAATTTTTATTCTGTGTGTGTGTGTGTGTGTGTGTGTGTGTGTGTGTGTGTGTGTGTGTGTGTGTGTGTGTGTGTGTGTGTGACTTCTGTGCTGTGTTTTAAGACGTTTTGCATTTTTCTACTCTGATGCTTAAAGAAAAAAACTTCGTGTTAATTTCAAATATACCTTCATTTAAAAGAATATCGTTGTCCTCTTGCCAGACTACAATCATTTGGGATGCTCACACAGGAGAAGCTAAGCAGCAGTTTCCTTTCCATTCTGGTAAGTTAAAAATTTAAAACACTAGCGCAGATGTGTTTAGTATCGATAGACGTATATGCATCTGCCATAGTTCCCATATTTGTGTTCTGGACAGTTGCACTGGAAAATCCACATAGCTTAATATTGCTTCACATAACCCAAAGTGGGTAAGCCCAGACTTGCTTTTTGTCCCTTCTCTTTTCGAAACATTAGCTCCTGCACTGGATGTAGACTGGCAGAGCAACAACACATTTGCTTCTTGCAGCACAGATATGTGTATTCATGTCTGCAAACTTGCCCAGGACAGACCCATCAAGACATTCCAAGGGCACACAGTAAGCCGCCTCCTGGATTTCTACCATGGGCCTTGGTTTTCAAAGTGGGGGCTGCCAGGGGGCGCCAGGGGAGCCTCAGTACATTTTATTAAATTTTTTTAACTTTTGCCAAAGTATTGTCTATGGGTTTTTAAAGACAGGGGGACCCCGGCCAGAAGCTTATGCCATTTGGGGGGCCATGGCATGGAAAAGTTTGGGAATCCCTGTTCTTGAGTAAAGGAACAACACCAGTGTTCATGCCTAATTTCATCAGTTTATTTTCCACTTGACCCTAACCCTTATTTTTCTTACCAGAATGAAGTAAATGCAATCAAGTGGGATCCAACCGGTAATTTACTGGCATCCTGTTCTGATGACATGACTCTGAAGGTCAGTGTAGTTAAAAAGATGCATCGTATTGAAAGAATGACAAACTCCTGTGAACCCTTAATAAACGTTACTGAAAAAGAGTTGCCCAGTAAGCCATGATGGCATACTTGATATGGCGTTCGGATCCAAGTGTTGTTTCTTATGTACCTGTGATGCATGACACTTTATTTGGTTACATGTACATATAAGTAATTTTTGATAAAACCAATAAATCTCGGTTTCCTTTCAGATATGGAGTATGAAACAGGAGACATGCGTTCACGATTTGCAAGCGCACAGCAAAGAAATCTACACTATAAAATGGAGTCCCACTGGGCCTGGAACTAACAACCCTAATGCCAATCTTATGCTTGCCAGGTATCTCAGTATAAATGCTTTTTTTTTTTCTACATGCAACGCATTGATTTGATTTGGAAAATCATGTCTTGTGTAGAATTAAAAGGCTTTTGTGCCAATACGCAGACGAGTATTCTATCATTCACAATGACAATTTGTCTGACACTGTCTTAAAAATATTTAATGCTTTGCAGCGCGTCCTTCGACTCAACCGTTCGCTTATGGGATGTGGACCGAGGCATTAGCATCCACACACTGACCAAACACCAGGAACCCGTGTATAGCGTTGCCTTCAGCCCAGATGGCAGGTACCTGGCCAGCGGCTCCTTTGACAAGTGTGTCCACATCTGGAATACACAGGTAAGGCTCCCCATCTGTCCTCACAACTCAACTTTCATCACCAGCGAAATCAGGAGCCAATTGCAACACACACAATTTTACAGTCTTTCACCAGAATTTTAATCTGAAGTTTCATTCAGATCTTAAACCTACAACCCATTCAGGTCTGATTCTAAATCAAAACAGCCGTATTTTATTTAATGTTTGGTTTTCTTTTCTGTTTTGATAGACAGGTGCTTTAGTCCATAGTTACAGGGGAACAGGAGGTATCTTTGAAGTCTGCTGGAATGCAGAAGGTGACAAAGTTGGAGCAAGTGCGTCAGATGGATCTGTAAGTCCTTCTGCAACATACATTATGATTTCACAAAGTGTGTTCTATTATTATTTTCTCGTTTATTAATTTAGTTTACTGTATCCATCTACTGTGTTGGTCATTTATGGTGCAAATTGGCTTTTACAACTAAGCTGTGACTTAACTAAACTACGTATTTTGAAGAAGAAAATAAATATATACATTTTTATTATTTTAAACTTTAAAATTTTACATTTTACAAACATTTCTCAATACAGGTTTGTGTATTGGATCTGCGGAAATAACACTGCTTGTAGGAAGCCATGGACCGACTATGAATGTGTACATAGCCAAAATGACTGTCGCGGCCCCTCATACTGCTACAGCCCACTCTCGGATTATGGTCTGCCAATACAGCAAAAACAACTGATCCAGGAAGCAGCACATGTTCTTGGCCCTGTTTGCCCCCAAACCAAATGGATTCCACCCTCAGACATAAGGAACTTTTGTTGTAGACACTGAAAAAGGAAAAGTTAAAGAAACATAAATTAGGATCCATATCAAAATAATATATATATATTTTTTATTTTTTTTATTTTGGTTTGTTGACCCAATCTCTGCTAAAATTTTATCTTTGTTAGTAGGTCAGTTTGTGTGTGCAGACATATCTTTTTAAACTTTTTTTTTTAAACGTTTGTTTTTCCCCCCCTGTGGCAGGCATCTTTTTTCTTCCGATTTTAAATATGGTTCTAATTTAGGGTGTAGCATGAAGTAGAGGAGTCAGCTTCCTCAATTTCTTTTATACTTTACAAAAAGCAAACGTCTTTGGCACTGTACATGTGGTTCAAATGGATTGTGGGGGACTCTTTTTATCATTTTTTAAAAGATTTGTTTCACGGTTTCCTTATTTTTAAATAGTACTTTTGAAGTTATGGTTTTATTGTTGACATCTACATTGAGAACTTTTTGACGGGACATTCATTCTTCAGAATATAAACGTATGAAAAAATAGGATGGGCACAAAATTGTAAGATCCATTATGTATCTTTTTTCTTCTATACCATAATTATGGTTGAATCGTGCACTATTAATAGAGCTATGTGTAAAAACAGTCTGGAAAACGGATGACTGCTGTAGCCATGTAGAAATATCCATTCTTTAGTAAACTGCAGGTTACTTGTTATTTGTCCACAAAATAAATAGAGTCCAGTATTGATCGCTGATAACGTTTAGCCTTTAAAGGAATGTCCACGGCGCAAATGTAAAATAAACTTAATTTTGTCATTAGGCAGACTGAGATTCTTGTACAATGTATCACTAGAAAAGGAAAAATCTGGCTTTAAGCCCCCCCATCATGGCCTGCAAATGTGCATTTGAGAATGTTCAGTTGCTTTTTATTTATATTGTATTACAGAACCTTGCCTTTTGCCTTTAAATCAGTGAACATGTAGGGGTTTAATGAATTAATTGTGAGCAGATGACTACCTAAGATATTCAGTCTTCAATATTTTTCTCATGCCACTTTAATATTTGGTAAAACTATTGTTTACCTTTGTCAGTGCAGCTGTAGATATCTTGTAATGGGTTTCATTTTATTAAGTTTTTAATAAGTGAATTGCTTTCCCCAATTTATTGTCTCACGGGATTGTTTCAGAAGGGTATGGTCATTAGTCAAAATATTTCTAATTTAAGATTCAAAGATCAATCTTAAAGAAAATCTGGGTGTTGGAGCTTGGAAATAAACTGTAAAGTTAAAACGGAGCCAACATTGTAACTATGTAAATGTATATCTGTGTTATCACAGGAAGATTATTCCACATACTGCTCACCTGTAAGGGTAGTTTTAAAACTGAATCTGCGTGTGGCATAATTATGCATCATGTTGACTGTCTTTACCATGAAATGGCACGTGCATCTAAGTTTCCCCTTCATAAAATCCATTGGATTTAAGTTTTTTTTTGTTTTTTTTTGGTTAGGTATATCTCTGAAACAATGTTTCTTATTTTCTTATTTGAATCAAAATAATGACTCCAGTTATTGATTAAAATAAAGTGGGCATAGTTCATTGGTAACCCCTCCCCCATTCGTAATTCTAAATACTTTCCAGTACTTGCCTGTTGAATTGAAGGTGATTTATTGGCATGCCATCTCACAACCTGCTGTAAACCATATCTTTATTCATTTCTTTAAAAAAATGTATTTATTTTTGGAACGTCACTTTGGATTGTAATTTCTATAATAAGATTGTACCATCTGTACACTTTATTATAGTCTATGACAGTGGCATGGTATTTTGTTTTCTGCCCATATCCCCCCCATTTTCCATTATTGTCATAAAATCCCCTACCTTAACTCTAATCTTATTCTTTCTATGTGTACGCCTCCTGGAGGTTTTGTACTCCGATAAATTTTCATATTTATTTGTAGATGTAAAAGCAAAATCATGCAAATACTGTAATTGGACATAATAAAACACCCCAGACCATGTGCATACTGCAGTTTTGAGAGGATCTGGGTTCCGCACTTCGTCATGAGTGTGTACCCGCCCTTCATTTCCTTATAAAAATCTAAAGTTTGGTTGCAGATTCCCTTTGCATTCTATTGATCTGACTGTTGTAATTTGAATCAGATCTTTAAAAAGACTCCAGAATAAAATATATTTTGATATTATTGCTGTTTGTTTGTTATTTATTGTGTGTTATTTGTCAGTGATTGAAAGCAGTTCTTTTTAGGGCTTACATTTTTGTGCTTTTGTAACAACAACATTCTCATTTATAGCATAGAAATGATCTAGTTACCATATATTGCTTTCCTGTGATGTACTTAAATTTTACCTGTAAGTCGCTCTGTCACCTGAAAAATGAGAATTATTGGATGAGAAAATTAATTGGCACCCTACCTCTATCACACTGCTACATCTGTTAGGTGACGAAGGGAAAACTATAGTCATGAAGAGATACACCTGGTCAACAACATTGTTTAGATATGCTGTGACATTCAAACGTTGCTCAGTTGGTATCAAGGGACCGATGTAAGCCAGAAAAACCTTCCCCACATCATTACACTGCCACCACCAACCTGTACTGTTGACATCAGGTCAAAGAGACGCACAATTGCCAGGGACTGTCGAGGCAGGATTTCCAGGCGATAGGGTTAGACCATCGCAATACGGGAGGACACTTGTCGGCTCCTTGCCTTTATTAGAGCACGGACCACTTGCCACTCACCCCGGTTGTCCCTCCCCTCTACGGCAGTAGCCAACTGGGGATACCGCAGCACTTCTGTCTAGGGAGGCAACTCATTAGAGATCCTCAGAGTCAGCCTTGTGTGGCTGTTGTTTTGGTTCTGATTTTGCCTCTTAGTGACAACACAAGGCTAATGCATGCTTCTACTGCCACCGGGAGCGCTCTGTCTGACTGGCAGAGAACATCAAAGCTTCCTTACATACCCCTTAACATCTCTTTCCAGCATTCATGCTGGAACTCCATGCTCTAGGCCCAGGAAATAATCTCCCCAACAAAAAAAATTAAATAATAATTTGCTGAATATTCTAACCTGTGACCCTGTATACAGGATGCTTGTGACCCAGCATCAGTCAATGTCCAGGGCCCTCCTCTGCCTGTCTCAGCTGCCCCCATTTAACATGGCTGAGATGTTGCTCTTCGTGGACACCCCCGCTGCACAGGTCCAGCCTACTCTCAATCGAAGCCGACCCTGAGTGTCCCACTGGAACTATAATAATGATAATAACCTTTATTTATAGAGCGCCTTTCATACCACAGGGTTCAAGGCGTTGCACGAAAAACAAAAAGGAAGGTAACAGAACACAAAGATTTAAAGTCAATAGTAATAAGACAGTTTAAAAGATAAAAAAAATTTGAAATGACAATAAGTTATAAAAATGGGTCTTAAGCATAGCTACTGTTGTGTGGGTTCTGATTTAGCCTCTTCTGATTTTGTCTCTTAGTAACAACACAAGCTAATTAGTTTTCTTTAATTATCACACGTCTTCAACGGGCTTAAAAAAAAAAGACAGCTATTGTTATTTGGCATTTTGTGAGTCACGCAGGTAAACTAAGATTTGTTTATTGTATGTGCAATCAGCAGTGAACATTACAATTACGATGTCAATTCAACCATGTTTAAAAATAACAGATGTTTACTCCCTTTGAAATTGCCCCTTTCTCTTTAAATTTTTTTCAGATGTTTTGATAGAAACAAGTGGCATTTTGATAAAAGTAAGAACAAGAAGCACAAGGGAACACACTTGTATATTTCATTGCAGGACCCATCACCATAATGACAGCAATAAAAGCCCTGTACCGATTCTGTCAACCAACGTGTCTGTTATACTCAGTAGAAAAATTGTTTTATGGTACTGTGTAGCATTTCAGATTTTATTTTGAAAGAAAAACATTCCCCCTTGGTGATATTTTTAAATCCCACCATCCCAAACAAATCACAGCACATAATCAATATGCATATTATAAATATATATATTATCCAGAAAAATAATTAACACTTCAGTACATGCAAACGACAAGCATGGTTCTCTGGTCCAGTGGGTTATGACATTGACACAACAAAATACAATGTAGAAATGTCAAAAGGTACTTTCCTTAAGCCGAATCAAAATTTAATTAGTATATCTATCCATTTTAGTCGACATTTACAAAAAATAAATAAATAGCATGTATGCAGAATTTAACAGTGGTCTAGAAGATTGTGTACTGAATTACTGTTACTTTTTGTTTTGATCAGAAATTAATTCATATCTAGTTTTCTGAAGCGCATTTCAACTGACCGAGTTTAAGTGTAATTCACACAACAGAGTTCCTATGAATTTGTTTCCATGAGAAGAAACTACATTGAAACATAACTTGGGGAACCACAAACCTTTCACTGTTTAGTTTAGTTAGTGAGTTTGCAATGAGGCATTTAAAAGAAGGCCATAAATGGCCTTGTACCTAAAAATGAACCAGTTGACATCTACAGTTGCATTGAAACAATTGCAATGCAATGAGAATAAATAACCACTGGATGGCACTCAAGATCTTTTTTTAAAAGAATGTTTTGGTGTCAAAAAAGGAACCCATGTTGATGGGAGACGTAGTCAGTGTTAAATTCTGTGAGATTTTATTTAATATAAAATATTCAAGTGGTACAAAAAACGAAACTAGAGACATGCTGACCTTCTCGACTGAATCAACGCTCCTACTGCCAAAAAATACGCATGTTTCAAACCCACCAAATCCCCCCATTGGCTAAACACTACAGATCACATTTGGTTTTAAAATATTTTGCTAAGAACACACGTCCTACTCCATCTACAGCAAGTAATCAGACTCTGTGTTCTTCCGAGACATCTTGATATCTGGCAGTAGAATGAGCTGTCAGAAACTTTTGATTTCTGAACATTCTAGCACAGAACCAGTATTGTGAATCTATTTTGTTGATTTACCTGTTCTGTTTGCCTAGTTTGGGTTGCGCCAAAAGTTAATTTTACTAAGCTGTAAGGAACACTGTGGGGATGTTGTATTAATACAGCAGTATATACAGAGCCCTCCAAATGTATTCGTACTTCAAGATAGTCTCAATTCAGAGATGTAGAATATACATTTTAGTACTGCTGTAGAGAGAAATGACATGTTTAAGAAATTAAATTTCATACCCTTGTAAATATTCAAAAGTACCTGCTCCTTGAAATGAAAATAAGCCACCACAACTTTATTGTCCTAACCATCGCCTGAGTTACTGGGCCTAAAGGAAGCTATTGATTGGTTGAACCACAGTAAAAGTGAGAGACCTGAGCTTCTAAATGACACAATATTCTGAGAAAAACAAACAATGTCTTTTTATTTATTTATATATGAGTTTTTGTGTTACAATAAACCTTATCGTAAGTTTATCTGAAACTGTTTTTATTTTACACGGGTAAGAATATATATTAGAGGCACTGCTCATATTCTGCATCAAATCAAGTTACCTTTGAATTGTTAAACAAGTATTTTTTTATTTTACTGCTTATTTTTAATGAAGAAGTAGGAGGAAAATAATTATATCTGGTGGCAATATTTATCTAATGTCGGACATGCCATTTTATTTAAAAATTGCTAGTAGAAGTTCAGATTACATTTTGTTTTAAGGACTGGTCAACCAATTGTGTTATGCTTCTTTATCACAAAACACCATGTCTACTTCAGAAAAAATATACAAGTGGTGAGGTCCAGAACAAAACATATCAGTCACAGTCTGAACGGCTCACTGCACCAAAAATTGCTTTCCCAAATGGCGAGGTCCCATACAGATTTAATATTTGGCCCTGATTCTATCCATAGACCAAATACTTAACATTCGCCAAAAAATATCTTCTGTGTACGTTGTGGATATTGCATAACACCATGGAGCAGTTTAAACATTGCATGTATCGCTGCAAGTTAGATGTCTGTATTTTGCCCTAGTATTTCTGCATACACATATTCATCTGCTTCCTGATTTCATTCAGTAGTATTCATATCCAAGAAACAAGCAAGCAATTAGAAAATGCCAGTTATGATACATATAGAACAGTAGCATTTAATTTAATTATAAGCATTAAATTGTAATTATAGGTATTATAAATTCTTAGCTCATATTGATTGTACTAATTATACATTTTTTCTTGAGGATTCTTGGAGCACTAGATGTCAATATTGAGAATCTTCTAGATTACTCCCAGATTATAGCTTGATAATACTATTAGCTGACAGTTTTCTTTTTTAAACATGAAATAACTACAATTTATATCTGACAACAGTCAAATTAAATAGCATTCCAGGGAATTTTCTTACAATGTATTTAACCTAAAAGATTTTTAAAAGTATAACCTTCTCAACTGATTCAAGACTCTTACTCATATTTGAGAAGAACTACAGAAACTGTATGGATGTACAATATAATAATCCACAACAAGGAAATGAAAAACAAAAGTACTAAGTAGCTAATTATTTCACTTTCAAAATCAATATCTAGGTCTTTATTCCAGACTACATTGTATGTCTGAAGACAAGATCCTTTCCTCACAAACTCCGTTCCTGGTCCAAACCCTTGTCATCTCTTTCCAGAATAACTTCTCAACTCTCAGTTGAAGTGTGCCAAATGAAGAAAGAAAATTACATAGAGCAGGATGCATTTGTTCTGCTAGTATTCAACCTTCAAAAGTGGATAACCTAATACTTCTGAACACCAATGAATTTAACGCCATTTTTATACCTGACCAGTATAATGTACTGAAAATCTGGAGGTGGTCCTTTTCAGGATCAAATATAGCCACTAGTAGAAATTATAATTCAATTTTATTTTATATAAATAATAAATTCTCTCTACAGATTGCACTCACTTGTTCTAGGTTTTGGGGTGAGAAAGGAGATCTTAATAGGTTCTTGCTAGGGTTGCCACTGTAGATACATGACAATACCACACACCACATTCGCACGTTCCACACACATTTTTAAGAACAGATCCATTAGATTATGTGGGGTTGAAACCCTAGTTCAAGCAGGAGTTTGGTACTAAATATAATCCTGCTTCTGATCATCCTAGAATAAATATATTCGAGGCATGCTTGTCATGGGTTGTGCTAAGAAATGAATGCACCGCGTTACTTCACACTTGCAAATTTAAAAAAAATAACAGCTTCTTCTTTAAATATCTATCCATGTTTTATGTCTCTTCACGGCTAAACATTGTTTCTATGGAAACCAAAATAGGCTCCGCACAATAAAAGGGACTAAACAAACCTGACTACACTTCTCAGCAGCTTCAGAATGACATGTGACAAAATTGTGATAAAACAATGTCAATACAGTCAACAGAACAATTTAAGGCCTCAGTTCATGTAAAATTGGTAGGAACATTAACTTGCTGGGGTCAATATGTAATTACATTGGGGTTTTTACATACCTTCCTTTTTTTTATATACAGGAAAAATGCCTATGTGTATGATTATATGCTTATATATATATATATATATATTTATAGATTTTTACATACACGGCTTTGCATTGGATATTTTTCAATTACTTCTAGTTATGAAACTTTTTACACGTTAAATTTACCTTTGACTCTGACATGGTTTACTCCAGAGGGAGATGCACATTTATAAGTGTTAGGTAGCTAGAATAAAAAGTAGCAGTTAATTTCATAATGAATTGTCATTCCTTTGATATGCAAAATCAAATTTAAAAATAAAAAGGGTCTTAGTGCTTGGTTTTGGAGTGGCTTGAGGGAAAATGTGTTGTGTTGATCCAGAGCCTTCTGATGAAAAAATGTATTCCCATGTTGAAAACCCTAGACCTGAAAAGGCCATGGGATGACCCATGGATTGCCAAGGGTAGTATAAGGACAGTCCATGGTTACATTTCTGCAGGGAGACCAGGTACTCAAAACTGCATTTGCATTGGCTGGGATTTCCATTTTGAGTTGGAAAAACAATAGTGTGACCACTACTGCAGCGCCAACAAAAGGGTCTAAGCTCTCCTCCAACAATATCAGGTAGAGGCTACATTAGAAGATTTTAAAATTGCTCTGTGTCCATTCCAGAGGATGAAGTTGTACAAAAGTGCCAACACAGTTTCTGAGATGCTGGTAGGTGAGGTAGCCTCAAAAACAGATCTGGAGCCTCAATAAAGCTAAAGTGCCTGGAAAAATAATTCAGGTCCTTCCAATGACGAAACATTCCGATACCCAATTCCTGAGAGATCACCATAAGAACTACACACAAAATAGAAGGATAGCAGTAACATTTATCTGCCTCATAATTGTAAATTATATATGTCTCAGAGTTATAAATGAAAAAACTTTGTACGCCGGTTGTATAATATATGGTGAAAGATGAAAATACCCCCCTAGATAATTTTGTTTTAATCTGTCTATACAAAATAGCGGGAGGGCACATTTATGTATTACTAACTTTGAAAACATTAATATGATATTTATAATGCAATAAAACCTACCAATAGTATCATAGCAAATCATCAGGAAAGAAAATCAAGAAAAAGGAATCTTTGCCATTAACTCTAGAAAAAACAACCTAAACAACACCTGCTGTTTGGCTGTGAAGGGTAAAGGCGAAACATAGTCCAGGTAGATTCATTTGCAGGGCTATTCTCCCTGCACATATGTCCCCTAATCTATTAAGCATTTGTTTACATTTTGAAGATTTTCCTTAACTCCAGATTCATCTGGATATTTTTTCATACCAGATTAGAATCCTACCAGAGTGCCTGTCATCTGTTGGTCTACTTGATCATTGTGACGACAGAAAAGGTATGCGTGAATATGGATGAAATTATTATTATATTTCTTTCACAGTGCAAAGAATTATGTTTTGTGACAGAAAATTACGAAATTCAATATTTGTAATTTAGATGCCTGATTAACACAAGGCACTGAAAGGCAAACTGTGCAGCTAGTATAAAGGTCCTGCCTGTATGGTCTTCGTTCTTACAGTTGTAGATAAATCTATAATTAAAAAAGGCTACAATAAGATGATAAAATAATTAAACAGAAATTAAAACTACAGAGCAACGTTAATAAATACCTGCATGATTCTATAGTAATGCATACTAAGCCTCTTTCCTAATTACTGTGTATTGGCTGCATGTGTTTTTATTAGAACATCTTGAAGTCATTAATCGCTTTATCTGAGAATTTCCCATGTAATTTAATCAAAACTTATCCTGAGCATATCAAATCAACATCATGACCTATTATGTCAGTCGTTCTGGCTCAGTGCACTTATAAAGATGTCAATGAAAACAACAGCCACTGGGACCTCATTTAATAGGTGTTATTTCTTGACGATGTTTCATTATTAATGCGACAAAATTTGCTTGGCTTGTTAATTGATTTTTTTTGTAAGATTGAACAAGTTTGTTAATAGTGTTTAAAGGGGAGATTGGTAAATGCCAGAGACTTGCAAAAAACAATTAATATTTGACTTAGGGTCATCCGCAGTGTTAACATCTGCTGAATTCCATCATATACCAGTAGTCAAATTTTTTCTGCCAGAATAAACAACTTTCCATTAATCGTGCAGGCATCTATCACACAGAGAGCCCCGAGGCAGTGAAGATGAATGACACATCCTGGGGAGCTGGATCTTGTGTGACTAAAACATGTGGGTTACACATGCACACAGGGATATTCTAGCAGTCGCCAATTCACTCTTTGGACAACGGAGACACACAATCCCAAGAAGAAGATGCAAACGTCACATAGACAGCAACCTGAGCTGGATTAGTACCTAGGACCCTGGCATTGTGAGACGCCATTATGCTGCTTGTATTGAGGTTGATTGCTGTCAAATTTAAAATAACTGTAATGTACCTACAGGGTGGAACCTAAATGCAGTGGAAAAACAAAAGCCCCTCAATGTATTTGATTGCTTTGAAATGATTTTACTTAGCATCAATGCAGTTATTTGTACGCTTTAACCCCTTGACGCCTAGAATAGAATTAATAAGGCCATAGGGTTAATACAAGGAAGTTGAACATATTAAAAGTGATTCATAATTCATTTATGGTTCACATTGTTTCCTTCTCTGTTCTGATTTTGAGAACATGGGCATTGAGAATGAAACAGACAAACATATTTCTCTCAGCTGAATTGAGCTGTACGTTCAGCTTTAAGTATTTATAAACTGCTGATGTGTTCCTGATTCTGAAACAATCTCTTTAGAGGTTGTAGCACTCCAGGGTTGTACTACTTGATTAGACATTTTAAGCACCAAAAGCAGAACTGAAGAATAAAACAAAAAATACCCATTCAGGTACAAAAGTAAATACTCAGATTTAGTTTTACAGAAGAATGAACACCCAAAGAAAATCCTTACAAAAGCAGACTTCTTTAGTCTACCAAACTCACAAATGCACCAAAAATCTCTGTTTTTTAAAACAAATCTTTTAATTTTAAGCACATCAGTGCGCTTACTGAGTGTGTTGAGTGTGACTTAGTTAATCTGACCCTGATTGTGGGTGTGTCCCATGGCTACTTCATAGTTGATGATGACCCCGCAGGCTGGGTGCCATAGAGGTATTATCTATTTAGAGTTGCTTCATTAAAAGCTTTTCAGAATATATTAATTAATTAGAACGCCTCAGCTACATCTAAAGTCTGAAGTTAACTATTAAGAGGTCAGAGTCTGGCACGAAAACAGCAGGTGGACAATGAGCAACTAAGTAACTCTAGAAACATGAGGGTGACTGTGGTATTGTAAAACAGTCAAAGACTGGAAAGCAGATAATTCATAGATAGATAGATAGATAGATAGATAGATAGATATCACACAACAAGCAATACATATGGTAGGGTTGAACCCAGGGAAACGGTTAAGTAGAAGTGCAAAGGTTATGTGCAAAAAATGTGTTCTTACAGCGAAACTGAATTTAATTGAAATTTAATGAACTAAGAAATCTAAGCTTCTGGAGAGTATTTAAAGAAAAAAAAAAAAATTAGTTCTATTAAATTTCCAGAAGTATCCCAAGTTATGGGAGAAACGTAAGTTAATTTAACATAATTTAAATGGTTAAGTAGATAATCTAACTGCTTCATGCATTTCTTTTTCATTTTCATTGAGACATACCTATTTCTTAGGAGATTGAATAGATTTGACAATAGATTTAGGTATTACCAGCGGTGGTCCCGGGAAACCTCCCAAGCCCACAAGAATAGGCCTTTAAATATTATAATTGAATTTTGATTTAGTTCTAAAACTTTGAATATTTTACACACTTTGCTTTACACAGGTTAAACTTTTCAACGGCGAGTTTAGCTACTTTGTATTTCAGGCTGTGAATCATAGGCATTCATGATTTAAGTAGGCATCCAAAGATAAAACTAATTAGCTCCCTGGCCCAAAAGAAGACTGCTCTCGTTAAAAACTGATAGCGAAAAAAAACATAAAAGATAAATTAATACATGCACATGTTGGCCATGACAGAGGAAGAATTTTAGTCCTTTATATGAATATATTTTGTTGATACTTTCATAGATTACAGTATTTCTTTATACAGTTATACAGCTGAATATTTCACGCTGAGGTGAAGGACCTTGCTCAAGGGTAAAATGACAATACCGCTCCTGGAATGTAAACCAGAGACTTACTTGGGACAGCTACCTTAACCAAAATACCAAACAACACTCTTCGGACAGTCATTTTTCACAATTAATTTTTTACTTATTTTTAGACTCCTACAGCATTTCTTTTATGGCTCCGTTTTAGTCAAATCATTAAGAGATTTTAGTAGAGCTTTTGTAGGTAATGCTGCTGAAATGACATTCTCAGTGACTTCTCATGACTCCGTGGCAAATGATTTTCTCTGGGCTTTAATTATTTTTTTCTCCAGAACGTCCCTGGAGCCGCCCTCTTAGTTGCCCTGGATTGTGTGAAATGTTCCGCATCCAACCTCCAATTTTTAAAATGTTCCACTGCTTTAAGAATAAATTGGATGCTCTGCATTTGATCAAGCTCTGTTACCCCCATGGCTTCATCCTGTATTATTTTTTTCTTTTGTAATTTCTGCAGTGCATGCAAACATACATATGGTGTAATGTAAGTGCACTCAACCAATGGAAACAATCAGCCTCTGGTGGCCTTTGCCCAATTGAGGTGTTTTGGCAGAGGGATCAGAGCTGGAGTAAGTAAGGCAAGAAGTGAGGAATTTTCAAAACAATTTGGTTTCTGGATGTATTGTGGTAATCCCAGTAAAATAAAAAAAAGATAAGTAAATCCAGTATAACAATTTTTACATAGGGATTTAAAAAAGAAATACAAATTACCCAAAGTATGATTCCACCAGAATGTGCTAGAAACATCATAAAAAGGATAAATATAGATGTATAGCTCTAATGCAGAAATACAAACTGATAGCATTTAATGAAATCCCACCATTAAAATAAATAAATAAATAAATTGTTAATATTTGCTGTGTACAAGTTATTTTTTTACCACAAAACTAAAAGCCAATTGAAAAATATCAAGATTTTTTGCTAAATGCTCTGGAGTGCAAAATGAGTATTTTGATTTTGAGATATATTTAAATATAGTAGGCCTATACCTCTGCATTCATTTCAGCCTCCTGTACCAGCCTGCGGGTGGCATTGTGGCTCTATTTGAATTGAATGGCTTGACAGAAAATTGTTGGTTTTAATTACACCAGAAGACACCTGTCACATCACTTCAGAACAAATGTATTCAAACAACTTGTAAACTCAACATTAAAATCACCAGTCTATCAGTGACAATTCAGAAAAAAGCATTAAGTAGGATAATACAAAATCCCTGTGACGAAGACCAGTGAAGAAGACATTTGAATTAAATATTTTGCTTGGGACTACCACTCAACTTCAGTCTTTGTTTTGATACCGTTTGTAATGAGAATTTCTAGAAACTATAAATATATTTTTATTGTTATATATCCGATATACATACATGTTATGAATCTGAGGAAAATTTTTACATATGTTAGTTATGTATCTGTGAAGCACATCTGAAAGTTGTTTTTCCAAAGTGACAATTAGTAGTGTTCACCCGATGAATCCCTCTTAAATGACACGTGTGTCCATTCCAAATCACCTTTTTACAAAATCATATCATCGTTTAGCTGAACATTTGCCTGCAGATTTCACATTTATTTCCAAGGGTGGACGCTGTCAGGTGGAGTGTAGTCAGACAAGTATGCAGTGGGTGACTACTTAAGTTTAAGGAACCTTGGTTTAACTGAAACTGAGGTCAGGGGTATCGTGTGCAGAAATACAAAGTTTTCATTTTAATTAAATTAATTGATTAATACAATTTAAAAAATATTATTATTGCATTCACCCCGGATTTACCAGAGATGAATAGCATTCCTCACAATAAGTAACTTAATTACAGACACACGAATAAGAAATAGAACACATTATTTCAAAAAAAAAAAAAAAAACATTAACCATCATTGTGGTTTTAATGAATGTTAGCTAGCTAGCTAGCTCGACTATAAATCAACGGCAATGGAGATGACGAGCATTGAGTATTGTAGATCTTTTTTTTTGTTTCAGTCAGTAAGGAAGAAGATAAAAGCAAACAAAAATTGAATTAATAAAACAGACCAGCATGTGGATCAGAGATGAATTAGTGATGGGAAGTATGCTTCGTTAGAATCAGTTCAGTGAGAAGATTTAGTTCTTTTGACTCCCGATTGCTACAGTACTATTTCTGGCTCTGGTTGGCTAAATTGCATAACTTCTACTCGATTTTTGAGTGATAGACGCAAGCTGCATGCCTTTCCAGTATGTCTGAACCAGTGAACACATACATCCAAAATCTAAATCTTTCCGAAAGTTGAAAGATTCAGAGATTCGTAAATTATTTTAATCAGTTTAACCAGGCTGAGCTGTGTGCATGCACAAGCCAGTGAAAAACCATTCAAATATATATGTTCACATTGTTATATTTTATTCTCAAAAAATTTAAAGAAATCTCTTGAGCTTTGAAATGCCTTCCAGTTAACATCATTAACACTTTTGTCAGTATTTCCATGAAACAAATATTATAAAGAATATATGGTATTTATTTAACCAGCAGAATTAGACAGTGTTACCCCACATATTACTCAATCATTTGGAAAACTAAAAGAGGGAGTAGGCTGCTGCATTAGTACATTTAGTAGATACTGGGGAGGGAAAACTAATCTATTGCAGAATTGATTTCATTTTGTTCAGTCAAAAGATTCATTCAAAAAGATTTGTAAAAAAAGATCTACCCATCACTAGGATGTATATCCTGCTCATTCCATCATTGAGGGGGCAAGCTTTGAGAAAGCCTGGCCTCTCCTTGATGGACCTCTGAACAGGGAGACAGAAAACCAGCAACCCTGAGGAGGACTGGAGTGCAGTAGAAAGGTACTGTGGTGCTACAGATATTTTTTCTGCTTGAAAAAAGATCCAGGCACGTTGCTCATGATGGCCCTGCAAGCCTGCAGCCAACAAGCCAAGAATAGTCCTGCCAATTTTACCCACCCCTGCCAATTTTACCCAAACGGGTCCTTTCCCGGTCACAATCGGCAACTTGAACTGTACATGAACTGTATTCAAACCTGCGAAATCCAGCTCATGGGGCTTAGCCTGCGTTGGGGAGAACGCCTTTACTGTCATTTATATATTAATCTGGGCCATATAAATATATAATTTGTTGCAGCATACATTTTGGATTTTACATTTTAGTTATGAATGTTTGAAGGCTGGCTGACTCAAAAACCACTTGCCAATGGTCAGCCTGGAAGCTTGGGCAGTGTAAACATGCCATTTATTATAAGGGAAACTGAAAGAAAGCAAAGTTAAGGTCTTTCCTGTCAGCTTGAGTTGTTTTCATTGTGAAATTACTAGAACAAGCTGTCACGAACCTGCGGTTCATCTGTTTGTGATATCAAGAAGGGTGTCAAGCTCTGCAGAGGAGTTGAGGCAGAGGCGCATTAAGAGGCAACCTTGCAAAATTACCAGCTCATTTAATGATAATAGTTTCTTTATTTTGAAAACGGATATTGGAGGTGATATTGGTAGTGAAGGAGAGCAAGATTGAGACAGATTCCTTCATCTGTTTGAGTCTCTGTGTAGGCTTTGAAACTTTGAAACAGGCTTTGAAACCGTCAAACACTACCTACTTCCAGGACTCACCACATAATTAGGGGACTTGGTCTTTAAAGCTGTCAGTTGTCCTTTAGAGAGGGATTTTTTTAATTTAGAGGCAAAATCTGCATAAGGTGAAATGAGTTCTTTATTTGATTTTCATTCCATCTATGGAAGCAGCTGGCTATGAGTCACTGTTGCCTTTATAGTGAATATGTTGCCTGTGTACTCACTCCTCACTTGGGAACTGTTGCAGAGGATAAATGTGTAGACTGGAGGAGAGCCCTCTATGAAGACAGCACTGTTATATTACCTATACATTTCCGACACAAGAAATGTGTGTGTGTGTGTGTGTGTGTGTGTGTGTGTGTGTGTGATATTCTATATTTTTGATAACATATGGAAGAAGAAGAAGAAGTAGGAGGAGGAGGAAGAGAAGAAACAGAAGAAGAATAAGAAGGAGGAGGAGGAGGAGAAGTAGAAGGAGGAGGAGGAGGAGGAGAAGAAGAAGAAGGAGGAGGAGGAGAAGAAGAAGAAGGAGGAGAAGGAGGAGGAGAAGAAGAAAGAGGAGGAGGAGGAGAAGAAGAAGAATAAGAAGAAGGAGGAGGAGGATGAGAAGGAGAAGGAGGAGGAGAAGAAGAAAGAGGAGGAGGAGGAGGAGGAGAAGAAGAAGAAGCAGAAGAAGAAGGAGGAGGAGGAGGAGGAGGAGGAGAAAGAGGAGGAGGGGGAGGAGAAGAAGGAGGAGGAGGAGGAGAAGAAGGAGGAGGAGGAGAAGAAGGAGAAGGAGGAGGAGGATGAAAAAAACACATTAATTATTTGTTATGTTTCTTCCATGCTTTTGATACCCAAACACTGGTCTGACCCCAGCAGCTAACATTAACACAGTCTAATAGTCTTATGTGTGCATTTATTATAGCATATTCCCCTTTCAATTCCAAATGTCCTGATGCTACCAGGAGAGGCTTTTACCTGCAGTACCTGGACCTTTGCTGTAAAATTATTAAGATCTCAAGATTTCAATATCCAGTATTCACGTCTATAAGAAAATAGGTCAATGGATAGCTCCAGCATGTAGCTGCAGTCCGGGGGAGTACCAGTAGGCAACATTAGCAGAGTTGGTCAACATTCTTTTCATGGAGCCAAATATTCTTCCTCTTTTACAGAACCAACTATGTGTTGTATCAGGCCTTTGAATCTGCTGTGATGTACTGGTTTCTTATATTGGGTGACAAGCAGTGCATTTATAGTTCAGATTCAAAACCTTTATTGCCTCTCCATGTCCAAAGGTTTGTTACTTTTTTAGTCTCTGATATTAGGGACAGTGGTAATGGAAACCAGTAACAATGACTCAGCAATAACTGCCATGCTCACATACCTTAATGTACTTCAAAGACTCTACAGTAACAAATAAATACATAAAGGAAGGTATTAAGTTGAATCAATGAATAAATTCACCCAATGCACATCCCGCTTTAAACACCGTATGGCCTCACAAAAGGTAACTGAGCTGTAAAGAAATAAATCATCATGACTGAGGACAAAAATGAAATGACATTCTAATTCTCCCGAGAGTACATGAGGGAGAGAGAGAGAGAGAGAAAAAAAAGAGTTGTGTAAAACGTTTTGTAAGTGCAAGATCCGTACAGCTAATCTCAGACTGATGCCCTTAAGAAAGTGTTTGAGCCTCAGTGCTGTGTCAGACATGCCAGCTATCTCTTTTGCATCAAAGGTCAACAAAAAACAAATTGTATGGCAAATTCTTAATCAAGTGTTTTCACCCTAGTTGTCAGATATAATTAGAGGGCCAATATATTCTAATTATCTCCATCTCTGTCACTTACTGCTCTGGTCAATACAAGTTATCTCCTTTCTTGTAAAATATTTATTTATTTATTCATTTTTTGCCTCTGTCATGGTGTCACTTTTCAAACATCCATTGATTAATGGCTATATTAAATGGATTATGGGTCTCTCCTAGATATTATTTATCACAGTTTATCACTTGATAAACAGACCAGGCCATGGTCTTGATTTATGTTGGGTAAAAAAAAAAAAAAAAAAAAAGGAGGGGGCTCCAGTCTCATTTTTGTGACAAATTTCATATCACAGTGCTTGACTTCCATAGCTCATCAACAGTAGTCATCACTGTTGGAGTTCCCCTGTGATCAATGTTCAGTCCACATTTGCCCCTGTGTTCATTAATGATGTGTCACCAGCACTACTTCACACTGTGACTTCCACACTGATGACTCAATTATTTGCCACAAAGATAACAGCTATCCTGAGTAAACTGAATCAAAATCAGAAGGCATTATCTCTGTGATTTGTTTCAAAGGGTTGGATTTTGCACACAGACGGCTCAAGATTGTCACATTAAAACAGTTCAGGATGTTGCTGTACCTCATGGAACCATTGTTATTGCTCTTTGATTGATGCTACTGTAAAAGGAGCAAGCAAGGAATACAGATTGATTTCACAAACATAGAAAATATGTAGACTCCTGCTGAACACCAGACAGCTGCTGTATCCCCATGGTTAACAAGTGAAGTCTGCAATTCCATTACTTTGGGGAACAAATAAGCCTGGAAACACTGTGGCAGGTGTGCTGGAGGAGGTATTCATGAAATGGATTTGAGGTGATTTCCATTGTACTGCCAAAACTAATTAATAGGTACCTAATAAAACACACACACACACTCAATAGGTACAGCATGAAAGCAACGGAATCAAAAGTGTACTCTGTGAAAAATTAAGTTAAAAGGGGTTAGATCTAACAGATAATGACAGAATTTGCATTTGAGAACAGTACATTTAAAATACTTTATTTGCAATTTGTAATCACCAGTTGTGCTAATGCATCTCAGCTCGTTGCTACGAGCAACAGAGGTGGAACAGAGAGTTGGATTAGTACACTGGCCCTGAGCAATTAGGCCCCCGGATTTTGGTATACATGTTCTTTAAAAAAAATTGGACTTTGCACCTCCAAAACAGCAACATTGGCCTCAATACATCAGTGCGGTATCTGCAACCGCTTGAATCATTTGTGGCTTCTCTGAGTGATAAATTCCATACTTTTTCCATAAAAGTGGGGCTAAAAAAACATGCTTGACTGTCTCATAAAATTATCAAAGTGATCTGACTCATCCCCGAAATAGAAACAGTTTTCAGATTAATTGGGAGAACCTGAGACCTTGAGGGAAGCTAACTTTCATGGACAAAACTACACTATATGGACAAATGTATTAGGACACCTACACATTACACCTAAAGGAGCTTTTATGACATCCCATTCTAAATCCATAGGCTTTAATATCGAGTTGGTCCGCCCTTTGCAGCTAGAAGAGCTTCCACTCTTCTGGGAAGGCTTTCTACAAGATTTTCTACAAGTCTGTTGGAATTTTTGCCCATTCTTTCACAACAGCATTTGTGAGGTCAAACACTGATGTTGGACAAGAGGGCCTGGCTCGCAATCTCCGTTCTAGTTCATCCCAAAGGTGTTTGATAGGGTTGAGGTCAGGGCTCAGTGTGGGCCAGTCAAGTGCCAGGAGAACGTTTCCTGCCTGACTGCATTGTGCCAACTGTAAAGTTTGGTGGAGGAGGGATAA
>JAOVYW010000029.1:2815822-2831952 GCA_025775045.1 Hiodon tergisus
TTATTTACTTCGAGCCGTGCTTGAAGCTGTTGATCTGTGAGCCACCTATCACGCAAGCTGTTGACTCTCAGAAACTTTTTCTGTATGTAAAGCGTCTTTGTGACATGGCGACATGTGAAAAGCGCTGTATAAAAATAAAATTGATTGATTGATTAATTGAATAGTTCCTCTTGTCGGAGGTTGTGCCTCGTGTTTGGCAGTGATGGTTTAATTCCCATGCAGGGGTCCGGTGTACCAAAATGCATGAATTCCATTTTAATTCAGTTTTGTCACAGACTCAGTTGTTATGGTGTTGGTGAAATAAACTGATTGCCCATTGTTGAGAGAGAAATTTCTGTAGAAGATTATCAGAACCTAGCCCAACCAGTAAAAAGAACAAATATGTGGGCTCTGGTTTTAATGGAATACTAGAAGGGAGATGCTACCTTTGTATTGACATCACTACAAAAAATAAATGTAGTCTACAAACTACTAAAAAAACAAAAACGGGCACTCAAAAAGATAAGGATTTCCCCGTCAGAGTTACAAAGGTGCTTGCTTTGCCAGACGGAACTCTTTTGGTATGTGGAGAGGTAGATTTATTTTTTTCCTGGTCAAACATACAATATATCCTTATGGTTGTTGCACTCGTGTGTGTGTGTGTGTGTGTGTGTGTGTGTGTGTGTGTGTGTTTTTCTACTATTACTATTTTTAACATTATTAAATTGTTCATGTTCTATGGCTCATAAAGGCATTTCCATGCTGTTAGTCATGATTTTTGTCTCTCACGGCTGTTGCGCTGGATGACTGCAGCTGTGTCTGCTCTCCGTTTGCCAGTGCTAGGTAAACGGTGCCTTCTGAACTGGAGCCTGTTTCATTAGAGAGAGCACGTAGGAGCTGACTGTTTCACAAAGCTCTTGGGTGTGTTGGAAGTGGGTCATTCCAGGTCAAATAAAGGAGTGGTGAAAAGGGTAGCCGAGTGGGTGGGGCCTAATGTATTGACACAGTATCACTGAGGCAGCTGGAGGCTAGAAGTTTCTGACCTAGTCTGTCAGTTTACAGCAGTTTATGGGCAGTGAGCCGTGATCCGGTTTGCGGCTTGCACTTCCTTTACGGGAAGCCATAAGCCAAATGTGCTTTATTTTAACTGTCTAATCATTTTTTGTTGTTGCCCGCAGCACATTTTCTTAATTGAGCAGAATGAATATAAAGAGGAGGGTATTGAGTGGAAGACGATAACCTTTAAAGACAACAAGCCCATTTTGGTAAGAGGTTTCTTATAGTCTGTCGCTATTTTTTAATCTTGGCGATACCATACCTAAATAAGCTTAACTGTCCTGGTCAAGCACACTCTTCTGTCTTGCTCAAATGTTGTACCCCTGTTTTAGACCAGTTTTCAAATCCACATGGCCCATTATGTATTATTTGATGTCTCTGAATTATTTTACTTTTTATTTTTCATGCATGGTGTTTTTCGTATTGCAAATGGGTACGGTTAATTGTACTCTGACCTGCTCTACTTTGTTGAATAGTCATTTTATTGAACCTTTAGTGCTCAAATGGGGCATATTTCTTTGCTTACATCACTGAGCCGCAGGTTGGCAGTCATTCTTATTATATAGGTACAGTTCTGGTCAACATTATTGGCACCCTTGAATTTTTTTATATGTCATGTTTAATTTCTTCAGAAATAAATGGAACTGTGACAACTGTGTATCATCAGAATATGATGATACCAACAACCCAAAGTTATTCAACAAAACAAGATGCCTTTTCAACTTGCATGTAGTGATTTCAAAGAAGAAACATAAAATATGTCCTGGACAGCATTAAAGGCACCCTTCCCTAATATTTGATTGCACAACCTTTGGCAACCTCCAAACGTGTCTTGTAGCCATCTATAACCTTCTTGCACCTGTCTGCTGGTAGTTTCTCTCACTCTTCCATTGTTATTTGTTCAAGCTCTTGAATGTTTGCAGGATTCCTTTTCCCAATGGCAGATTTCAGCTCTCTCCAAAGATTTTCAATCTGATTGAGTTCAGGACTCATTGCTGGCCAGTTTAAAACAGTCCATTTTGCCCTTTTCAACCATTCTGTGCTTTTAGATGTGTGCTTTGGGTCCTTATCCTGCTGGAGGACCCATGATCTTCGACCCAAACCTAGTTTTCTTACACTGGGTAACACATTTAGCTCTAAAATGCCTTGGTAATCCTCTGATTTCATGATTCCTTTGGTACTGGAGGCCTTGAACGTATTAGAGGCAGCAAAGCAGCCACACAACATTACGGATCCTCCATCATGTTTAACTGTAACTGGGTGTTCTTTTCCTTATAAGCTTCATTTCGTCGCCTATAAACAAATCGCTGGTCTACATTGCCAAAAGCTCAAAGTTGCTTTCATCTGTCCATAGAACATTTTCCCAGAAGGATTGTAGTTTCCCTAGGTAGGTTTTGGCAAAGATCAGTCACACCTTTTTATGTCTTTTTTCCAGCAGTGGGGTCCTACTTGGCCTTCGGCCATAAAGCCCTTCTTGGTTTAGTGTGCGGTGTATGGTATGGGTTGAAACCATCTCTCCAGATTGCTCCAGGTCAGCCTTAAGCTCTTTGTCCCGGGAGGTTAATGACAGTTTAATGCGTAGAAAACTTCTTAATAACATTGCAAACTGTTGAAACAGAGATGCCAAGGTCTTTGGAGATGGCCTTGTACCCTTTAGAATTCTTGTCTTTGGTGATGATAGCTCTTGTTTTCACCATTGTGAAAAGGGAATAAGTGGCCTTTTTAAGCATGAAAGCCATCAGTTTTTGGTTAAATAAGTCATATGAGCACTGACAATTTATCACAGGTGAGTAATTTCTAATTTACCACAGGTGAGTCTAATCTAGTTCTTAAAAAAAAAGAAGTTATTTTATCCTGTGCTGCTCTGTATCAAACACATGAGCATATATAGACCAAATCTGTTTCACTACACACTAACTACATGATGTACTTAAAATTCTGGTGTGCCAGTAATGTTGACCATAACTGTGTTTTCATTGTTCAAAGGAGACATTTTTGCTTCACTCCCAAAGCTCTGTGTGTGGTCTGGATCCTGATTTTTCAGACATCTGATAAAACGTTTCCTTGGTGTCTTTGCAGGACCTGTTCCTCACCAAACCTATTGGTATCTTCTCTCTCTTGGATGAGCAGAGTGCATTTCCTCAGGTGGGCGGTCGAAAGCCGAGCCCTTCTCAAAATCCCACTGAAATAAGAGACTGCTTTATGTATGACTCCCAAACATCCCGTGTCAGTGTATCACTATGCTGTATTATCATTGACCGTCTGTGTGGGTGTGTTAGGATGACAAGTGATCAAACTGGGGATGCCCAACACAGTGGTTTGGAAAATCCACGAATTAACACATTTTTTCTTCAGAAATTAATACGATGGTTATCAGTATTATATTGCCAATCTACCTGTCAGATTCCTGCAAAGGACAAGTCCCCGTTTTCTCATGTCCCAACCCCAACTAAAGCAGCCGACTTGCTGATTTGACAGTTGTTTCCAGCAGTACTAATCCACAATCCACAATCCACCTGCTGAGAACTATTGGCAATCTGAAGGAAGTTCTGTAATATCAGGCTGGCTGGCCTTGCATGGCAGTGAACTGCTTCCGTACCACAGTGCTTTTTCAGTCACTCGTGGAATTCAAAAAAATTTTCTATCTAAATGAATACAAACTCCAATAAAGGTGCATATTTAAGCTGTTCGGCAATCGGAAATTCCAGTCGATCAGTGCACTTCATTCCTTCTCTTACTTTTTAAGATAATTAACACCAATCTCCACATTAGTGAAGTGGAGTGTGCTTTCTCAAATCAGACTTTTACTGCTTGTTCAGGTATTTTAAATGTTTTTGTTTCACTTGCCTGATCATCTGTAGGCCACGGATAGAGACTTTGTTGACAAGCTAAACAACAAATTCAAGGGCAACCCTCAATTCCAGATTGTCAAGAGCCATAGCCCACTTTTCACTGTGGTTCACTACGCTGGAAAGGTATGGGTCAGACCTCTTTCCTCTCCCACCCCCTTGCGCGTGATTTTGTACTGGATATTTTTCTTATGAGTATTTAAAAATTAATGTAAAAATATGACTGTGGCTTAAGTGAAAGGAAAAAACAACCTAAAATGTTATTTGGCTATTATACCCAAGTTGAGTCTTGAAAAAAGCTAGTACAACAGAAAAGAAAAGGCTCTTTGAAGGTGTTCTGTTTCTCTGCTAGGTCCAGTACAATGCCGGTGGGTTTCTGGAGAAAAACCGCGACACCATCCCAGCCAGCGTCCGTGGACTCTTCATCAACAGCGTTACTCCATTACTCAGTCTCCTCTTTGCAGGTGAGAAAATCTGATTATTTGAAAGTAGGGTGGACAATGGGTGGAAAAAAGGTTTCAACTAAGTTTCTGCAAATCCAGCGGCAATTGCGAAAGTCGGTCCGTAGATTCAGAATCTGCAGCCGGGTTTGCTCTAGTTACTAGTAGTTTAGTACATATTCCTGTTTAAGTGAATCTCAGAATCTGCGTAGAATCTGCTTGTGAATATTTGGTGGGAATTCGCCTCAGTTTACATTTACATAAAAAATGTTTTGCACGTGCGTGTTCCATTGATGAGTCTTATTTTTATTTCTATATAAAAAATATATATATTGTATATAATTTTTTTTTCTTTCAAAATTACATTCGAAAGAGTACAGTCTGTTCTTCCTTTATATGTAAATTTCAGGAAGGTGCCATTTACTACCACACATATGCAAGAAACAATGTGAAAGAATGTTCAAAGAATCCCATTAATTTCAATGCACTCTTTAACCTCAAATATCAAAAATATATATTTTACGATTGTCACATAATAGCTTATTGGAATGGAGACAAATTAATCTGTGCTCCACCTTGCCCTCGGAAAAATTAAACACCCCAAAAAGTTTACATTGAATTTTTACAATTATCTTCATTTTCCTTTCGCCCACATGTTTGGCTGTCAAGGCACAACTGTATACTACATTACACATGTATTTGTTTTAAGCTAGCTGTTAGCAGATGATGGTTATTAATAAAATAATTGAGGGAGAGGCTATTTTTCTCTGTGCCACTGAGTGAGTTTGAAGGCTGCTGCTCAGAACACGTTCTATGAACGTTCGCACTAGAATTCCAGATTCTGGCAGTTTTTTCGGCTGTGCCCAAAATCGTTAGTGTTGTCCACCCTAATGAAGGCTTTTTGGCACCTTGTCCACTCCACTGCAGCCCCAATAGATGCCAACACACTAAGCCCTAAGGTCATAGATTTTTGAACTCACAAAAGGTACCCCATGAAATGCATTAAAAAGCTTTTTCATAAAATTCCATAAAATCACTCTGCACCCAATCATAGCACTCTCTAAATAATCATCAATTGTCGTTAGAACATGGGGTTCAAAATTTCAAATGGGGGTAAAAGTGGGAAAAATTTCTGAGGGAATTCACAGGAGGGAATTAACCAGTTAATTAACAGAATTAACTGGGTATTTTGCGTTTATTTACAAACGGACTGTGTTTGTCTTGACCTAACTCTCCTTCTGCAAATAAAAACCCTTTTGAGATAATTTAGTTGATTTTTAACTTAAATATACATTCTTTATTAAACAAAATAAATGGTAAATGTACATAATTCTTAAAAAAATTCTTTAAAATATTAGAATTTTAAAAAGCATAAGGCAAACTTCTTAAGTTTTTTTCCTGGACAGAAATTTTTTCTACTTCTTGCAACCCTAGTTGGATCAACTGTGGTGTATTAAATAGATGTAAGGGATATATTATTATATCATTTTAAGTGTCTTAGACATTAAAATGATGCTTATTAACATGCTTGTCTCAATGAACCCTAATCTTTATTTCCCCAAACCTGAATCAAAATCATTAAAAAAAATATATATATTTATTTTCACCAATAATTTTTTTTATTTTTAATAACGATAGGTCTAGTAGCTACATGGTAAAGGATTGAGCTAGTGTGTCTTCCCATTACTTCTAATTGGTGTGTGTTTGTCCTTGAATTTCAGCCACAATATCCAGAACAGGTACTCTGATGCCACGCAAAGCCAAGGTACTTGGGATGACTCAGTCTTTTGTTTCGTGTAAACGATTCATCACTTAACGATGGCTGTGGTGGAGTTTTCTATTTTTTTTATATAAAAGATTTAGGGATTTTTTGTATGATATTCACTAAGCTCGTCAATTTTGAGATGCATACTTTATTTTCCTTTTACAATGTTTTGTCTTCACTGTAGCTCGTACAGGGTGCAGAGGATAACTTCAACTCTACTAGAAAACAATCTGTAGGTGCTCAATTCAGGGTAAGAAATGGCTAAATTTCAGTATTTATTTTCTCGTCTTTTCCCAGTTGTCTAGTGGTGTTGAAAGGTTTCCCACTGCAGATTGCACATGTTAAGATGCCAGCGTTATAGTCAGCACTGCTATGACACTATGCTAATTGGCTAATGCACTGACCGTGTGACATTTGAATTACACATGTTAGTTTTGCCGTCACTATGCCTTGACTGCCCAAACAGAATGCTCTGAAACAGTCCGCATTTAAATGTCGTCCCCATGTTTGTTTCAACAGACGAAAAAACTGAGACCTTAAAAATGACCTCAAATAACCCTTGTGTCCCCACAGCATTCCCTAGCTGTGCTGATGGAGAAGATGTTTGCTGCCAACCCTCACTTTGTGCGCTGCATCAAGCCGAACACCAACAAGCAGCCCGACCAAGTGGATAGCAAGATTGTGATGGATCAGGTAGGGATTACTGATTTCTGTCACAGGGCTTGCCAGTGTTATATGCTTAGATTCCCTTCATCGAGTTCTTCTGGTTTTCAAAAGCATAATGACTCTTCAGAGATCGGATCATTATTAAATTCAAAAAGTTAAAATGGTTGGGCAGACAGAAGTACCTTGTAATCACTAGTCCACACTCCTGCTGTGACTGGTGTAACAGTGATATGTAATGGTTTACTACTGGAACTTCACTCTTATCCTATTGGTTCAGGACATGGGTTCTTATGTCACGCATTTGTTGCTGACAGTGTGTGCTATTATATAATTTCTCTGTAATTTACTGACTCCCACCTACTTAAAGCTGAGATACAACGGCCTACTGGAGACTATTCGGATACGCAGAGATGGTTTCTCTTGGCGACCAACCTTCAAAGAATTTGCTGAAAGGTGTGTGTTCTAACCAGCTCTGGTAAATTTTCACATTTTCAGTATTCAGTGAAAAAATTGTGAACAAAACATTACAGATGGATTCTCTTAATGATAGCTCAGGATTTCAAGGTTGAAAATCTTCCCTGACTTTTTAGGTACAGCATTCTACTATTTAAGCCAGATCTGCCCTTAAACAAAGAAAGGTAAGAACATTTTTTAGGAATGCATATTTCCAAAATAACGCCCACTTCTGGCGTTGCATTCTAATGCCCTTACATGTATTTTGCCATAGGCTTTATACCCAGTCATTTGTATGCCTTATTGACATTTGCACTTAAACCTCTGTATTCCAGCTGTATGTCAATCCTAAATGTAGCAGAGATACATGGCTGGAAATGTGGGTAAGTCTAGATATGGTGTACATTATCACTGAGGCATAGAAGATTTTGAAATCCTTTTTGTTTGGAAGTGTAGATTCTGTTAAAATTAATTCATATGATTTGAATTCAAATTCAGCATTGGCAAGGGTAGGTAGCCCATTTGTTAATGCACGTACTTTTTGAGTTTTGGAATGCATCATTTGTTTGTACATTTTGTCTTTGCTATTTAGTTGTTGATCAATCTGAGGTCTCGCTTTACTTTGATTTTAAAATAAACAATTTGGTTTCTCTCACTTTCTTGTAGTTCTTCCCGTCTGTTCTTTAAATACTGGCACCAAGAGGAGCTAGCCAGACAACTAGACAAGCTGGGCAAAGCAGCACTTGTCATTCAGAAGAGTGAGTGGATTTGTATGTGTAAAAACTTTTTCCATTTCATATGACCTATGTCATAGCTGCAATTCACCTTCTGTTTTTTTTAATGGGGTGTTGGAATGGGGCCGTTTCCAAGCCTGGCGGTGAAAGAAGCGTGCCTGGTCTCCTCAGCCGAGTCAGCGGCACTGCCTTTTCCTGCTGATGACCAGTGCTTATTGGGGCTTTCCTTTTTGCAGATTACCGGGCCGTCAGTTCCCGGCGGAAGTACCTGGCTCTGCTCACGGAGGTGCAGAGACGGAGGCAGGTGCAGCAGCAGCAGCAACAGGAGGAGGAGGAAACAAGGAAACGACAGCAACTGGAACTGGAGCTGAAGAGGCTTCAGGAGGTGGAGCAGGAGAATAGGAGTGAGGAGCGCTCTCTTTTCCACTTGGTTTCACTTAAACCCCTGTCAGAGGAATACCTGGGTTATGATGCCTAAAGTGGCCTCTATAGCTGCCTAGGCCAGCTTTGCATGCATTCAAACCTTGATATAAAGAGCAGACATATCATTCTCCAAAATCTGTTTATCTAATCTACAGTTGTAATCAAAATTATTCAACCTTGTTTTGAAATTATTATGCTTGCAATGAACAAATAAAACAAAAGCAATTGAAATGGCTCAACACAACTAATGCTTCAAGTGGTTTCCCCAAATTCAACTGAAAATGCAACTTATAATGACTTCTCCAGTCTCTAAATCATTTCAACCCCTTCATGGCAAGCATCTTTAGTACTTAGTAGAGCACCCTTTTGCTGTTATGACCTGCTGCAAACGAGATGCATAGCCAGACACCAGCTTCTGGCAGCATTCCTGAGGAATCTTAGCCCATTCCTCATGAGCAATGGCCTCCAGTTCAGTAATATTCTTTGGTTTGCGTTCTGCAACCACCTTCTTCAAATCCCACCAGAGATTTTCTATGGGGTTCAAGTCAGGTGACTGTGATGGCCAATGTAGAATCTTCCAGGACTACTTCTGCAACCAAGCCTTGGTGGAATTTGAGGTATGCTTGGGATCATTGTCCTGTTGGAAGGTCCAATTGCGCCCAAGCTTCGGCTTCCTCACAGACGGCATGATGTTTTCTCCTTGGATTTCCTGATACTTCAATGAATCCATCTTGCTTTCCACAAACGCTGCAGGTTTCCAGTGCCAGAGGATGCAAAGGAGCCCCAGAGCATCACCGAGCCACCACCATGCTTAACTGGGCAGTGTGTTCTTTTAGGTGTGTGCTTCGTTCTTCCTCCAGACATACCGCTGATCCATTGTGCCGAAAAGTTCCAGCTTTGTTTCATCACTCCACAGAACAGAATCCCAAAACTTTTGTGGCTTATTTATATGGTTTTGAGCATATTGGAGCCGACTTTTCTTGTGCTTTTGGGTCTTTTTGGCTTGTGGTGTAGGTCTCGGAGTTCTGGCTGCGTTTGGTACGCGCCTTACTGTGCTCACTGAAACCTCACTGCCTGGTCCCACCAAGTCTTGCTGCAGATCTATTGCCGCCTACTCAGAAATTTGGTTGCAGCCCTTGATAGCTTCCTTTTTCTGCCCCGTCCAATCAGTGTAACCACTGTTCTCTTAATTTTGAACTTGCAAACTATGCTTCCAACGGTGTCTCTAGGAACATTCAGTGCCATCGCTATCTTTTTGTATCCTGTTCCTTGTTTGTGAGGGCGATGATCTCGTCTCTTAACTTTCTGGACCATTCTTCTTGACCATATTTCTAACATGCAGTCAAACGTGACACTCAAAAAAAACCCTAGCCAGTTCTGGTATTTCATGTGTTCCAGCTCAAGCACACCTGGTGTAGCTGATGAAGCCCTTGCTTAGTTGCATCAGGTGTGCTTGAGACAAAGCCTGTTTTGCTGTTTTGAGGGATTCTATTCAGGGGGTTGAATAATTTAGAGACTGGAGAAGTCACTATAAGTCACATTTTCAGTTGAATTTGGGGAAACCACTTGAAGCATTCGTTGTGATGAGCTATTTCAATTGCTTTTGTTCTATTTATTCTTTGCAAACAGCTGAAAGGCTGTACATTTTGACAATAAACCTGATTTGCAAGGGGGTTGAATAATTTTATTACAAATGTGGCACTCTTAATGTTGTGACAAAAAGCATTTCCTTCTACAGTGTTTTCAAAAAAGGTTTCTGAGAACAGCAGTTGGAGGATGTTGTGGTTTTGCACAATCATTCTTGGCTCTGACTTTATGCTTTGAGTCTCTATCTCTAAAAACCTCTTAATTAATCCCAGTCAATTTGACCCTGTTCAGCCCCTAAGAGCTCTCCTATAAGGATCTACATGTGTTTCAGGACCTGTTTCTCCACCTGTCCCTCTGCCGAGGAAGAAAAAGCCTCAGCCCTTGCCACGGTCCAACCTTGTGGGTAGCCCCAAGTCCTCCCATCAGATCCCTGTGCCCCGGCCACGCAGCAAGATGCTGGAGGTATGGGCTGCTCTAACCGCTTGCATGCAGGGTTGATCCTGCCTCTTCTTTCTGCAGATGGCTCATACACAATCCTTAATAGCTCATTTAATTGATAGTTAGAAAATCACACCAAACAGTAGGTTTGAGCACATAAAGACTTTCACACTCGTGAGACTAAATCAATCAATCAATTAATTTTTATATAGCGCTTTTCACATGTTTCCATGTCACAGAGACGCTTTACATACAGAGAAATACAATATGTCCCAGGCCTGAACCCCAAAAAGCATGCCAGTGGCAATAGTGGCAAGGAAAAACTCCCTAGGCTGGCAGGAAGAAACCTTTAGAGGAACCCGGCTTAATGGGGGAGCCCATCCTCCGCTGGCCGGCACTAGGAGCTGAATTAAACAATCTAATGTCCATATTGTTTGATGATCTCCAGTCGAGGAGTTCCAAGATATTGTTATATCCGGAGGAGAGCATTGGGGGCCCAGATGGCTGGAGTCCAGTCTAATGAGTCACTGGTTGCTGTGGTGAAAGTGATGCAGTCCTGCAGGATGCTTCACGTGATTGCTTGAAAGAGAGAGATAGCGCATTGTTAATGGTTACCTATGGAAGCAGGATGATCAGGTAATTAGAAAATTTTAAAAGTGAAACTTTGTGAGTGGTCACAGCTACATATATCTATGGCAGCATACAAAGAGGGTGAGTGCCGGAAACAACACATGGCCATGAAGGTGATCAAACCCATCCCGCCCCACCAAAAGGCAGAACCCAGCAAACTAGGGTGGAACCACCAATGATGGTGCGACAACAGGAATGGTTCTTATCACCAAAACATTTCTAATAGCCACCGTCCCTTTACTGTCACAGTCCCCCTATTGACTATATGCAAGTTTGAAAAGATGCATTTTTAACCTTGCTTTAAATATAGAGGCTGTATCCGATTCCGGCACACATTTTGGGAGGCTATTCCATAGTCGTGAAGCTCTATATGCAAATGGTCTACCTCCAGATTTTGATTTGGATATTTTTGGTATATATAGATTCCAGCCTCTTGTGAGCGAAGTAATCCAGATGGGACATACGGGACTATAATATCTGTTAGATACGAGGGAGCTAGCCCATTTACAACCTTAAAAGTTAACAAAAGTAACTTAAAATCAGCCCGCTGCCTAATTGGCAGCCAATGTAATGAAGCCAACCCTGGTGTGATGCAATCATATTTCTTGCATCTTGTAAGGATCCTAGCAGCAGCATTCCTAACAACTTGTAATGTATTTGTGGCTGTATTTGATATAGCATTACAATAATCAAGTCTGGAAGTAACAAAAGTGTGGATTAATTTCTCCGCATCCCGATCACCTAAAAAATGTCTAATCTAAATCTAAATTCTAAATTTGGTTTCTTTTTAGTTGGTTTAATTACTGCTATTTTGAGAGACTCAGGGACATATCCTGATACTAAAGACGCGTTAACGATGTTCAACATTGGTTTAGAAGTTTAACTTTGTAGGTATTGGGTCAAGGAAACAAAAAATGTTAATAATTTTTTTGACAGGCCACCCCCTTTGATAATGATCTGGTCCACCAATCGGGACAGCCAGAAGGGGAGGAGCACATCAGTGACAAGCACAAGCAGCGATGCAACACCATCCGCTGGTTCAAGGAGACACAGGCCCGGAAAGTGGTCAGGAATGGGGCTTTCCCCAGCTGGTTCCATGGCATGATCACACGCAGGTGGGGCCTTGGCCTGTCTCCACTCTTTCTCTCCACCATCATACCCTACCTGCGTCCCTAAACAATGTTATTTATGTATTATTTGGTTGCTTAGCACCCACAACTAGAGCGACTCGCATAGCGTATCATTTTGCTTGTACCCATTTACACTGCAATTAATTTACTAAAGCAATGCAGGTCAAGTGCCTTGCTCTCAGATGTCACCAAACTGCTGTTTTAATTCAGCAAATCTGAAACACGAACCACTACACTACGCAGCTAATGACATGCAAAGTTAATTTACTAAAACAGATTAATGCAGTCTTATCCAGGGCCCCTGTATGCTTTTTAATCCGTTTAGGGTCCCAGCCTGATAGCCTGTGCTTGGTTGGTTTCTCTCCACTCTCCTCTCCTCCTCCACTCTCATCTCTCTCTGCCCTCTCTCCTGCTTCACTCTGCTTTCCTACTCCACCTCCACTACTCCTGCCTGTCTACTTGTGTTACCTATTTATGTTATATTTCAGAGTGAGTAACATTAGATAATTCTCTCACATCACAAATACTTGATCATGCAACCAGTAAGAACATATTAATATAATATAAATATTGTAGTAGCCACCCCAAATGTTGCATATTGTAGAAGAACCAGAAGGTATTTCTTGTTCCAGGCCATAGCTAAGAACCTTCAGCCCCTCTCTAGCTTAAGTAACATTACCTGACCATTTTTCTCATCAGGGTTCTTTCTCTTCCAGGAAAAATATTTTAACAAACTGATCTGAAAATGCAATCAGGAATATTTCTGCTCCTTCTCCTTGTGTGCAGTTATGATGTGAAACCAGTGGAGGACTATGGCACCTGATATAGCTAAACGGCCAGCTAGCCAAACCCACACCGTCCTTATCATCTACCTGTTGGCTTCTGTCTCACTGCTTCAGCTGCAGTGTCTATTTTTAGCATAAATTGGTCGCACTGTAGAGCTAACGTTCTAACGTTAAGCTAACATTAAGTTAGGTTATTTGGACCATTATTTAACGATATAGCTATAATTAGTTGTCCATGAATATCAATAGAGAATAATGTTATTGGTGAATGTTCTTTTTAACTGTAAACTTAACGTTAGTTAAATTTACCTTTCTCTTGCTGTCTTTCTCCTTTCTCTCGTCTCTCCCTGCCTCACCTCAGATGAAAGATTCTAGAGCATCCACTTCCGCCGACATGTCTTCACTGTCATGTCAAAGTAAAAGCCTTTGCAGAGTCATGTAATTGTGACTTCATGACATTTCATAAAATTCTGAAGCAGAGGGGGCAATTATTTTGGAGTGGCAGCCCACCGCTGCAAAATGTACACAGTGGAAACCCTGAATAAATTCTCTCCGTCTCCTTTGACGGAGACTAACAGATGTAACATAATAATTAACCCTTTTTTGCTTTGAAATGGGAGAGCAGACAATCAATACAAGCAAAAGTCCTTAGGTGTCTGGAAAATGGATCAGAAATTCTATCACAGCAAACCATATAGCTATATGTCTGTCATATGTATTATCTTGTAGGTAAAGTTAAGATAATGCTTTGGCGTAATCCCATGTGCATTTTTTAAAAGTTATTACATGGAAACATTTTTTGTTTCTTGTGATAGGAGAGGCTCTCCCTCTACCTCTTCTGGTGTAGTGATACATTTCTCTTTCTTGGAGGAATTGGAGCCCTGGCTAACTGCTAAATGAATGTTTTCTCAGACAAGCGGAGGATCTCATGATGGGCCAGGCACTTGGCTGCTTCTTGATTCGAGTTGGGCAAAGTCGAGAAGGCTACACACTAACTTACCGGTAATTAAAGCCAGCTTCTTGCTGAAAGTATTCCTTTTCCTTCATTGTGGCTCAAGCAGTATCATATGCAGGAGAGAAATTTTTTGCCCAGGAAACTTTTGAAAGTAACTATTCGACAAATAAAGGCTGAATTGTGTTTATAAGCATCGGAATAAAAAATGATCTGGTATGGGCTGGGGATGGAAATACACTACATGGTCAAAAGTATGTGGAAACACCTTCAAATTAGTGAATTTGTTTAGTGTATCTGTTTTGCAGATGCAAGTAGAACGCTACCTTCTCAAATTCATAGTGCTATCTGTAAAGTTTGGTGGAGGAGGAATAATGATCTGGGGCTGTTTTTCATGGTTCGGGCTTGGTCCCTTAGTTCCAGTGAAAGGAAGTCTTAAGGCTACTGTATTCAATAACCTTCTAGACGATTCTGTGCTTTCAACTTTGTGGCAACAGTTTGGGGAAGGTCGCACGTTTCCCCAAGTTTCAGCATGCCCTCGTACACAAAGCGAGTTCAAGTTAATTTCTTTAAGGATTTCTTATTAGCCTATAATGGCCTACATGCTGGAGTGGTGTATCCCTCTCATTGACTAAATGTTTAACAAAATAATCAAAATGGTAGTTTTGTTTGGGGTAGAGTAGTTGCTAGGCCTCACTGATTTGGCAGCGGTACTAGTGACTCTGCACAAGCTGTAGCTTCTAACTCTGTACCCCTTCTCTGCCCTGCAGGGGCGCAGACCGCTGCAGGCACTATATGGTCGAGATGCAGAGCAACGGCAAGTATGTTATACTTGGGGAGGACCGAGCACATGCCTCGTTGCCTGACCTGGTGAACTACCACACCTGCAATGGGATAAAGCCCTTCATGGAGCTTCTCACTGTGCCCTGTGGGCAGGTAACTACACTGCCAGACACACTGCTGATCCAGGCAGACCAAAATGCATGGGCCTTTTTATTTATGTACATCACATCTGCAGCTGTTCCAATTTGCGATATGACAGTGATTATTACCATGTACAGAGGATTGTTTTATGGACGTTTTTTACAAATCTAGTTCAAACTTTAACTCTACCAGAAAATCAAACGAGCTCTATGGCAAAAAAATGTTTCCGTTTTACGTTCAGGCTAGACAATGCGAGTTCAACTCGGACTGAGCTTGATGTTAAATCTTAGTCATTCTTGAATGCAGTGTAAAAAATCTTCCCGCTGGACAGACTGTGAACAGGCTGAGTTTCTAACTTTTCCAGAAATGTGACCAAAAGCCAGACTATGAAGAGCTGAAGCAAATGGCAGACAGGGGTCTTGACCATGAAAAGGAGAAGGGGTTCGAGTCGAATAGAGTGCACCTGGAGCTGCAGCAGCTCTTCATCCCGCTGGGTCAGAGCCATCGGCAGGAAGCCCAGAAGCCACCGGTACTGAGGAAGATATCAGACAGAAAGATTCGCGCGGATACTGAGATAAGCCGGAACCAGCCCGGGGGTCCAGGGCAAGAGGAGGCAAGCTCCAGGACCAGGCCTGTCCCACGACTGTGCCCCTCCATTCGATTGGCCATGAGTGAAATCCGCCAGATACAACAGGTGACGCCGCCCCGTGTGAAGTACTAGCAATCACTTTAAGCAAAAATTCAAGTGAAAATCCCCTTTTGCATAACCTTGTATGTTCATAAATGTCACAAAATATATTTAGGAAGTGTATACACGAGTGTGGGGCTATTTCCATTTCTCATGGCAGTAGTGAAAAAACCCAATTTTGACTACCGTTTTAATAATTCTTTTAAGTAATGCATTTTGGATGATTGGATATACAGTGGGTGAAATAAGCTTTGAACACGTCACCATTTTTCTCAGTAGATACATTTCCAAAGGTGCTATTGACATGAAATTTTCACCAGATGTTGGTAACAACCTAAGTAATCCATACATAGAAACCAAAACAAATGAGTTCAGCAAATTGTTATGTGTAATAATGTGAAATGACACAGGGAAAAAGTATTGAACATGCTTACTGATATTTATTTAATACTTTTACAAAAGCCTTTGTTGGTAATGACAGCTTCAAGTCCTGTATGGAGAAACTAGTCGCATGCATTGCTCTGGTGTGATTTTGGCCCATTCTTCCACACAAACCGTGGGCCTCTTCTATGAATCTTGATCTTCAGTTCTTTCCATAGATTTTCAATGGGATTTAAGTCAGGTGATTGGC
>JAOVYW010000029.1:2832052-2842802 GCA_025775045.1 Hiodon tergisus
GACCCAGTGGGTTTTCTGTGGGTGGGAGGGGTCTTCAAAAGCATTGTTTATACATAACTAAACAGTAATTTCGATAATGAAAATTTTATAACGGCAGTATTCATTAAGTGGCTGATCTTTTGCTTAAGTGTCTAGATCAATAAATTGAGGAGCATTTAAATGATACAAAAGAGAAACTCATAAAACATCTTAAGAGGAAATCAGATCAATTGACATCCTTATCTATGTTGCTAAAGGGAAAGATGAAACACAGCATCAGGGCAGAAATTAATTTAAGCAATCTGAATGTGGCTCAAGGTTTATTAAGGTCATTTATCACGGCACACAGTAATGAAAGATACTTCCCTACGTATAACCAGTGACATAAAGGATTATAGTTATGTGTAAACTGCCGGAAACAACAGTCTTTTTGGTTTTATACTTAACTAGGCTGTAAATATACATATTATAATATAATGCTGTCCGCCATTGAAATGGCTATTTACCAAAGAAATAAAAAATTGATGGACTGGGGAAATATTACGACAATGAGTACATCTGAGAATAAAACAAAAATATTTTGTTTACTCAATAACTATATATTAATTTAAAGGACTGAACTAATGTTTTCGTATTGTGTATCTACTGTGCAGACAATAGTGAGCCATCATTAAGGAATATCTGGAGCCCGGTACTTTTATCAACAATAACATTTGACTGTATGGAACTGCTTTTTGAAATATTAGTGCTGACCGATGCTTTGCAGCAGGAGGAGTCGGAACCACTCTCGAACTTTGCTTGTAAAACACCTACAATCACATTAAAGTGCAATTTCAGAGAGGCTAGAGCTTGTCCTGAGCCATGCCCAATTCCCCAAATTACAATGTAGCCAAAGGAAAGGGGTAAACAGATTAACTTGCGATTACACTTTGTCAGATTGACCACTCATGGACCTTCTGGAACCTCAAACTCTCAATAAAAATATATCCCCATGAGAAGAAAAGCAGACGGTAAAGGATAAGATGTCAGAAACCAGAGAAGGTACAAAGTGAGTATGCTGATCACCAAACTGAGATGCAACTCGTAAAGAGAAAATCAATGGCAACCTAAGTAAGAAAACCAAACAAAGAGAACAAGCTTCTCTATCTTCTGAAGGAGCGCCTCCAAAGGTCTATTCATCTATAATAGAAAATTTGATCAAGATTTGTCTCTGAAGAAATGTCTCTGAAGAAAGTCTCCCACAAAGATAAGAGACAGCAGTCTTTTCCTACCAAAAAGGTTAAATCAGAGAAAAAAAAGCGGCACCTATATTTACTCTCCCTACCCTGTAATAAGACTGCATTTTATATTTGCCATGGTTAATCCAGCCAACAAATTAAATGGCCAAAAATATATAACCTGCGGGCAAAAATTATCAAAATTAAAGGTTTAAATATGGTTCCCCATAGGGTAGCCATATGCTACTCAGTTTACTTGATTAAGTTCATTAGCTAGTGTCAACTCATTAATTAGAAATCACGCAAATCAGCTGGGATCTAATAAAAATTGTATGCTTTTTTACCAGCCTAAAATTAAATCCACTGTACACATTTTCAGAGAGCAATTACTGTACTAAAAACCATTATGTGTTTTGTAATTGGAAGCATTAAAAATTGCTCTTAAATATTAAAAATAAATCCTAAATCTAAATATACTTAACACTAAAAGGGTAGTTGAGGCTATTATACATGCATTTAAAATTTGAAAGTCAGTATCAGTATCCTAATCATATTTCTAAACCATATTTTTTTTTTATACTTTAGTTTGATCAAATCATTTTCCTTGATCAGGGCTACAGCCAGAGTTAATGAATAAGCTGAATAATGTATTTCTTGAAATTTTGGGTGTGGTCAAGAATCTCTCGTTTTCTGGTGGTAAACCTGAAATCCACTGTCTTGATTAAGAGCAAAATATGTATTTTGGACTTTAGACAAACTGCAGTACCATGAAATGATTTGCACATTGTTCTAATTGAATTTGGTAAGATCTTTTTGTGGGTTCTAGCAGTGTATAAGTGTGAGAGAAAAATGTACAGCAAAGTATGATTCTTCTTTGATTTGTATGTGAAAACATGCAAACTTTAGGTTTGAAAAAAGCTATCACACACTTGATTGTACTTGATGATTATGATGAAACACACTTTACCATCTGGATTTCCATCAGAGAAATGTGGGTTTAGCGGATGCCAGGAGAACACTACCAACCAGAATGCATGGTGCCAACTATAACATTTAGTGGAGGAGGCTGTTTTTAAGAGTTTGGGCTAGGCTCCAGTGAAGGTAAAACTTAACGCTACAGCATATAGTGACATTCTAGATGATTCTCTGCTTCCAACTTTGTGGCAACAGTTTTGGGAAGGCCCTTTCCGGTTTCAGCATGACAATGATTCCATGCATAAAACAAGGTCCACACAGAAAGAGTTTGTTGGGATTGTAGAAGAACTTGCACAGAACCCTGTCCTCAACCTCATTGAATACTTTTGGAATGAATTATAAAGCCAGACCTACATGCCCAACATCATCACCTGACCTCACTAATAAAATAAATAAAAGGGAAGTCAGTTAAGTACATACATGATAACTACATTGCCTTGTGCCTTTACAAAGCACTCAAAATTCTGTTCTAGAGGCAGATCCCAGTTAATGCTTAAATAGACTCTTTTTTTGAATAAACATGAACCGTACAGTTACTCTTAAATGGGCCCAAACCCATTTGGCAGTGTGAAGATTCTACTCCAGCCCATCTGGCATATTTTTTTCTCCAATACACTGAAGACCCTCTTGTTTCAATTCATTCCAATTCTACAGGTATCGTGTACAAATCACCTTTATAGCTTCGCCTGGCAGATGGTCATGCAGTATATAATAATGACCCATGACTCATTTCTACTATGAAGATTTTTTTAATAGTCAAAATCTATTCGAGCTGGCACTTCAGATATGTGCAATTCAAATAAAGTTCATATTAAGAAAGAGAGAAAAGACAAATTTGCTCAGTAGGGTTTAGTTATAAATCAAGAAAGCTTGATAAAATGATCAAAGAAACCGATGAACATACGCATAAATGTTCTAAGAAGCTGATTTGATGTCATTAAAATCTAACGTATCAAATGCTGTGTGAGGGAGGGATATTTCTTATCCTATCACTGACTATGAGAAATTTGTGTCAGCACAAAAAGGAACAATGCTATATCTGCTAGTAATCCTTGGCAGCCATTACACCGGCAATGGCAATTTGCCAATAACCAAGATTCAGAAACACACACACTCACATTGATTGGCAGGTGCAATGAAATACAATCTTTTAACTTAGCACCACTTTCAAAACAAACCACATACTTACAAAAGATTTTGTAAATGCATAGCACACCAGAGACCAGAGCTCTCGAGGAATAGTCCAGGGAAACAATTATGTGAAAATCTGTATCTCTTTGCAGACCTACAGACATCACTTCATTGCTTGCGTGCATTTCCTTAAGTTGTCGTTGTCATCTTTCCAGCCCGCCCAGACAGAGTAAAGTCAAACGTGGCCACATTTTATCCATACAAACATGTCTTTAATCTTTCATGAAAATCACTCAGCTTTGAGAGCCATAATTCGAGCCCAAGTGTCAGCACCAGCGATGTTTGACAGCTTCCCTTAGACTAAGGAGTCTGAATCATTTAGAAAAATCTATATTTTCTAGCCATTACTTTTGCTAGAATAATTTCTCAAGAGGACCACACGGAAAGAACAGAAAGCCTTTTCAGTAAATTATCTACCCAAATATCAACTGACCGCAAAATGGCACCCCACCATCTACGTTTTTCTTTTCTTTTCAGCAAAAACACAGTAGCTAAAGAGCAGCAAAGTGTAGAGTTGTGATAGTTTATAGAACAAAAAAAACAGGACAGCATATTTGTTTCTCAATGTATAATTACTATTACCCATTTAAATGTAAACATGCTTGCCTGTAATCTGAAGAGTATACGTTCCAGTATGTTTCGAAAATATTAGACCAATAACCCAAAGTGTTTTCTACTGACCTAAATCATTTTCTGTCAGCTTCTACAGTCACCAGAATATTAACTGTGAAGGGTAAGAAGACTTTATAGCAGATATCTCTTCATGAGAGGGGTTTTGTCCAGTACTGATTTTCTTTAAAATGCTCCAAGCATTTTAGCTCCAAAGCCAATTTGTCTCTACCCTCCTAAAGCTAGAAGCTTTGTTATCAACAGTAATACGTGATTTCCAAACTTTTCTTTTCCTGTCAGCAGGGTGGAATTTCAGCACATTCCACCCTATTTTTTATATATTTTCAACACACAGATATGTTGTTTAATCTTTAAGATAACCAGGTAGAAGTCTCACAGAGCAGAAGTGTCTAAAAGCTGAGTAAGGGCTTTGGCAGACACCAATTGTCTTTACCACCGTAAATTATAGTGGTTGAAGTCAGCTTGACCTCCTATTTTACTCACAAACTAGTTGAATTTATTATAGTCCAAATTGATTACTGGAGAAACCCTACTTATTTATTTGGTGATAAGTCAAGGTTTTTAATTTGAGGAGCACAGAGTACTTTAAGTTTAATTCATTGGACACTCTTTTTCTTGTGGGTCTGGTCAGGCCTTGATGCAATCACACTTTCAAAGGCATCAGAGCCAAGGGGCAGTCCAGAGGGTTATATAGCTTACCCAAAAAGTCTGGGATGTCAGTGGCCCACATGGGCCATCGGCTGCTATAGGTCGTTGGCATCTCCAGTGAACTAGAAATGGGAAATTTCCAGAACGTGACTGACACAAACTCATTAGCCAGCCAGTCAGTTAACTGGCAGATCAAAGGTTGAAAAGGCAGCCAAGCAGCCATATTTGGCAGAGGATAGCAGTCCACCACAATTGCTTAGTTTGCAAACACACATCCACATTCTACCTCTGTTCCTTTGTGAAACCACTGCAGAGGACAACCTTGGGGAAGCGTAGATTTTTCTCAATCACACCTGCAGTAAGCGATTCAGTTCAGCGACCCCAGCAGCTTTTTCTGGTAGTGGTAGGCCATGCACGGAAGGTCACGGGAAGAACACAATATGCACGTATTCTCGTCATTAATGAGTTGTGACAAATACTTACTCCCCATTGTTTTGCAGTATTCCCTTGAGGTGGAAACATTATGGCGGTGTAACCGTGACTCCACTTTTGGAAAATCAAACCAGACAGTCAGAATAAACTACAGTGATGAAACCTCATTGACCACGCTTTTATTTAGGTCCATAGTTAAATAATCACCTCATAATGTACAGTATGATAGATTTTTGCAGCCCCACACCATTAATCATTCACTTTGTAACAAATTATAGTAAATAACAATAAAAAAAAATTCTGCATGAGATCTATGAGATTAAATCTATTTACAAAGTAGTAAATAACAATGGTATTTTTTCGTAATATTTAAATTAGTAGAAACATGTTTATTCAGTGCCTGTTTAATAAATAACAAATAACAATAATTGTGTCCACAATAACAAATAAAACACATATACATAATACTTACTTTAGATTATTTTACAAAATAATAAATGTGCGGCGTATGAGATGCTCTTAAAATCATTTGTCAGTGATTTACAGAATAGATGTCTATTTGAAATGGGTTTGTGTCCTTTTTGCTATTAAAATGCAAAATCTCATCATTTATTAATTTTGCTGGAAAATTATTTTACAATTCAAGATGCATCTCGATCCAACCTTATAAATTTTTGCAAACATAAATGTAATAATTGCAGTTTTTCCTGCATGCTTACAATATAATTTTGAAGCTCCTTGTCTTTCTGTTAGTGTTATGACCAGACCACAAAAACCCCTGCTCTTTATCTCGGATACAACCTCTGTCAACCTAAGGGAAAACTAAGTAAATGGGGGGATCATATGTATATCATTTCTGATATATATTATCTGAGACAGTAGGTGGTCTAGTGCTTGAGGAAATGGCCTTATAAAAGGTTGGGGATACAATATGCTTTTGTACCACAAAGCAAGATACTTAACTAGAATTCCTTCAGTGACTATCCAGCTGTTTACAGGTTATGTTTTAGGGGTTCATCTCTCTCAGTTAACATGATCTCTATTAATGCTGCATCATTAATTTACTCACGATAAGTAAGTTGCTAAAGAGCTGCTAGCATGGAATGGAATGAAACAACACAAAGGATGAATATCAGTTGCAAGGTTCTCACACCCCCCAGTCAAATTCTCAATTTCTCAAAAAATAATCATTGTTTGCTAACTAGTTGTTTTATATTTGAAAACTTTTGTATATGTTTAACTGGAAATTGTGTTTTTTTACTGTTGTTTTAATCATTTCATAATATTTATTTAAGAAAAGTAAGCTACTTAGGAGCTTACTAACCTTTCAAGCCGCGAGTGAAAGGAAAACCCAGATTGCTGTATGTTTCTTTGGACATGTACCAAAGTCTGTGACAATCGTCTTTTCCCTAAGCCTGAACATGCTATTGGAGCATTCCATTTAATAATGGGGGGTTTAAGGGGGCCCTGTAGATATCTTCAAATTTAAATTAGAGAAAGTGAATTCTATATTCATCAGTGATTCCATAATTTCTGTTTGAAATTTGTATTCAATTGACAAAGAAAGACTATTGAGATACGTAAACCCACACAACACTGGGCCCTGCCAAGTCAAGGGCCCCATGTCCACTCTTCCTCTCCTTAGCAACGGCCATATTTCAAAATAATCTGGAATCATGGTATGATAAATATATATATATATATATATTTTTTTTTTTTTATTTTTTTTTTTTTAAACATTTTACACCCATTCAATTCATGCCAAATAGCTTGCTGATAATTTTATATTTGGAATCCTTCAAAGACATGAACTTGTGAGCAATGTTATATTATTTTTTTCACTGAAAAACACGATTAATTACAAAGAGTTATCAAATATCTTTCAATCACAAACTGGTAATAATGATAGTCTACTTTACTGTGTTCAGACCGAACATAAAAACAATAGAAGCAGGTGGTTTTTGTTTTCTTCACATACATTGACTGGAAGCTTATTCCAGTCAATTGGGTAACAGAGAGTTGGGCACTGCAGCGCAAATATTCATGTTATTTCAGCTCCAGCTGGACATAGTTACTTCTTTGATTCTCATGCACGATGATCAGATGATCACTCCTGTTCTCAAACTTGTTGGTGAAACTTTGCTGGCTTCATTACTCTTACTACCAAGGCATATCCTTAATAATTCATATAATGTACATGTATATTGTCTCCAAAATAAAAACTTCTTCTAACTGAAAAACAACAGCAAATGGATCGAGAACTTGCCTTAATAGGCATTAATTGTTTTTTTCTTCTTAATAGAACTTTGAGGCTTGGACAAACTGCAGTTGTCCTTGACGCACCGTTAACCTGGTAGCTGAGTCAATTGAGCTGCCAGGCAGTATTACTACATTTAATTAATTCAAAGGGTACATTTAGCAGAACACCACCCTGAGGTCAGTTGCACTGATGCGTGAGGTCCTCCTTCAGTTGATCAAGGTCAGACCCTTACCACAAGCACTAACCCGCAGAAAAAAAATTCTCCATAAAGTGCCAACAATTCCTGTTACCTTAAACCAGATAACTGGGAGGAGTTTGCTGCACTGTTCTGTTGCACTTTCGCTGCGTTTGGTACAGTCACTGCAAGTCATTTCTGAAATTACGCTCTTTTGCTTACCTTTTAACAGCAAGTTTGGCCTCTACAAAAACCTCATCAGTATACAACACATTTAGATGGTTGAGATAGGAAAGCCGGTAATTCAAACAAGTGGTTTTCAGAGATAGAAGCGTTGAACAAGTATCTATGGTTTATAATGTATTCAGTTATTGGTATATATTCATGTTGATTATTCAGTTGACACATGCTAAGGTGAGCTGTTTTTGACCATTGTAAAGCAGACATCCAAGACATGAAACATGATGTCTTGGATTCCTATAACCTTCCTGCCTGCAAGCCATCTGAAAGAATGCAGGCCACACAGACCATGCATGGTCTCCAGTCAGTGCCAACTGGAGAACAGACACGTCCATCACGATGGCGCAATAAACAGGGGTCACTATTTTAACGAGGAGCCACCAAGAATCTACTACTGACCTAATCTCTCCTTCTCCCAGGTGGCCAGTTGTGCACTTAATCTCAAGGACTTGATCTTGACATGCCAGTAGAGAAGCTAACAGATATAATTAATTCTCATAGTTTAATAATCATAACTTTATATGTACTCAATATTTAATACGAACTCTTTACTCATTTTATGTTATAACGTTAATTAAATTTGTCGTTCCTTTATCTTCGAAAAGAGGGAGGTGCCATAGCTGCAAATGTAATGTAAAAAGAGACAGGGCTGACAAAATATATTTCTAAGGGTAATCCACAGATCCCAGAGGAACTAAACTAAGCTGTAACATAAAGTGCCCGAAAGTACAAGAGGTTTTAATGAAGCTAGTGCCATTCCACATTTAGACAATAGATTTCAGAGACTGGGGACAGAAAATAAGGGGTTCAGCTGACAGCCAACCACGTTACTGTTCAGCAGAAGAGCTTCCAAAATAATTAAAATCAGCATTCCATCTTGGTTAACATGCATAGGGGTAAATGGTAAAAACGAAAAAATTGAATTATGGAATTCCAATTATGTGTAAAAGACGAGTTGGACACTGATAGAAACAGCCTGCTTGGCATCAATGTCCAACTTCAAAGGTTGAAATGAAGACGAGAATCTGGCAAGCATGACATGTCAGGTTTTAATGGAAGCAAAATTAACAAGGTCAACCTCATCTGTAATGGGAGAAAATTAAAACAAAGGAAAGGGGGGAGAAAAGAAAAACCTATACTCCCGAGACAAGGATGGTTTATACAATTATCAATGTTCTTAAGGCAATACTAATAAATTGCATATTGTAATATGCGGAATTAAAATAACCAGAATTTATTACTCATCAAAAATTAATTCCTTGACACTATTTGGTAATGCTTTCAGTATCACCCTAATTAAATTTACAGACAAAAGTAATTGCTTGCTTGTTAAAATTGTGCTGAGTAATGCTTAAGGAGGAATTGCTGGTTTACAGTGCATGGGGCATTCTAATTTCAAACAGCCATTAATGGGCTAAAAAGGGGAAAGGGAACACTGGGAGATGGAAACTTAGCGTTTGAGCCAATATTATTTTTCTTTCATTTCACCACCCCTTGAGCTAAGCTGGGCTCAGAATAGATGTAAAGGGTGGAAAGGTTTAAAAGAGTAATTATACACCAGGGATTAAAGGGGGGAAAAAAACAAAAAAAAACATTCAATTTTGAGAGGCACAGCTGGAGTGTGAAAATATGTAACAAAAAAAAAAGGGGGGAGCAAAGTCAACCAGCAATTATGAATGGCTCACAACAAGATTGGTTTCACATATATCTTAATTGATTTATTTTTTATATTTTTTATCGTGCCCATTGACACATGGCACTTACAGGTACAAAGTTAAAATTCAAAACATTACTTCAGACTAACATTTCTGTATTTCCAAGTGATTATTAAAATAATTTCTGAATAAAATAAAAATCTTACTTAAGTAAAAATATCCACTGCCAAGGATAGACCTGTCTTGTTCATTGCAATAAAAACAAGATTATTGCAAAGAATAAAGTGTACCATAGCATTTCCAATTAAATTGTATTTCCACTGTTAGAGATGTCTGGTGGTCAAGGGTTGCAGTTCATGAACTATAGAGATCACCCAGGTTTATTTTAAAGAAACTGCAGTATCCTCCAGAATCCAGTGCAATTATATTTACAATTGACCATAAACGTCGTCCTACAAACATATATAATCTGAACTAAATAATGACATTTATGTCATTGTTAAGACCCTTGAAATAGTATGGCATAAAACTTCAGAAAGTAGTTCATTCAAACAGTAATATTAAATAGGAAATGTCTGCATGACAAAAAACAGCCTGTCAGGCAACACACTCCCTAGGAAAAAAAAAAAAGTATATGGTACAACAGACCCTGCAGGTGATATGGAGGTCTTCGGTTGAATCCAATTTGAGCACATTGGCCAACGCGTGTTTTACACCACACTGAAAGGCAGACACCCAGAGGCCAGAGTTAATATTGTCAGGGTCAAAATTTGGGAAGGTCTGCCAGAATAGGGGCAGTTAGATAATGGTTTCAGCATAACAAAATCACTAAGGTCTTCCACAACTTTCAAAACTCTTATTGAAAGGTTATTTTTTAATGCACTAGTCTGCTAGATAATGTTATATATATTTGTTCATTAAGTAGTTGCAACAAACTAACATCACCCTGGTCATCCAACATTATGAGAAATTGCTAGCGAAGATTTGATACGCAATACTAAAGCTAACATTTGCTACCACGTTCTACCACATTTCACTATCAGCTATTCACTGAACTTGCTAGCAATATTTTAGCGGTGCTGAAGCTTCTGTCTGCAGAAGGTGTCACTTAAGATTTGCCTGAGTTAGGAAGACAGTGATAGAGGAGAGGAGGGTAGTGTTGTGATAGAGGAGAATAGGATAGTACCGTGATAGAGGAGAGGATGATAGTGTTGTGACAGAGGAGAGGAGGATAGTGTGGTGATAGAGGAGAGGAGGGTAGTGTCGTGATGGAGAAGAGGAGGGTAGTGTTGTGATAGAGGAGAGGAGGGTAGTGTCGTGATAGAGAAGAGGAGGGTAGTGTCATGAT
>JAOVYW010000029.1:2842902-2906805 GCA_025775045.1 Hiodon tergisus
GAGGGTAGTGTTGTGATAGAGGAGAGGAGGGTAGTGTCGTGATAGAGAAGAGGAGGGTAGTGTCATGATAGAGGAGAATAGGATAGTACCGTGATAGAGGAGAGGATGATAGTGTTGTGACAGAGGAGAGGAGGATAGTACCGTGATAGAGAAGAGGAGGGTAGTGTCGTGATAGAGAAGAGGAAGATAGTGTTGTGATAGAGAAGAGGAGGATAGTACCGTGATAGAGAAGAGGAGGGTAGTGTCGTGATCTGAGGAGAGGAGGATAGTGTCGTGATAGAGAAGAGGAAGATAGTGTTGTGATAGAGGAGAGGAGGACAGTGTTGTGATAGAGGAGAGGAGGATAGTGTCGTGATAGAGGAGAGGAGGAGTAGCGGTTGGGCCACCTGGCCCACGGAATGTGCATGGATCAGGTTCCACAAACAATAGCGGTATATTTAGATTGCACTACAAGACACAGGGCAAAATCTCCATGCATCTTTAGAGCTTGGCCTATTTCCAATTGGCAGTTTCCAAATATCACAAAGCAACAGTTCTTTCATCCACTGAGAATATTTACCCAACTAAATCTACAGCACACTGATGGCATTGCTAAAACATTGCATATAATTAAAGCCCAATTTGTGGTCTCCCTCAAATGTACAAAAATTCCAGGAATTAGAAAGAGAGAATATTCATTGGCTAATTTTAGGACATATTATTTTTTTGGCCACCCCATTTTGCAGTTGTCAAACTGCTTTAAAGCTAACACATTGTAGCCAATACGATTCAAGTTCATACATACATATTATCTTGTAATGTAGCCATGCATACGCCAAAGGCCCCATCCAGAGTTATTTTGCACTTTCATAGGGGAAGTCTTTTCCACTTTAATCGGTATTCTTTCAGTTTCACACTGTTAAAGGAATGACCTTGATTAAGGCCACTTAATCCTGTGCAGTTATTTTCTACTACACTGGAATCCATTTGTTCATTTCACAGAATGTAATTATTGCCTTATCTCCAAAATCAATTCTCTTTACTACTAGCAACTCCAATGTGCTGATATAGAAAGTTCTCTAGTAGTGCTAAAGGTAAAAAAAAAAAAAAAAAAAAAAAAAAAAGGTTAGGAAAAAGAGCATGAAACAAATGTCCCTTAGAATCCAAAAAATAACCCATTACTGATATCGGGAATATATTAAAATACTCTATTGGATCTATGTATTTTCCTCTTAATCTTCCGATGAGGAATCTCTCTATGTTTGGTGTCAAAGATATGAGACAACTTTACTGACAGTTACATTTTCTAACCATGGCGCACAGCTACATTGTTATTCAATTTCAAGATAAACAACAATGCCTTTAAAAAATCATGAACGAGGCAATTCTATAAAGACACACAGGAGTTTCAGTTTTAAAGGATGTGTAATCCTCCTACTAATTGGTTTGCAGTGGTATTCATTTATTTCTTTTTCTGAGCTCCTTTGCCTTTCAATTGGAGAGTTAATTATTCAATTCAGTTTGCAACGTAAACCCTAGCAGCATTGTAAAATTTTAATAAACAACTTGAGTAGGGTAGATTACACAACCTAATCAACAATGATGGCTTCTGACCTACAGTATATCTTTAAAAAGACCGCATCACACTTACATTTATAATCATTAGCATTCATTTGAAAACTAAATTTTGCGAATGGTAGTAAAACGGGGTAATCATCAGCTGTTTATAATACCGCTATTATGTTGCTTTTATCATTAAGCCTCAACCATTGCAAACAGTCCATATATACAGCACTGTGTAAAAGTCTTAGGCACCCTAGCACTCTAGTCTTTGATCTTAATCATTTGTCTTTGCATTAGCTATTAGAAAAGGTTTTCTTTTCCTGAGTAGAAGAATAAGAAATTCTATTACATGAAATTTTATTAAATGCGATTTGCAGATCAACGTTTTTAGTTGGATCCAGCCTTAGACTGAATTTATCGCCATGCAGTCTTAGTTGCGATTTTGAGACTCCAGACCATTTCTAGTTTAGTGTTTGTTTTGGGGGATCCATTCTATTTCAGTTTTTATTTCTATTTGATAATTTTTTTCCCCCCCTGCGTTTTAGAATCAGCTTTCATTTAAAGCGCATGAAGTTGGCCCTTCCATTAAAGGCTCACATCTGAGCTCAGGCTGAAATTCTATGATCGAAGATTTGAATCCAGATCATGTAATCACAGCTATGACAGGGAGTCCTTAAGCGGCGGTGAATAACTAGCATATCATTTTCTAGGGTCGGGAGACAAAGAAAGGTGAAGCAGCTGTCAGCTTTCACAGGCTGTACCATCGAGAGGGACAAGCCTCACCTTCAATCAGCTCTTAACCTCTCCTGCCTGCTGCATGGCCTGCTGCAGGTTAACTGAGCGCTCTCTCAACGGCGGTCTTGTTAAAGACAACCTTTTTTTAGATTTACTACAGAAGCACAACACATGATTTCACAGGAAATTTTTAAAAATATGCCATAAATGCATGTTATATACTGGCAATTTGAACCGGATTTTTATTAACTGTTAATTTTTTAATACAAACTGAAATAGGCCAAAACTACATTGACCTAACTTACACAGAGTCTACATTTTTTGCCTCCCTTTTGCCCCATGACAAACCAATGTCAATGTTTTGGACAGGGAGACAAAATTCACGCACAGTTTTTTTTAGGGTTGGTCACACTGCAGTGCCCTAGTCTCTGCCACCCAGAAAACTGCAGAAATCTTCTTGCCCAGAGGTATAAGGGTAATTAAAGTGCATTCATGATATCTCAGTTTAAACATCTGTGCTGATTTAAATGATTTATGCAGTGATTCCTCAATGTACAGTGTTGCCCACAGCTATTGCTTTGATGTTCAATATGTCATAATGCCAAGATTCAGAGGAACCCGGTTTCTTCTTCTGCCTTAATTCAAAGTACATAACTTCAAACGCAACTGTGTGCAATGCTCTATGTATACATTTTATGTCAACTGTAACCAGGCTAAAACTAGCCAAAAAAGAGAACATAAGTTGACTGGATTCATTGAATTTGATGTGCCTTGGAATTACCCGTCATCAAATTATGGAGATAAATGAAATGAATATTCAGGGTTGCTCTTTGTTTTTAATGTCTGTGTCTCTTTCTTTTTTTATCTCTCTAGGTGTAACATCTATTTATATTTATCTTTGCCAGTGTTTAGTTCTGCCACTCAATATAATTTCTGGGAATTGTTTGCCTTCTCTGATGTTTTCCAAGGATTCTACACAGAAGCGCTCTTAGCATGACAGGCTCATAACCTAAAGTCCCAACCCTGATGTTTTGTATGTGTGTGTGTGTGTGTGTGTGTGTGTGTATATATATATATATACACACACACACATATACCTTGATCAAGGTACCTGACTTCAGTAACCAGGTGTGGATGAATATAGAAAATGTAAGATGCTAGAAGAAGATGCAAGAAGTTAAAATTCTTGTTGGTAAACCATCTTAGAAAAAACACGTTTAAATAGAAGTTCTTCCGATTTTATTGCCTCCGATTTGGACAACATGGATCTGACTGTGGTTCTGACAGTTAATTAAAGTACTCCAACAGCCGACCCTTATTATCCCTTTAATTTGGGTTGAGTTAACTGGGGGGAGGTAATAACTTTGCATGTTTGATTACCTTTTACACCAAACAAATGAAAGAAGCGCCCAACTATGCCTTTAACTATTAAGGTGCATTTTGCTTGCAAACTGCAAACTCACATTGGACAGGGATCATTCAAGCAGAAGCCACGGGGGATACAACAAGAACTCTGAGATTATCTGAGATAGTGGTTACCTTGGCCTTGCCTTTTCATACAAATGTATATCCATCAGTTTGGAAGACTGCACAGCTTTTACGAGACTCAGGCTTTAGAAGAAAAAGGATGAATCCTGTGATTCGATTTCAGCCATGAAAACTATAAAAATATTCACTCAGGAAGCTACAGTGGATCCCTAAAATATCTTAAAAGCCCTTTGCAGAACTTCTTCTGTATAGATAATGGCATTTCAAATACTGGATATTCTGATTCTGCCTCCCAGAGAGCTTTGGTATCTAAAAATTTAATCAATGTTCAAAACCCCATAGAGCCATGAGACTTGTAGGCGACTGACTGCCGTTTACGTTTAATGTTCTTTAATTGCTTTGAGAACTTCCTCTAGTATTCATTCCACTCCAGTCTCCATTTTCTTATATTTATTTTCCTATTTACATTTTTTTGGTAGTGCAGTGAAGCACTTTGTTCACAACATGAACAACATGACAAATTACTAGAATTAATCATTTCAAACCATTATCAGGTTTACAAAAGTGTGTAAATGTATGTTACCAGCGCCCATACAAAATAAACATTTATCACAGAAATTCTACTTAGACATTTTATGACTTTAGAGGCCAAATACACGTTGTTGTTTTTTTTTTGCATTGATTTTCACAAATGCTTGCTTACAGAGTGGTTTAAAAAAGAAAATCTATACCATTAAATGAAATCAACCAGGGCATCTATAAAGCATTGTAGCAAGTCCTCCTGAGCTGTTCAGTCTCAAAATACAGACATCTGTTTATTTTCACTAACGTTATTTGAGCGTAATGTTTGCCAGACGTTGTTGTTTTACTTAAACGGAGAAGTATGCATTTGGTTAAGTAGTGCATAAGGTTAAAAACAGGAATGTGGAGATGCTTGTGACGCAAAATCCTTTTAGTTCCCTATACAATGCTGGGTGACACAAACCCACTTGTAATAGAATAATTCTTTGGATTGGTGTAATCCTTAAGTAAAATGTGTATGGGCTGACATCTTAACCTAGAAAATTGTTCTTCTAAACAACAATAATACTTATTTCCCAAGGAGATTCAAGTTTATCTGTATGTTCACTCACAGTAAAAAGCATCTTTAATAATTTGTGAGTCAACATATTATTCAGGCTTTACTGGCTGTGTGGTTTGGAACGCTTCCATGCACAACCTCAGATAACTTGAAATCTGTACACCCAGTGAAGCCGGCAAAATGCCTGCATTCAGTCATATTTAACTAAAAAGTGAAGTAAAATAAACATCAACCTGTACAAAACATGACTAATTGGCCTATTCTGACATTTTTTTCAGTGATTTGTTAAAACAAGTTTTTATCTAAAAAGTTACTGGTTTAAAAAGTGCACCCAATTTCACACTATGCATTGAAAATGCTTGGAGATATTCGGTGGATAGTAATCCCCCAGAAAATACTTGATTTGAAATTATATAAATTGTCTAAAAATAAATGTGTTGACTCTTCTGCATTCTTGGAAATTGTAAAATTCTACAATTTAGTTTTTTGTTTATTAATTTTTATTTTTACATTAATGTGATGGCTGATGCCTTCAAAGTCCTACAGCATTCATGTGCACATACTGCTCATATTAGCAATATCCTGTATCTATTTTATAGGCAAGTTAAACCATTCACACACAATTACAGACCCCTTACACCAGAGCAAAGCTATATACAGGTTACCCAATATCAATAAGGCATTGATCATGATTTTTCATAATTATGCACGCATCTGCCTTTCATTTGTTGGATTTCAATAAAAGTAAAACCCATTGCATGTATAAAAAGACTACTTTTATGGCATCAGTGAGATAAACTGACTGAAAGCTCTGTTAAAAATAAATGTACATAAAAATCTTATGTAAAAACTGTGTTTGCTATAGTTGGGAAAACCCGGAAAAATCATAAAAATTGTGTAAACGCACGGCTATAACAGAAAGGTACAACATTAATTTGAAATTAAGCTGTCAACTTACATTTGAAGTCCCTAACTAATAAGCTCACTCATCAGTCAGATTTCAAGGAACTACATTATAACATGAATGTGTAGTAAATCTTATAACTGTTAAATACATCAATTTGTGTGTCATTCTGTAACATTTAGCCATAGCATAAGCATGATAATCCACTCCGCGCCATGCGGTTAACGGAAAATAAACCACTTTGGAAGGGCTTCAATTCAGGGTCGCGTCACACCCTCCCACCGTGATTTATTTCCAAAATAACCACGAGGCTTGTCGTGGATTATCGTTTACTTAAATGTTCTAATGTTACCATCTACACTAGCTAAATATTTTAATATTAACTTATATATAGTACTAGGCTATTCCATAGTTTATTTTTTTTATCTTAAGAGATAACACATTTATTTGACCTCAAATTAACTTACTTTACGGGGTGCTAGAGAAAAACCAGAACATGATTGGGGAGCAATTATAGTTTCTTGAAATGAAAATACATTTTCCCTTCATTGAGAAACCGTTTCAATCACATTCTGTAATGCAGTAAAAAAAAAAGAATTATGTGTTTTTACAGTTTGATGAATTAGCAGACCCACTTAAGAATCATAGCAGCAGAACAAGAGAAAAATACAAAAAAAAAACATAGTAACGCTTTAGTTAATAATATTAGTACTTTTTTTTAACAAATGGTGTAATATATCAGTTAAAATGTTGATATTCAGTGCTACACACAACCATTAAAAATTAAAATAATTTAAACAAAGTAGCTTTATTGCAAACCTTTGATAGACTTTACTGTTTCATTTTGTGCATAATATTGCCCTTTAAAAGTATAATCAAGTTATGATTGAACATGCAGTCACGTCACAAAAAAAATACCACTATCCCCAAAAACCAACATTTTGGTACAAAATTTTTAACCAGTTTTTTTAACCAGCTAAACATGCTAGTTGTATTTGTTGAATTGACTTTTTGCATGAAGAGAAAATTAAATGTACACCCAGGATTATTATCTGCTTTAGGAATTAGGTCCATCTTTCCTTCAGAAATCAAAGTGTGGCTCGTACTGGCCACCATTACACTTTTATTGATTGAGAGGAATCCCATAAATCACGAGAGGCGCAACACAGGCCTCAGTTCCCCAGCCGATACGTCCACTCCCCACTCCCAGTCTATAATTGGCTTTCAGGTCACTAGCATTTAAAGGTAGATGTGAGAGCAGAGAGCTGGAGATGACACAATGACCACTGCACACTGGACGGGAACACCAGGGAATGTTCTCTGCCCACTGAATTAAACTGCCTGTCGATGGGCTGCAGAAAGTGATGAAAAACTGGGGATGGGATCGCTCACGTATAGCAACAGACTTCAGGGCACTGACATACTGCCTTCATGGCTGCTACTGCGTTCAAACTAAGTACGCAACAAGAACCTTTAGGTTGTTGACCAACATTGCATTGGTCAAGGACCGCAGAAAAATGCAGAAAAAAATGGATGCGGTTTTAGCTTTTTTTCTTCTTCACATTCCCTATTAGCCTAGATGAAACGCCAGTTTTCCACTTTGACTGAGAAGCTTCACACTACAGCCTTGCAATGGGATCCAGTTCTCTACAGATCCTAGAGTGATCAGCGATTCAGATTGCTGGATAATCGCGGATGAATAATGAAACACATTCAGTGAATGGAAATGGCATGGAAAATATGGTTGAAATTTTTAGTGGGATTAATCATGCATGGATACATCATTTATCACCAAATCAAATGAAAACGCTGTTTAGACAGCTAACCTACACCATGATGTATAATTCAAGCACCAACTCATTAACTCATCATTGTGATCTATGGAGCAAACTGATATTGAGAAAGTAATAAAAGTGAACTGTTACACCAAGAAAGAAAAAGAAAAAGAAAAGATAAATCAGTGTGTGCACTCCCAGTCTATGACTGGATGGAAAGATGGAAAATGAATAGAACTTTGTGAATTGCAACAAATGTGGAAAAGCGTTACAGTTCAGCGGGCATAAGTCAGGTACCCGTGGGTTGCAGCGAAATAGTCAAGGTGGTGACATTCCTCCTGGTCAAAGCTTCAAAGAAAAGCAAAATGTACTCCCCCAGCATTAAGCTAGACACGAAAAGCAAGATTGAAAAAATGTGTTGAACTTGCTTGCCGTGACATTCATCCATAAGGTGATGATGTCTGCAAAGGGTCAGTACAGCTGCATTGCCACATCCAACAACATGGAGGGGAAAGCACAAGCATTGCAAGAGACTCTGATGGAAGAGATTAAGCCTATAATCACAATGTATGTTTGTGCAATCACCACAGACCGCTGTAAAAAGTGCCTAATGCTTCATTATAGCACCATTCACTACATTAACAATTCATTTAGTTTTATTCCAAAGGTTTTATTTGCAGGTCCCACAAGTTTCCAAAGCCGCCGTTAACCTTTGGAATTTGCTGCTTCAAAAATTTCCTGTATTCGGAATTGAAGGAACCATCACTGTTGGTGGGCCTGGTTTTATTTATCCCTGACCACGGGGCCAACTTGTGGATACACTTGACTGCAACCTCTACATTCTAAACATTACTCTTTCAAGTGCCGTTTGCCCCTGGCATGCTGAACAAGACAATAGAGCTAGCCAGGATGCTGACATAATTTTGTGAAGAATTTAATCAATTGCTTCATACAAATCTACAGAACTTCTTGAAAAGTCCTTGAAACCCTGAAAAAGTCACTGAAAATCTGATGTAATTCAAACCTTAAATTCAAACTAACGATGTAGACGCAAAACAAGATCACTGCATTGCTGCACACAACCAGCAGATGCATTATATGACAAAATTGCACAAACCACCAGAGATTATTTAGACACTTTTATCCAAAGCATCTTATACCGCGTACAATTTCTATATTCATTTATCTAACCTCCTCACCGCCAGCTGCCCTAAAGTGGGCCCCGTTTGACCACCTCCCCCCTCGTAGCCCCAAGCCACGTACAAGAACCTGCCACAATACAGAACACTGACAGGAGATTCTGCCACTGGGAAGAAGACCAGGCTGATGCTCCCACTAACCCTACGCCATCAGATGACAAAGTGACAGAGTAGGCAAGCATCCAACTGACTGACGAACCAAACCCCGGCAGCCTTCTCCAATGGTAGAATTACCCCAAGCAGAAGTTCCCTCTGCTGTCCAAACTGGCTTGTTGCTGATAAATAATTATATTTAGCCGCCATATCAGTAAAAGCATTTTTAGGTTTAGTTTAAAATTATCATAACCAAGAATTGTCTGAATTACTTTATTTTAAGATTTCCTCCTAATCGTTTTATTTATCAAAAAATAAATAATACATGTGCGTGTATTGTTGAATGGAAGAGGTTTCTTTTTATTTGATTTATTTGCTTATTGCAGGGCGGGAGCAGGTAGGACACCAATAGAAAACAATGGTGCGGTCAGAAATGGTGCTGGCCCAGCCGGGAGCAGGACTGAAAATACCATCCTGGACAGGGCTCTACTTCACACCTACCTCATGACACAGAGGTAGAGTTATCTGTGGACATGGGCTAATGAACCCATTGTGCTAATGAGCTGAATCTCTCTGGGGCTGCTGGTGGGTGCAGACACCGTCAGGTGAAATTACCATTTCAGGCAGTGCATTGTGAGGAGTGGCTACAGGTCACAAAAACATTTGCATTAACAAGCATCTTGTTACTGCTGACCTGTATTTAAAACAAACCAGTGAGAACTGTGTGTGTGTGTGTGTGTGTGTGTGTGTGTGTGTGTGTGTGTGTGTGTGTGTGTGTGTGATGGTCGTTCGTTTATATATCCATTTGTAATGTTTTAAAATTGTTTATTTGATGTTGTGCATGAAAAATGCAGTAAATTCTATGTGGTGTTTAACCTCTTTATTACTGTTTTACACTTCCACTGCAGTTATCATTTCAGCATTATATATTTACTTTAGCCCAGAAAAAAAGGATCATGTCATTAAAAAAATATATACAAATGGCTTACAATTTATGCATCTGAACAATCACTACATCGGCATTTTCTTCAGACTAGGAACAAATGAAAACTTTGGCAACCCACTAACTGCACTTTACATAACTGCATTTTCTTTTATAAGCAGATAAAATAGGATATTTAAAAATAACAAAACAATCGCCAATTAAATACAGTGCTTTTAAGCGTGTTGTCAAAGTTTTGATTTGGTCACAGCCTCAGACCGAATTAATTTCTCGTTAAAAAGAAAACTAAAGATGACTTGAATGGATGGAATACATTTCCTGTCATTTATAGGACACATTGCTGTGTCAAAATTAACATCTTCCCCAAAATGACTAAGCTTTTTTCAATGCCCTCTGTTTTACCCAACTACTGACAGTTTTTCTAACAACAAGAACACTCCAGAAACCCAAACACCTTGGTGGGTGTTCAGTATTATAGTATAATATTACTATTATAATTATTATATAATAGTATAATATAATACAGTATAATATTTCCATGAGAAGAATTCACATAAGAAACCTAACCACTCATCAAAGGATTTGCAGAACCACAAAAATACAAAACACTCTAAAGTATATGTTTTTACCACAATAGCCCCACTTAGAGAAAGACCTCCTCATCAGTCTGGCCCCACAAATTGGTAGACAATCTTGAACAATGTATATTATATGTCCTGGTATTCAGGCTTCATTTAATACAAGACAAAGAGTAAACATCGCCAAGAACAGTGGATCAACTTTACGTCAAAACATGCCACTTGAAAAATAAGAATAAATATAAGAAGAATTACAGTAGTACAGGATTAATTGCACATTGTAAATAAAATACTTTTATAAATTTATTATTTTCTATGGCACTTTGACCCAAAGAGAAATCAAAGAAGAATAGAAAAAATAACTATATTTTAAAGATTTTTTCCAGCATAGTTTTAGTGCTAAGGAGATTAAATTATTGCTGTCCCAGAAAGTATACCTTCAGACTAAATCAGCCTGAAAATGATAAAGATTACAGATAATAAGAAATACGAGGCAACCTAAATTACTATTGGCATTACACTTAAGTTTTAATGACAGGTCAGACTTCCCCAACGTCCCAGATAGCCACACAATCAGCAACACACACATACGCACACACAAGTAGATAGAACCGTTGATGGCTTTAATGCACAGTGGCAAAAGGATTCATTCCTAAATACTTATATATATATATATATTTTTTTTTTTTTTTTTTTTTTTTTAAGAGGTGGGAGCTGTTTTGGAAACCAGAAAAATCATTCAACAATTAAAATAATGCAGTATTATATGTGGGATCATTTTTTAAATTCCTCGTTGATAGATTCTTTCTTGTGATCTTCTTTACACTGCATGTGGCTCTTCTAAAGTGTCTAAGTATGATGACCCTTGCGCTCGGTCTGCTGGTTTTCTTCCCTGCAGGGCGGCCAGTGGGCGGAGCTTGGAGGGTCGTAAGCATTGATGAGACACCTGGGTCTGGTGTCTAAGGGCTCAAATAAGGAATATCATTTTATTGTCCTTTCCACAGCATTCCTTAGCTCCCATTTCCCTTTGTTTGTGCCATTAGAATAGTTAAAGCAGTATAATGTCCGCGGAATATATTAACTGATTAATAAACAGCTAATTTCAGTACACGTGACTTATCTGTGATAAATCGGGCTCTACAAACCCTGACGAATGGATGCAAATAAAAAGTTGGTAAACATAATCAATACTTCCATACTACCCAACCTTCCTACCAAGCAATTATCCTAGCGTACATTTCAAAAGGAAAGGGTGGGAGGGAGGAAAAAAAAAAGTAAAACCTGTATTTATGTGCTGAATCGCATTTTAACTTGTCAGTCAGCTTCTCCCACTCCTCTCCCGCAGCAGGAGTTCCTAGCGTAAACAAGGTTACAAGGTTTTCTGCATGCTGGACTAATGAAAGCAATCTTTCCAAAGCATGAAGGTGACCCACGTTTTAGGCTCATTTTAACATTTACAATGTAAACTCAAGTCCTGTACTCTGCATACATCTGGGGATTTTATCATTATGCAGTGGGTATATAGCATTCTTGAATTTTATTTTACTTTGAGAACAATCTTAGATTCTGACATCTAGCTTTTGTCTCACTTATCATTAAAATCCTACATCCGTTGAATCACAAACTGCACTTTAATGCCGACAGTGAATAATTAAATGGTATTTAAATATAGAATGATCTATGCTAAGACTTAAAATGTGATTTTTACTTTTTGATTTAGGCACTTTACAAAATCAGGGGTTAAATCAACCCTTATTCTTAGAAATATCCAAATCCATATCCATGTATATATTAAAAACATTTATTGAACCACCAAAATATCCACAGTATTATATTAATATGTGCTGTGCTTTATATCTAAGAAAATGTCAACCCAGATCAAAAAAATTCAAGCTGTTTAATCTTTCAACTTTTCTACAGTTGCATATTGTATGTCATTCTAATTTAATTCTTAAAAATCAGCGGTAATCAATTTTCAGACAACATGGTTTTTACCAGCGGGTCGACCGCACCTGGCCGCCTGGTAGAGGGGTGTTTGACCCCTCCATCTGGACACATAAACACAATTTTAAGAGGTGGCAGGGGAAGAGAGTGTAAAAAGCTGATACAAAATGAATTGAGAGATTGAGGACTATTTACGGTAATAAGAAAAACTGGTGTACCCCTGTAAGGTTTGTATTAAAACACTTTTATGAAAAACGTGCTCCATAATTTTCCAATTTCACCGCTTAAATATTGTGTTTTTGTGCAGGAACAGGCTGTTTAACAGTCATGGTCAACTTTGGAGAAGAACCACACACATTCTGGATTCATAAGAGATATGAAAACTCACCTCAAAACATTGAGTTGCTTGAAACTCAGTTTCAAATTTGCTTGACATAAATCACTTCTGAAAAAATCTCCTGCTTAATCAGCTTAAGCACATAGTAGTAATAAAAGATGATAGTGTCACAGTTTTGCAAAGTCAATGTAAAATATTTTGTCGGCAAAGCCAGCCACAAGAGCACTTTGCATGTCATATAAAATGTCATACTGAAGTGAAATAAATATAACTCAAACAATAAAGTCATTCATCCAATCACAGGCGAACACAGTGTTCCCTATAATTCCACCAAGATTTATGAAACAATACGGTACATGGAACAATAATCAGCTATACGATCTGAACACATTGCCCCGATGTAAATGAATAGACATGCGCTTTCGGGGGTTAAACCTGGTGTGTCCAGCTCTTTGCTAACTCAAGGTGTAGACATGCAACACCTCGCAGAGGTGACAGGTTCTCTTTATTGCCCTATCCTTTCACACACCTGGCTTCCTCAGGCCCAGCTTGACATTACTTTGAAAACGCCTGCGCAGGTCCTTGAGGTACCTAAAAAGGAAGTCACCAAAGCCAAGCAGCGGTAATTACCTCCACAGATCACCAGAGAGGTCTAATTTCCATAGCCCCCTTACTATTTCTGGAGCTACTGCAATGTATGATTGATGGTTTATAAAACCTTTTTTACAGTTCTGACATTTCTGTGTAACAAGCAGGTCTGAACCTTCCATCTGGTGTACCTGCCTCAAACACCCCCCACCCCCCCACCGCCCAACAGTCCTTTACTGTCCTTGAGTGCTGCTGCACCGCTTTGATCATGGCTCTTTAGGGAAAGGGCAGGAACCCAAAAGATTAATGCTTTCCCGGGGCATCTCACAAGCTACTGCGCACAGCCTTTACAAATATCAACAGCTGATTGTATATTCAGAAAGTGTTCAGAGATGCTCACAACTGCTGTCACACAGCTCCACACAGCGTACAGGGTACTCTGCTTTACCAGAGAACATTTGTTAAATTTATGATCAAATATATAATAAGGAAGTTATTTCAAAACGCACATGCATAAATGAATGTGTTTGTTTGAGACCACCAGAAACAACATCTGATGATGGACGGCCATAACCAGTAGAAGAGCACCGACTAGCGTTTCCATTTTAATGTACTGATTAGCACAGCACTGATGGTTGGCAACTTATTTGTGTGTGTGTGTGTGCATGAAATTTTGCATCATTGTCTTATCTAGCTTTCATTATGGTATGGAATAATGAGTAAAAATCAATGGCTGTAACAAACTACTCAGCAACCCACAACTAACAGCAACCCAGACAAGAGCGCTCTTCAAATGGTTTCATTTGAACAAAACTGAAGCACAACAGGAATTTTTGCAAACAGGTGGCTTTTGTATAATATCTTAAATAACTTTTAAAATATGGATTCATAAACCTTGCAGTAACTGCATATATACATATATATGCAGTTACTGCAAGGTTTATGTTTTGATTGTTTAAAATTCATTTTTATTTTTATTTTTTTGGAAGGCTTATAAGATATATTCCTTTATCACAGAAATGATAAAAACACTCCAGAGTGAAACAGCGATTTCCCTAAGAAGCTATTGTTTCATCAACAAAAAATTCTAATTTCTAAACAGTGTACATCCTTCAACTAAAATATCAAAAAAGAAATTTAACTAAAACTGTTTATTAAGAAAAAAAACATTTTGTGGCTATATATTAATAGCCGATTTCCAATAGTATTTGAAATAAACTTGGTCAATTACATACCCAAAGTAAACAAGCCACTGTCTGTTGTGCACCTGTAACTGTAATCCTTTTCCCCGCCATAAGTCAAATGGGTTAGAAAAGTGGACCACTTTTCACCGGATCTTCAAGATTTTATAAGAATAAAGACCAAAGTAAAAAACACAAAGATTTTAAGTTGAACCAGGGTTAAAGAGGGGTTGCAAGAATATAATGACACTGTTCAGGTGAGGGCACAGTGTCTGACAAATAGACAAAACGCAGTCATCGCAGACAGTAACAGTCTAGATTATGTACTTAGACAGGATTTTGACTTAGTTCTGTGAAGAGCTAAAGATGATCATGTTCCATGTGTACTTAGATTCAAAGTCAGCTGTAAGGTCATCAAGCACCACTGCAAAAAGGCAGGAGGCAGAGACTAATGAAGGATCACAGTAGGGTTGAAGATGACATTGCAATGTGGGTCATTCAGACAGAAGACAGAACAGAGGGTTGAAAGAATGTTCTAGAAGGCACAAGCCAGTCCAAGGAGAATGAAGTTGACTCTGACACCCATGTTACTCCATACCAGCCAAACCCTAAATTCATCTGTGAGCAGAAGGTTGGAAATAGGGCCCTTAGATTCAAGCAGAATTAGTTCAAAGACCATCCGTGGTTCCATTACAGCCCAACGTTAATTGGTGGGTGCTTTTAATGCAGCAAAGTCTTTAGAAGTCAGAAGTCTCCACTTCCCAAATGTTTAGACCCTGAATTTGTTTCCTTAGGGTTTGGAAAGCACTGGAAAAATGATAATCACATTAAAATACCCAGTCACACAATGTTGCTGCAATGACACACTGTCATAAGGCAATCAATGGTTTTCCAGCTCTTAATAGCAAAGGCTCTAAAGTAACAGGAGACAAGATTATGCTTACTCAGAATAGTAGGATCTCTGCAGTTTTTATCAAGGCAGTGTTTGGCTCTCTGGGAGCATGCATCTGATTAGCATAATCTACAACATCTGCTCAGAATGAGGTACTAGACAGGCAGTTGAAATCATGTAAGAACAATTACACCAACTATACCAAAGTCGCAAAATACCAAACGAGATCCTTAAGGGCCACGCCATAATCAGTGCTGCTGGTCAGTTTAGGGGACATGGCTTCATCTGGCACTACTGACAAAGCAACAACAGCGAGGGACTACTGGAATGGTTCCAAAACTCTTTTGGGGCTCCTTCTATCTACTGAGGTCATTGATGAGCTTGAGTGCCTCAACTCATACTTGCAAACAAGATCCCAAACACAGACATGAGCACTAGATTGAGAGAATGGTGGTTCTCACGCAAAGTGCTCAGAAAGGAAATTCTGTGTAGTTCATGCAAAAGCCATAGAGTTAACTGAGAAACACATCCCAGTGCCCCACATAAGACAGCCGCCAAAGAGGTACACAGGGAATGCCTTTGTACCTGCTGAAGAACACTTCATGACAGAGTTTTACAAGATCTCCCTGTGGATGCCCAACTAAAAAAATGCTTTGCCAAGAGCAGCCTCCATGTGCTGGAGAAGTTGCTGCTGTCAGGAAAAATGGATAAGGTCGTGGACAAGTATCCAGAGCTGGATAGGCCTTCCATTGAAGTGCAGCTGGAAATGTTCAAGATGCAATATAAACATAGCACAAGCAATGAGGCTGCCACAATAATCAGAACACGGCTGCCTGAGGTTCGCAAACTTTCCAGTCAAGTATAAGCTTCGGTCAGTCTTATTTCAGTAGTCTCAGCCACCTCGGCAGAAGCAGAGAGAAGCCTCAAAAGCCTGCTCTCCAAAGCCTGACGACATGGCTGTGAAGTACAATGATACAAAACAGTGTTGCAATTTGTTACATCCACAAGGGTAAGTCAGATAAAGTGGACAGAAATTCAATATGCAAGTGGTTTTTGTCTGCAAATGAGACCCGGGCATATATTTGCGGTGTTCCACTAGACCAGAGCAGTTTTAATGAGGATGGATAGTTTGTATGTTGTTATTTCTGAAGATTGAGCTATTCCAACACCATTTTGTCCCGCTTCATCGTTGCCTTTGTCCTCCATTTTACCAATGTGCATTGTCACACTATTGTGTGTGAACTCCCTGTTAATACATTCTTTAAATTTTTACAATATCATTCAAGTCATCTTACATCAATACAAAGTCAAAGTCATCAATACAAAGTAATCTTACCACTATTTGAAGAACTTACACATTCAGAGATTAAAACAAGACTGATGAAAAGAATAAACCCCAACAATAAATGGTGCCTCCTAAGAGGAGCTCCAACAAATACATATGATAATTTAAATAATTTAATTACAGGTATACATTTTTTGTCATCTTTGGCACAGGAGCAAAGTCTAATATCCTGTATGACTGACAAAATTATAATAAATAGTGTTGTACTGTGCACAAATCCTAAGAAATATCCCATGAAAATATCTGATCCATGTACGATTGGTTGCTACAGCCCTAGAAGTACTTCAATGAAATGATTTTATGCTGCCCGTTGATAGTTTTTTCTCTTTGTATGTTTGCAATACAGCAATATAGTCTCTTATATAGACTTTTTTAAAGTAATAAGCAATACTTGGTTTATATATATATATATATATATATTCAGGCCTACCCTGCCATCTTCTCCACAGCAAACTCCCTGATGATGAATTAAATAACATACAGTAACATTTACAATACACCTCATGCTTCAGCCAGCCAGTGCTTGGAGAGCTACAAAAACGATTGCAGTGAAATAAGGGAAGATATGAACCAAAATAAAACTGGACAGAAAGATTTTTTAAAAACTGAGAAATTGATCCTCTATTTAGGAATGAGACTTTGTATGCCACTACTTTGCCATATTAGCAGAACTACATCTGAATTTCTGATGCCAAGGCCATTCCCGGTATGATTTTGAAAGAATTACAACAAAAAATTGAATTGTAGATTAATATGCAAAGACAATAACCTGAAAGGTTACTTTGACAACTTGATAATGGAAAACAATTAACATTCATAATGGCAGTTTAATGCTTCCTAAGCATGCATTCAGTATTGATTTTTCTGATCGGTGGTAAGGACTTTGGCAGAGCTCCTAAATGAGTATGATGCATGCCTCCTCTGAGACCAGGAGCATCTTCATGGGTTCAGTCAATGTCAGAAGAATTTGTTCTGGTATTCAGTTAGTCTCAACATAAATTTTTGAGCCCATGTCAGTGCTCACCAGAAATGTTATTGATTAAGTAAAAGATGGTAATCATATTTTATTGACTAGATGTATTCCTACCCTCATCTAAGAGCCAGCTACACTGATGCAGTCTTTAGCGATGGCTACAACAGTTCTTAAAAAAGCCATTCTGCAATTTTATTTATTATTTTTAGAAAATGGGTTAGTTTCACCTAACCATTATGATACAAACAAACAAAAGGAATCATGTAAGAACATGGAGTATAAAACCCTTCTAACCAGAAACAGAAAGACAATACCTTTTATTTGCGCACCCACCATTGCTAGGTTGTCAAACAATGACCCCCTTGTAGAGATTATCCAGTCAAAGATCAGCAACTGTAACTAAACTCTGTGAATCTTGTCAGACATTTTAAAAAAAAGGGAAAAAAAAGAATCTTGTCAGACATATCAGTGATATATCTTTTGGGCATACATTTTATGTAGTCAATTATAAATCAAGACTACAGTTACAAAAAAATAATAATAAAGGTGTTTATATTCTTTTAAGTAACCAAGCTTTCTCATGTTTTTATTTAGCCAGCAATCATTTCCAAATTTTAGGCAACGTTAGATCTACAAATAAATTAGCTAAGAAAGTCAGCTAAATAACTTACTTGGGACAAGTAAAGTTATAGCCGGTTATTAACCAGTTACTGAAGTAAACTTAAAACCAAGCACTTAGCATTGTGCTAAGATAGTAAGCAAGCCATTTCCCAAAAACTATAACGTAGCAATTGGACATACCACGCAACAATTTGATTTTTAAGGTTTTAGGGAATCAACAATTATTCAGTCTATATTGACTATATGTAAATGTATACCCTTCAGTGGGTTTGGCAGAGTTTTGACTTTTGCATTTGGTTTTCCCTTCCTCTTTGACCCACTGGTCAAAGAAATTAGTCAATTGTTAAATGTGCAGTACATTTTGTGCAGTTTGGCCACACATAGTATCTTTTCAGAGACATTATATGTGTGATTTAAGTAGAAATTATTTTTTACCGTAGAACATGAGTATTATATCAACCTTTCTGGAATTTATCGTCCTACGATTTAAAATTAAATCTATTTTTAAACGCCCGTTTTTTAAACGGTAGGAATTATTTGCAAATAAGACTATAGGAGATAAAAATCAATCAAATAATGGAAAAATCCATGGCACAATTGCCCAAAGTTGTTCCTATCTTAACTATGTGACTACTATTAAAGTGGAACATACAGCACTGTCACATACTTATGAAGCTCAAACCATTGAATACTAAAGAAGGCCAAGCACAGGTGTTCGGGCAAGATAAGGCCCTCTCTCCTGAATATTTAAAGGTTATTGTTCAAAAACTTATACAAATTCTTCACAGAGAATGTGCCTATAACACCATTTAATATGTGTGCACTAAGTTCATTTGGGAATAGGAGCTTGTCAATTGTTACTTACCGTCTAAAAAAAAAAAAAAAAAAAAAAAATGACAGATAGAGGATAGTCCTTAAAACAACCCAAGTACAGACCCAATAACCCCATGGGTAAATACAATTGAAAGGGAAACAGCTCTGGTAGTACATTTAAGTTGGCTATTTTTTAATTCTTAAATTTTTGTAATGGGCTTATAAAGATATTCAAAGATGTTCTTTTCCTATTTGCACTACAGTAAAGTTTTACTTGTCCAAGTTAATTTTTGGAAAAAATTTTAATATGCATTGCTAATTCTCTTTCATTTTGGCACTCTTGTTTCACAAGCATATGATGAAAAATAGAAATACGATATGCACATTCCCTTAATAATCAATATACAGTAGCTTGCTCTTACTAAAGTTTCAATTTTACTTTTACATTTCAGGTGTTTAGCAGACGCTGTAATTCACAGCAACATACATAAGTGCAATGAAGCTAAAATTAAATTAATAAGAACATGTAGCACTACAGAAATAATATTTGCTGATTACAACAGCTACCTTAATTATCGTTAAAAGAACGGTAAGGTAAAAAAAGAAAATTAATGAAAATGTATGAATATATGCATGAAAAATTGCTGTTGCACACCAAAATGAATTTAGGTGCACAAAATTACATTGACAAGTCACACAATTAAGTTGTGGCCTCCATCCGTGTGCAATTATAAGCGGTTCCATGATAGGGGTCACTTGGTCAAGTAGTGAACATCAAGCAAAGATTAAACCAATGAAGACCCAACATATTTTTAATTACTCATGGATAAATACACTATATGGACAAAAGTATTGGGCCACACCTCTTAATCATTGAATTCAGGTTTTTCATTCAGTCCCATTGCCACGGGTGTATAAAATCAAGCACCAAGCCATGCAGTCTGCCTTTACAAACATTTGTGAAAGAATGGGTCGTTCTAAAGAGCTCACTGAATTTGAGCGTGGTACTGTAATAGGATGCCACCGTTGCAACAAGTCAGTTTGTGAAATTTCTTCCCTCCTAGATATTCCACAATCAACTGTAAGTGGTATTATTGCAAAGTGGAGGCGTTTAGGAACCACAGCAACTCAGCCACGAAGTGGCAGACCACATACATTTTCAGAGCGTGGTCGCCGATTGCTGAGGCACATAGTGCGTAAAAGTTAAAAACACTCTGCTGACTCAATAACTGCAGAGTCCTCTGGCATTAACATCAGCACAAAAACTGTGTGCCGGGAGCTTCATGGCATGGGTTTCCATGGTCGAGCAGCTGTGTGCAAGCCTTACTTCACCAAGCAAAATACCAAGCGTTGGATGGAGTGGTGTAAAGCACACCTCCACTGGACCCTGGAGCAGTGGAAACGTGTTCTGTGGAGTGACGAATCACGCTTCTCTACCTGGCAGTCTGATGGACGAGTCTGGGTTTGGCGAATGCCCGGAGAACGTTTCCTGCCTGACTGCATTGTGCTAACTGTAAGGTTTGGTGGAGGAGCGATAATTATGTGGAGTTGTTATTCTGGGGTTGGCCTAGGCCCCTTAGTTCCACTGAAGGGAAATGTTAATGCCTCAGCTTACCAAGACATTTTGGAAAATTCAATGCTTTCAACTTTGTGGAAACAGTTTGGGGAAGGCCCTTTTCTGTTCCAGCATGACTGTGCCCCAGTGCACAAAGCAAGGTCCATAAAGACATGGTTGGATGAATTTTGTGTGGCAGAACATGACTGAGCCTTGACCTCAACCTTATGAAACACCTTTGGGATGAACTAGAACAGAGATTGTCAGGCCCTCTCATCCAACATCAGTGTCTGATCTCACAAATCCTCTTCTGTAAGAATGGGCAAAAATACAGACACAGACACATCTTGTAGAAAGTCTTCCCAGATGAGTGGAGTGAGTTATAGCTGCAAAGGGGGGACCAACTCAATATTAATGCCTATGGATTTAGAATGGATGTCATAAAAGCTCCTGTAGGTGTAATATGTAGGTGTCCCAATACTTTTGTCCATATAGTGTACGTCTTAAAGCTTCCATTCTCATTGACCAACCTTTAAAATACCTTATGACAAAATGACTTGCAGAAGGTCAATAAGGACATTCATGTAATATTTATATTCGTAATGTGTGTATAGAAACTGTGTGTAGAAACCACAACCAAGTTGTTGCTTGGTAACACTGGCTAGACTCCCATGTTTAATTCAATCAGAAAAATGAATGTGTTCACTCTGAAGAAACACGTCAATTCGTCAGCAGTAGGGTCATGCTAGCAATCAGAACAGCTGGAATTAGGTCCAGCAACTTTTATTATAGCTGTGATGGATGTGGTGATGGAGATGTCCATTATTTGTGGTACTCTTTACCACAAACAGTAAAAAATAATAAAGAAAAAATGATAAATGGAGAAAAAAATAACAATAAAAGTTGCTGATTGCTGATTTTATTTTCTATGCAAAACAACAATACAACAATGTCGTATTTTGATCTCAGTTACATATTAAATAATAAAAGGCAACGGAACATAAATTATGGGTAAATTAACTTTCTCAATGCAAACAGACTCCCCCAAAAAACACACACACAGACACGCAGATACACACTCACACGCACAAAGAAGAATGTAAATTTAAAAGGGATTCTATTTATGATTGAATTGAGTTTTGCATTTGTTTCTATGGTGCGAGTGTTGTGTGTTTTCAGTACTGTAATTGAAATGTTGGGATGTTTCTCTTCTGGATTGGCCACCCCAGGTCTCATTATGGGCTATATTTTTATGTGTTGATTTTATCAATCAGTTCTTTATGAAACTTAAATAGACTATTTCAAGAGGGTAACAATCCTCTTTTTTCCTTTCCCCTTACAGCAGAACCAGCAGATATCCTGAAGATATTAGATTTTCACAATTTACCTGAAGGTGTAACAAAAACAACAGGCTTTTGTACGCACAGGAATTCTTCTGAAGGACCCGATTTGGCATATAGAGTATCCAAAGATGCTCAGCTCAGTGCTCCCACCAAACAGCTCTATCCTGGTGAGTACCTAAGCCCAACATCATTACCTCTGTTCAATGTAATAATTATTATCAAACATTTACTCAGGTCATTGTAGCACTGTTTAACTCTGTATGCTGTGTGCTTTTAGCAAAGTTGTAACTGCACTGTATTTTGCGATGATGGTCCCATAAGTCACTTTGGAAGGAATAAATGTTAAATGTCTGAACTAGATATCTACCGAGAGACACCCAACACCGTCTCCTTAAAATGACTTTACTGAACACTAAGTGAACGGTTCTTCTAGAAGGCCCAAAAGGACAGAATTGAACATGTTGTCACTTGAGTTAGTTGTTCAAACAGAGTCATATATGAGAATAAGATGTGGTAGGACAAAATGTGCAAAGTGAATGATAAATAACACTGCGGTGTGTAAAGTCAAATTAAGAACTTGTTTACAATGGTCTGGCTGGCTTTTACCTTTTACTAAACTTTCCAGTTTTCCAAGGAGAAATGCCAATTTCCTGTGAAACTAGCCTTCTATGAATTAACTTAATGAACCACACAAGTTGAATGACTTCTGTCTCGGTGCAACAATAGTTTCCCATGAATAAAAACACCTGTCTCTGTTAGGTTCCTTTGTTGGGTACTGATCAGACAGGACCAAGGGGGACTTGTAAAACTCTCAGGGATGAAGGTGTTGAAAAGCACCAATCAGATAAAGGGTACAGTACAAAATAAAAATCTAGGTCTCTACATCGTTTCACCCTGCCTAGATCAGATCGTCCCTCTAAACTGAGCAGAAAGGAAACTGGTAAGGGATGTCACTGTGACCCCATTGAAAAAGCTTTGGATTTCAGTGGTTAAGATGGGAGAAAAGGTGTTAAGATAGAAATGGGAAATTTGTGGACTAAATGCATTGCATTACTATTGGAGCAAACTCAACATAACACATCTCCCAGTCAATATCCTGTCAAGCATGGTGGTGATAGCATTATGCTTATCAGCTGGGACTGGGAGTCTTGTTAGGATTGAATGAACAATTTTTTATTATAGCACAGGCAAATTCTACAAGAAATTCTGTTTCAGTCTACTAAAGACCTAAAACTGGGGTGAAATTTCACCTTTCATAAAATAAAAAATAAGTTTCAAATCAAGACAATTAAAAGGAAGCTGGTGGGGATCTGACATGGCTGTAAGTGCCAATCCTGGCTGTGCTCCACAATGTGTTCCCACTTGCTGTCTGATATGGCGTGTTTCCTTCTCTTATTGACCACTTGCTTTTTTGTTTCTCAGTCAACTGTGGAAGGTGGTATTTTTCTATATCCCTTGCAAGTCAGTCATATTTATTAACTCCTGTGGAACTTTTATATGACGGCTCAATTTCTGGCTCAGTTTCCTCCTTTATGTTTTGTATCAGGTAATGTATGAACTGAGAAATAATAATTATATAAAGTTTATGTCATTTCGGAAGCCTTGGAAGAATTTGTCTCACACATGAATTAAAATATGAATTTAACTCCATTTCAAGTTAAATTCCTCATCCTCACCTATCCGCTACAATTATGTATCAATCCTGTCTCTACCTGGGAGCATGCTCCTTGCCAGGGTAAGCTTTTTGAATCAGAAACTAACATGTAATGTTTTCCAGAAAGTTGTGAGTGAGATCATTCATTGCAGTGTATTATTTTCTTGTCTCTATTGCCACTTAGTGCTGTACAGTCCAGGTTTCTGGTTCTAATTAAAGTGACCCCATTCCTAACCTACTACTGGTTTAGAAACTGGCCATTTAATGTCCTCGTACTGTAATAATGGGGTGATCTACAACAACAGGCATCTAAACTGCCCTAATTACTATATATAGCTCTTAGTCTAAAGTTCTTAGCAATTTTTTTCTTCTTTTAATATAGTTTATAATTGAGACGTGTTCATTTTCACATTTAGGTAACTTGATTCAAATTATCTACAGAAAATTTGTAGAGAAAAAAATCAGAAATTAGTGTGAATCAGTATAAATCAAGGAACTGCGTGATGCTCATCTCTTAGGTAATTAGCTTTATTCAATTACTTGGCTTTGGATTGCACTTTCAGAAAACTTCTCTACCTTTTAGTTCTCTAGGCAAAAGTACCTGAGGATTTCTGGGCTTCTGTACAGGGCTTAGAATCATAACATAATTTTATTTTGGTTCTGGACACACAGACATGAGCAAACACAGGGCAAGCTCCTATTTTAGGAAATAAAGCGGGTAATTACTGTTCCCCAGTATTCTCCTGAGCTGGTCCTTTCTTCCCTGAAAGTGTACGAGAATCCTGCAGGCGTGCTGGAGTGTTGCCATCCCACGTTCTACTTCCCAGGCTCCCCATGACCAAGAGGCAGCAGCCTTCTCACATATGACCCAACATATTCCAAACTTGCATCATCTGGCTCTGTCCTGCGAGGGGGAGCAGGTCAATTATTGAAATGTTCCTTGTTACACTGAAGGATTATTTAAAACCTGGGGTGACGGCTCAGTCATTATTACTGGGTGCATTTAAATTCTATCCAGGTGACTTCGATCAGAAGATGCAAGAGCCAGCAGCAGTCAATACCGTGGGTCCAGATACATTTTTTACTGGTTTGAGTGGAAAAGTAACAATGGTAATGCTTAGTTTTTAACATTGCATATGTTTAATGTAAAGGAATAATTTTATAAATATTCTAGGATAGCAAAACTGGAGTGAGGAGGCCCCCCTCTATCCAAAGGTTGTTGCTACTCAGTGTGAAAAATATGTTCTTCATACTGGGATTCCTAAATAAAAAGCTGTCTTCAGGGAAAAAAAGAAAAAACAGCTGTATGATAAATAGTTTTAAAAATCTTTAGTATTCTTTAAAAATAAGACCAATCTTCTGCCAATCTCACTCACTCTACCCAAATTGACTGCTGATTATATGCAACCTTTATGCTTGTCGCAAATTATATGATCTAGAAACCAGTGAAATTTGAAAATTATGATTCCAGTGCGTGCCTTTACTGACCCAGCCTCTCAGGGGGCCACACATAAAAAATTTAAGAACGAAGATGTGCATCATTTTCAACAAAAAATCGGATCTAATACTGACTTTGACTTTTGACTTTTGACTGGCTACTGAACTTTGACCTTTTTGAACCACTGACCCTGTACTGCACCACTGTAAGCCTAGTTAGTGGCTAGGGAAAGACCTGGTGTGTTCAGATCTTAGGGAGGGTGCTGATGTTGTATCCTTTTAAACTTTACTAGTTTATGCCAATACATTTCCAACTGTTTAAATAGGTAATCTTAAAATTTTAAATTTATGTCACTGTTTAATTGCTAATGCTAATCTAATCAATAATTTAATGCTTCAGAACAAGTATTTTTTTCTGCATTTTCTGTACTGATGCCAATCACTGGATTCATTTCCAATTGCCATTTAGTTAAATGAATTAAATGTCATTTATATATCCCAGTGGTTCTCAAACTTTTTTGTCCCAAGGCACACCTTTGTAAATATGAAATTTCCAAGGCACACCATTTTTTTCTGAATTGATGCTTTACCAACAATACAGCATGTTTCATTAAGTTTCATTAAGAGCACAAACCTCAGGCCAACAAGGCAACTTTTCACTCACACACACACACACACACACACACTGTAGTTTTAAATTAACAGAAATAATGGAAACAAGACATACAGCTCAACTTAGAGACAATCTCAATAACAAAATGACAAACAATTTCGATTTTTAGACACTTTTAATATTTATGGAAAGTATGGCAATTTCAGCAGCTGGGCGACAGCCAGATGACTGTCCAGATGACAGCAGTTTAAAACGAAAGAGGCATCAAAGGCAGCTAAAGCAAACAGCATAAAACCATCAGCGACGAACAACTAGACAGGTTTGAGAGTGAAAAACAGATTTAAAAAAATACATGGAATAGAAAGAATGAACAAAATTAACCGAATTGGAAACAGGTGTTTCTCATTTATGTCTGAATAAGCACAGAAAGAGCCCTAGGAGCTCCAGCTTATAAACATTCTCCACATTCTTAATCTGGGTATGGTCTGCCCTGCCCCTTTGTCTCTATATGTAGAACCCAGGGTATACCGTCCTCCTGACATGTGATAGCTTTCTCTCTTCTGTGATGTGATGTGGGTCTGAGAGCTGCAGTTGGCTGGCGGCTTGTGGAAGCCACCAAATTTTTTCACAGAAGTCAGCATTTCTCTGCCTGCACCCCTGGGAGCTTGTCACGCAGTCTTTCCCATACACCAATCTGTTTGCATTACACCAGAATACTTAAAACTAGACACTTGACTGCCAGGGGCCAGGAGAAAGGAGTGATTAGCTGACAATCATGAGTGTCACATAATATTACGGAATTTTTTTCAAAGACGTTTGATAAAATAATGAGAAAATGTTTGTATTATTGCTATTTATTTTTATAATTTTCATTTAATTTAATTTAATTTTTATTTTTTACAATATTTAATAGCCTTTTCCTCCTTTTTTCGTAACTATACAGAAATAGAGTCTAGTTTCTATCAAAAGAGCTCACAATTTATTTGGAAGATTGCGTTGGTAAAAAGCATATTTCTTATCCTGATGGCCCTAACACACATTTAGTGATAGATCGCGTCTACTAGCATGTACTACTAGCATGTAGTTCTTTGTCTGATTAATATTTAATCCTATCCTTTCCAGTGCTCAGCACAGGGAAACATTAATTGTGATTTTGACTGGTATATAAGGAAATCCACGGCATTGCAGAGTTGCTGAATAAAAAGAACTGAAATTTAAAAAAAATTATTCCAAGCGACCCTCCCGTGCTAGGCATCTGTCTCCCAGATGTGCACGAGAAATAACGGGAAACATTAGAGACAGCAGAAATGTGAACACAGATGTTTTTTTCTGGGGAAAAAGCTGAGGGTCCTCATTCCAGATCTGGAAGATGGATTTACTCTGGAGAAGTGTGTTTAATGCTCTTTACATTACCCTGTTCTCCAGGGTTGAGTGCTGCTACAATGGGAACTCTTCACTGTGTCCTTTTTTCCCATTGTTTGGTTCTGGAAACATGTAACTTACAAAGATCCCTATAGCAACGCAGTCTTTATTAAAATCCAGAGAATGCATTGTCTTTAACTTGTACTCTTAAGGATTTGTGTTTCTATTGCACTTTAACTGCTGTGGTGGCAGCTCAAGCCATCACACAGCCAAATCCAAGGAGTTATGCAATAGCTGTGTCTTACGGTAGTTGAATTTACAAAGCTATAATAACTTTATCCCTCTCTTCACCAGCATCGGAGTTCCCTGTAGATTTCTCTGTCATGGCCACAGTGAGGCCAAAGAAAGGCAGCCAGTCTTTCCTGATGTCAATCTACAATGACCAGGGAATACAGCAGCTAGGATTAGAGTTGGGGCGCTCACCTGTCTTTCTTTATGAGGACCACATGGGCAGGCCTGGGCCTGAAGACTACCCACTTTTCAGAGGGCTCAACTTGGCCGATGGGAAGTGAGTGATTTCTGTCCCCAGGGGTTCAGTGTCATGTTTTGTCCTTTAGAGATGCAATCAGTTCCTTTACTTCACAGCATTCATCTGCCAAAAGCTCTTTCTCTCAGGCAAAGATTTTATCTTGGAAAATGTAATGTTTTAATGCTTCTAAAACAACAACAAAAACAATAACAATAAAATCAAGCCACAATTACAGTGCTTTATAAGTCAGTCTCTCTGGAGACGCTATATGGACCTAATGTGCATCTGTGTTTAGGGTACTTGATTTTGAAAAGCCAGGTTTAAACATTTAAACCAAGTTTCATAAATTGTCTTCCATGCATAAAACACTGATTATGACACCTCTATAAAGCCTACTCAACAAACACTGTTGTTATAAGCAGACCTGTTCTGCCCTGTCAGAAAACCCTTAAAGATTAGTCTTAGACTGTGTTCATAAATCCTGACTCCAGGTCAAATTTCTTCATAAGAATTCCTTCATAAGTATGAATATTCAAATAAAATATAAGACATGCTCTTTATCATTATGTTGTATTTTCACTCTGCCCATTGTATATTGAAAGAAATCAATCCCCACACATGAACATCAAACTGAGCCTAACTAATGGTCAATTAGTTAGAAACTAAAACTTATGACCAATTAAGAAATTCAACTTCAGTTCATGAATGAACAAAGAGCAACGCTAGGTGGATAAGCAGAATATATAATTGATGTAAAAGTTGAACGACGTGAGCAGTAGGGAAGAGTTTCCCAAATATTTATAGTATTAGGTGTAAGAGGAAAACAATTTTAAATATTCAAATTACGTAAAAGAAATATACACACTGTGGTATGTGTAAACCAGATATTTAAGTTCTCTCCCAGATCTAAAATTTTGTATGTAAAAGCAAAAACTTTGTCAAACAGAATTTGCACAAACATGTCCCATATTTCTCCTTTAGGTGGCATCGAGTAGCCATCAGTGTACATAAACAAACCATCACCATGATATTGGATTGTACAAAGAAGACAACAAAGACTCTTGGTAGAAGTCCACACCCCATCATCGACACCAAAGGCATTTTGGTTTTCGGTTCTAGGATACTGGACGAAGAAGTCTTTGAGGTAGGTTAATGGTTGCTATAGTAAAATCACATTGTTTCTAAAGTCCCCTGGTATTTAAAGTGGCATTTGGCAGTTGAAAGAATTCATGGACATCCTCTCATTGGTATTATTTCAGTTATTTTGCAGTATTTGGCACAGAAGGGACTGTTTAGCAGATATGAGCATTTATAGCTGTGAGGCTTTATGCTTTTATATATATATGGTTATACCCTGGCTCAAACCCCCTGATTGACTGACATCCCTTCCTGGGTATACCCTGCTTCAAGCCCTGTTGGAAAAAAAACATTTGATGTTTTAGTAGCTTTAAAAATACAGCTAAAAGCCATATAAGGAAGCGGTATTACTACATTTAAAAAATAAATGTTTATGGGTGTTAGTTTAATTATTGTGAAAGGTACTTATGTGCAAATGAAGCTGGGATTTAATACATGTTTAAAATATGTGGCTTGTTTGTCTTTGAACCTAGCTCATTACAGTTTGATGTGTAAAAGTTTCTTAAATATATATATATATGAGTAAAAGGAGAGTGGATAGTTTGTGTTGACCACACAAATTAACTCGTTGTCGAGTTAACACAACCCACCGATTGGGCGAAGCAGTTGGATGACTGCATTTAACAGGATATATGGGTGAGATAATGTGGAAGCCAGTAGACCCAATGTAAAATGTAAAGTTGAACTCTGTTGAACTCTGACCTGGTGAAAGCAAAGGAGAGATATTTTTATTGATTTTATATTTGTGTTTGAACCTCTTTCTGTAGTAGATTGTGTGTGTGTGTGTGTGTGTGTGTGTGTGTGTGTGTGTGTGTGACCTGCTCACCACCACTGCCGTTTCCCATTGACTCAGCCAAGAAAAATGGAGAATAACTTTGAATCTGCGCAGCGACTGGTAACATATTTAAGAGAAACGAGAGACTGCTGGTGAAGGCAGACACAGAGGAGAGGGAAGCTATTAAACATGAGAACTACGTTAGCCCTGCAGAAAGGACCTAGACAAGGCACCTTTTAACTGCCTGCCCATTCTACATTCTTGGCACTGCTGTCTGCAAAGTTTAAACGTGTGCTAAAGACGTGCTGTGAGGTTTTGATGAATATACAAATTTTAACCCAAGGGGGTTTCCTGTCTTTGATTCAGAGAGTTAAACCTTTTCTGTTCACTAAGTGAAAGCATTGGGAGAATGATTTACAGGGCCACAGGTCACTTTGAAATCTTTAATACAAAAACACTCCACTCCAAGTCCTATGATTTCATATTTAATCTTTCTTTTAATTTGATTATAACATACCATAGGACTACAATGAACTATGGATACTTTCCTGATTTTAATTAATTAATTAATATGTTTTAATTGTTCTGGCCAACATCATCCCTGTACCAAAAATACCTCAATTTTGCCAAAAAGGCCAGTGTGAGCTCAAGAACCTGCATATGCATCATATATTTGATCTGTTTCTTTTTTCTTGGCATGGAAAATATAAATTAATTCATTAATTAAATTAAGTCTTAGTCATATCTCTTCAGCTATAAAATTGCTGGTGGTCATGAAGCCCAAATTCTGTGGTAAAGAACCTGAATCACTATTGTTTACTCAGATTGTTTACTCTTTGTAGAACTTTTCCTTACTATGATGCACAAATGCTTCCTGGATTAGGCATGAGGTAATTCCAAACATGATTTTTTGAAGGGTTGGTAAATTGCTTACTGTAAGTCTCTTATGCCAAAACCACAGAATAATAAACTTTGTTTTAGGTTAAAGGTTGTTATGTATTAATCAGAAAAAGTGTTTAAACATTAATACATATTATCATGATTGGTTTCTGTCTTTAGAAATGATAGGTGCTACAGTTGAAACATGACAAGACCTTTGAATTTTATTTGATTTATTTATGGACTACTGTGTATGCTGTTAGCAGGATTTATTGTGTTACTTAAAATAGATTAGACTAAGAACACATTAAATGTTCATCAACTAACAATATTAGGTTAAATCAAAAAGTATCCTTACATAGAATAGCATACATAATTCGGAGGAAACATCCTAATATTTTTATGTTATGTGATCGGGGGTTTGAAACTACAGCTTTCTGGTACCCCAGAAACTGATGAAGTTTCTCTTAGCTAAAGGGGGAGATTTCCTTAATCTATCCCAGATGCTGGCTCTTCATTATAAGAGCCCCAGAAATGTGCCCTCAGCACTTTTTTGTGGGTTTCAGCAAAATGGCATTCCTAGCATGCACTGTAGCTGTGTGCTCCGTTTTTTTAGGGAGCCGAACCTACGTGGAGTGTGCAGCGCACGCCCTGGACAATTTGCCAATACAGGGAGGTCAGAAATGAAGTGGGAAAAGGATAAGTGAGGTGGTGTACTCTGTGTTGCTGTTGGCAACGTCCTTTAGGTATCCAAATCCCTCTACAGTCAACGGGAGAAAAAAACATATTCATTTATGGTCAATTTGCAGTTAGTCGACGTCTGCTTTGTGTTATTTGGTTATGAGGTTAAATTAGAAATTCCCACCAGTTGGGCTTGAGTATTGTCTTAGGCTTGGTTTTGGGGTAAAGTTAAAATAAACTTTTTTAGCGACTGTAAATTGACCTGCTACAGATCTTCTCTCAGGAATATGTCCTAACCGACAGATTGGCAGATATGGGCCCATAATTACTGCATTACTGTTGCATTTGTTTTCTGCTGAGCTCACTTCTAATGTAGTGTGACTTCATGGGGAAAACATTGCTTGCATGAACAAACAATGGCCATGATGTAGAAGTATCCAGGTTTGACCCTGGAGTACCCCAGCCAAGGAGTTTAAGGAGAAATGTGTTAAATGAAGTTTATTAGTATGTGTGGAGTGTGTTCAGTATGTTCCTTACTGACTGAAATGTATACACCACTGCTATATTTTACATGCAGGATTTCAGTTTTCTGTATGCAGCCCTCTGGGTTAAAAATGTCTTGTAATCGAAGAAGGGTTGAGTGTTTTTTTTTTGGTTTGGTTTGTTTTTCAGAATTGAAATAAAATCTTCTAAAGTTTATGCTTTTATGCTTTTATGGAAATCGAGCCCTACATTTAGATTTTAACACACTTATACAGTAAAAATAATGCTATCCTATTCATAAAGAAGAATGTATAACAAATGGTTCGTACCTTTAATAAGTTTATGGTGCTGATTCTTGTTGGCTGGACCATCGCAAGCTATAAATCCCTCCTGCCCCCAACTGGATTCAAACTGAACTGCAACCTGAAGGAAGTTGGCAATTCAGATGTTAAAGTTTTACATACAATATAAATAACAGACTCACACACACAAAATCACACATATAGACAAAACACATTTATAGGCACAATAATTTGTTACACTCTTACTGTTCTGTCCGTATCTCTAAATTATTCCTGCATATAGTGGTCATACAGTTTGTCAAATTTGTCATCAGTCACTACGGTATAATGTCATTTTAAGGGATTTGTGACTTGCATTTCTAAAATAAAATTAAAATACCATTGTGGACACACTCACATGCAGGCCTGGGGAGACATGCAGCCCTGGGGACATACCCACAAGTAGCCCTGGGGATGTACCCACAAGCAGGCCTGGTGACATACTCACAAGCAGGCTTGGGGACATACCAACAGGCAGGCCTGATGAGACATACAGCCCTGGGGACATACACACAGACAGGTCTGTGCTTTTGTTAGGAGTAGATTGAATGATATCCTTTGAAATTTGAAATTTGAAGGTATGGGTTTTGTTTATCCAGGACTGTTTATTCCCCTTCACTTCAATGTGCTGAAGGTACAATAAACAGGGCTACAGTAACACGATTGTATATTCACCCTCACACTGCTGCGTTACTTTGCTGAAGGTACCACCAACAGGGCTACACTAACACGATTGTTTTTTCCCCTCGCGCTGCCACGTTACTGTGCTAAAGGTACAACAATCAGGGCACAGTAACACGATTGTTTATTCCCCCACTCTGCTGCATTACTGTGCTGAATGTACAACATAATATTTCAAGATACTGATGAAAGAATGGTTTAGGTAGAGATATGGACTGTAAATGTGACATTATATTAAAAACAATAAACATTGCTGTCTGAATCTGAGATTTCAGGTGAGATGGAAACCTGCTCTAGCTGGGCTAACCGTAGCTGGGTATTTTGTACGACACGCCATGCATAGCGGACACTTTTATCCAAAGAAAGTTACAGAGCTTACAATTTCTACATTCATCCACTTAAAAGCTGGACATTTAACTGAAAAGTAAGGCTTGTAAAAAGTTACAAGCCTGTTACCTTAACCACTACATTAGGCAGTGCCTGGCAAGTCAATTAAATTGTTGGACTCCTGTTTTGATGCATAACTTGTTGCCTGACCCACATTCATGTTTTTTTTTTTTGCATAGTAGTACGATGTTACAGAAACTGTAGCTAGTAAGATAAACACAGTAAAGATAGGGCTGTTTTGTATGCGGCTGTGCTTGTATTAATACTCACTTGTGCTTTGGCCTTTCCAGGGAGATGTTCAGCAGCTGATGATTGTAGCAGATCACCGGGCCGCCTATGACTACTGTGAACATTACAGCCCAGACTGCGAGGTCTCTGTCCCAGATGTACCCCAAAACCAAGATCCAAATCAGGAGGAATATGTGAGTATGCTGGAGAATGTGATTTCTCAACTCAAGTCCTGGTGCACATTAAATAGTTGGGATAATTGTGTTGCAGGTAATTTCTCAGCTCATAGTTCACTTACAAATGTCATTCCAGTTCTAGTTTTAATTGCTTTACCAGGCAGCATTTAGTTTTTTTGGCTATTCCTGGACCTTCAGAGGACATGATTCAAAGTAAACATTAGCCGATCTACTAATCACATCACACAGTCAGTTCAGTTATTTCAGTTTGAGACTGGATAAGCCTATGGGGTTTGTTATGAATAAACAGTGGATAAAAAGTGATTTTATGATGAGTGGATTAACTAATGGGGGAAAAAAAGCTTTATTTAATTTCCTGGGGGAATCATAAATATGCACAAATGATGTTGAGCACTTGTCAAACCTTGTATGCCAGGAATTTGTGGCTACACGTTCGCATATCCTAATAGTCAAGTCTCCAATCACTTGAAGAATATCAAGAAGAAAGCAAGAGAAGCTCACCCTCAGATAAAGTTGATATATTGCTTGCACCCCAGATCCAAACAAAAAATTAGGCCACTTCTTTGGGCCACTTCACTTTTGTTTTTAATAGCTGCCAGAACAAACTATTTTGCTGATAGATAATAAAAAAAACTCAAACTTTAGTTGATCTAGTCACTTTCAATAAGTTCCTGATCCAAACCTGTATTTTTATCTACTTAAGAAATATTACATCTATTTCCATGGATACAACCTCACCGTACTAAATGGTTTCCTTGGAGACATGAATATCAAGCTCAGTTTTCACAATGAAGCTTGTGAAGGATAAGAGACTTAAGAAACCCTAATTATTGCAGCCATTTCAAGTTAGACCATCGTGTCACAGGAAAACTTACAAAAATTTTGTATATAAATTAAGTATATTTTCCTCATGTCTTGTCTATTTCATATAAGACTTTCAATTATAAAAATGAAATAAACACACAAGCAGACAAATCCACATTCTTGCCATACGTAAGAGGAGGTATTGTGGCTTTGCAGTTTTACAATCTCTGGGTGTTCTCTCTTCCCTCCTTGCCGCAGGCTCCAGAAGAAGACAGTTATTACTATGAATACCCTTACTATGAGGACATGGAAGGAAAGCCCTATGTGTCATCCCCGACTGCAGACGAAGTGGCAGGACCTGAAACAGATGATGTTAAGGTATGGGTGGCAGTAAGGGAGTAAGGGTGAAAGTGTGTTAGGGAGTTTCTCTTCAGTCAACTTCCTACTCTGTAGGTGGCACAATGTCCATTACATTTTTGAGAACATGCTTGTTGTTGATATCAGGTGGAAGTGGTTGTACCAGATGGTGATAGTGTGGTGACAACAGAAAGGTGGGTGGAAACGGCTGCTGCTGAGAAGGTGGCCACTGGGAATGTAGAAGAGGTCAGTCCTTATGAGACCTACGATGCATATGGAAACTATGAGACCTATTATGAAGCGTCCACGGCATCGCCAGACTCATCCAGGCGGGTCACCATCAGTGAGAGTATGGATCACCAGATGGGAGCTGGCTCCGAAGTGGACCTGGAACTTGGAGCCAACATTGACCTGGGCACTGGCATAGACCTGGAGAAGAAGATCATTACAGGGGATGGCCGCGCAACAGCCACCATCACACGAAACAGTACACGTGTAAGCAAAGCTACATTTTGTGAAAGTCCATCTGTGTTTGTGATGTTAGCTGATAGCAATGAATTATACAATAGGGGATGATGCAATACTGTACTGGGATGATGTTGTTTAACAGCAGCGTCTATTCCTTCATGCAGGTGGGCAGTCACCGTGAATACTATGAGGAGAACTATGATGTAAACTACAGCGAGGGGGACTACAGACTGAGCCACACTGGGAGCAGTAGTTCCACCATGGCAGGCAGCGGATCTGCCAGCTCAGGGGGTAGTCCGCTGAGCAGTGGGGGTGGTTTGACGAGTGCTGGGGCTGGCTCCACCAGCTCTAGTGGTGGTTTGGGAAACACGGGCGGCGGTGGTGCTGCTGGCACAGGGGGTGATGGTACTAATCAGGCAGAGTACACTGATCTGGAAGGGTTCAAAGAGGAATCCATCACGGATTATGACGAAGACATTAAGGAAGTCTATGATATCTACCCTGACCCTGATTACCCTGAGGCAGATGAGAAGGTTTTACCTGCAGTGACGGATCAAGACTATGGGCAGGTACAGTTCCACATTGTGTTTTTGCTGGGACAATGTACACCTTGCATTTCAGATCTGTATGCACTACAGCTGTGGACACTTTCATTAATAAATGGCAGATTATATTTGAGTATGTTAAAAGTGATATCTGTTTCCATTAGACCACATTCTACAATCTTTATTTAAATGTATTCAGAGATGTCAGCGGTTAAACATGAAATGATATAAGGAAACTTGAAGTGCAAACAGTTATGTTCTTGTGTTCTTTGTCATAGACTAGTGGAGGGAGAGGAGAGAAGGGACAGAAAGGAGAGCCAGCTATCATAGAGCCTGTAAGTATAACAGTTTAGTGTATGGAAACAGTTCACTGTAAGTAACAGTTCTGTGTATGGCATGATATTACACATTGGAAGGTAAAAACACATGCATACACTCTCTCCTGTACTCGCCACTGATTCACACTGGCACACAAGGACGCGTACAGAAACCTTTTTAGTATGACTTAAATTAAAGAATTTGAACTATTTTTCACAAATAAACAGATCAGAGTACAAAGTAAACACAAGTTAAAGCCAGCTGGGATTCTGGGCACTCAAAAGTCCCATATGTTTGACGGTTGACTAAGTGCAGTATCTCACTCTCTATACATTTTCTCCTCACATGTTGTATATGGGATAAGCATTGCATAGAAATTATGATCTCATAGCTCTTAGGATCTCACAGGGATAAAGGTTAACAGTGTTCATGGGCACTTATATAATTTACAGGGCTCAAGCTTATCATAAAAAGCTCACACTGCTTGTTCTTTGCATGTATATATGGGAAATGCTTAATAAATAAATAGTTTTTTTAACAAAAAATTAACTGGCAGAACTAAATTGAATGGTTAAATTCAAGGCTATGGAAAAGATCATCCAGATTGTTACAGCTTTAAAAATCTATTGTGTGCTTTAGTTTAAAAGCCATTTTTTCCAAATGTTAAATTGTAGCATCTCACTTATTACATATTTCATGTGGGAGAAAGGAGAAAGTTTTAGTTTCTTTCTGGCTTTTCAACCATCAAGCATCATCTTCACAATAAATAAGCTTATCTAAACATGACTATGTGTGGTTTACCACCCAGAAAGTACCAATTGTCTCCATCTGCCTTAACTCACTTAGCTTTTATCTGCAGATATTATGTAAACCACTGAATACGCAAGCCCTGATCACCCAAGGACCTGCCTCTCTCATACACACAAGAACCAATGCCTGTTAATGTCTGTTTGGGACAGGCATTAACAGGACAGTACATTCTCAATAGTCATTGGTGACATTAGTCTGTTCTGTGCAGAGAGATGAGTGGAGAATGAAATTAGGTGTCTCTTGCGGGCAGTGTCTCCCAGCACATAAATCACTGTGGTTTTTGACCTGAGCTTCCTTTGTTTGTGGTGCTCCAGGGAATGCTGGTGGAAGGTCCACCCGGTCCTGAAGGCCCGATTGTAAGTGTTCCTATAGTCTCTCTCCCAGCTCCTCTTCAGAGTCGCTCAATTCCATACAGCTGTTCTGGCATCGGCCCCTTTTTTCTCTCCTTCTGCTCTCTCCTTCATCTCTTCGATTGTCTCCCCGCTCAGCACATTCATGTGATCCTGTACAGTTATGAAATCTATTAATTTCTACACCTTTATCAATGTGGGCCAGCTGTCAAAAACATTGCTGTGTCAAGAAGTCAGGGAGTTTCTTTAGTACTTTGACTTGACATGAACATTGGTATGGGCTGCTGTCAGTCGCAAAAACTCCTGCTGTGTATTTCATTTATAACACGCTCTTTCTTGTGTGCCATTTGTCCCTAAGGTTTTTCGAGAATATTGGAACTAGTAATTCTTCCCAAGAACAACACACAAAAAATACACAGGGCTAAGGGCTAGGACGGATTAGCATTGAGTGCCGTAACATGAGTGCACTTCTATGTGTTATTGCTGTCTGGTAAGGTGTGATGTTTTTCGGCAGGGTCTTCCTGGCCCTCCGGGAACGGCAGGCTCCCCAGGCAGCCCTGGAGGTCCAGGAGAGAGAGTGAGTAGTGTCCATCGCTATACCAAGCACACCTGCAAAGAACCTTTAATCAAGCCTTATTGGCTGTATAAAAGTGAAAAAATATGTTAAAAATACAAAATATGGTGCTAACCCCTTTAATTGGGTATTTAAAAAAACACATATCAGGTTCAAATGACGCTTTTGTAGTATATTTTCCTAATTAATTGCATTTATTATATGTACTTTGTAATAATTAGTAAATTATTTACAAGGAGGATATAACTGAGTTTTCTTGGATATTGTGCGTCTTGCTTACAGGGTCCTGCTGGTCGAGCTGGCCTTCCGGGTGCTGATGGTCTTCCAGGCCCCCCAGGAACTGTCTTGATGCTGCCTGTAAGTGAATTCAAACTGTTCTGTGTTTAATAGTAATCATCAATTTCATAAAAATTTATTTGTTAACAATTTAATACGCACCTGTGTAAATCTGTAATAGTTTTTCCCCCAAAAGGAAGGCTCTCAGGAAAACTTGTCTGGAACAATACAGTACAGTGTTGTTTTTGTTTGGTGGTTTTGAACGCAGAATAGAATACAACAGAGCCTAAGATGGGGTTTGTCAGGTCGTCAGGAAACGCTGTCTCGATGCATGAGTAAACAATGTTATTTTTACTTGGGATGTGGTATCTGTTGTGAATTTAATTGTGTGAAAGAAAACAAGGACGAAGAAGTTATATGTCATTTAGATGAGTCTATTTTTCTTCCTCTAGAATGACAAAATTGCTGTTGACCGTCTCTTGCTTATTGAGCCAAAAATTAAAATAATATGCCTATGGGTGCTTACATTATCCCCAAGGTTTTTCGAGAATATTGGAACTAGCAATTCAATACATACCTAAACCAGTTTTGTATGTGTTTAATATTTGTTTATATCTGTATTGTTTATATCAGTTAAACAAATGATAACTGAACAATAAGGACTTAAAGTAAAAACCCTTATCGGGAAAGTAAATCCATATTTAATCTAACAAACTAAATAAACCATTACCTTTTAAAATCTTCTCAATAATCCCATAGCACAGACTTTTAAGTATATCAACCTCCTCATATAGTATTTGTTGGGTATTTAAAAAGAGTCCTTATATATGAGTAGAACCACACTCAGGTGCGAAACGAGGTGTACAGGGGTGTTGCTTCAGGGCTTAAGGGTGTGGCCCCCGGCTGCGTGCCACAGTGTTAATATAGACTCAGCTGGCTCAGTCTGCAACAAGTCTGGCAAGCGCTAACTCAGAATTATATAATTCTGGCACGTGTTTTAATCATGGATGCAGTAGCAATTTTAACAGTCAAATCTATCCTATTACAGATTGTGCTGATGGAATTGAATTTATAGTAGTTACATTATTTGGAGTTAAAGAACATTTATTTTATTTATTTTCATTTTATTATTATTTCAGATAGTGTGCAGAACTTTTTAGCAATTACCTGCTTAGAAATGACATGTGTTGTAGTAACAAATATATCTCTGCAGGTGGCATCAATGGCCTAAGGACAGAGCTGCACACAGGGGACATATTGCCGTGAACATTTAACATGTTATATATACGAAAAATTAATTTTTAAGTGTAAAGTCAAGAAACTATTTAAACTAAATTTGATATATGCTGGATAATAATAATAGTTGTTGTTGTCGTTTTACTGTAGTTGTTTTAATGTTACATTGGCAAATGTTGCATACGATTTGCGCAGAACATTAATGTAAATTCACGTATATTCCTTGTAAATTTCTTCAAAATTACCTAAAGTGTGATTAACAATTTGGTGAAAGTGCTGATTTGCCTGGGAGCTATTTGTCAGGTAACCTTCTATTTCTCTGCGCTTCAGTTCAGGTTCAGTGCTGGGGGAGATTCTGGTCAGAAGGGACCAGCAGTGTCCGCACAGGAAGCTCAAATGCAAGCCATCATGCAGCAAGCCAGGGTGAGAGCACACTGACACTCACAATCGCACACAGGTACAAACACACAGAGGGACGCTTTCACACACACAGAGACTCACAAACAAAATACACTGACACTCATAAACACACAGACACTTACAAAGACACACACACACACATACACACACACACAAACAGTGACACACTAATCGTAAACCTAAACCACACACTGACACTCTGAAGTATTCTTAACTAAAATAACAGGGTTTCAACTGATTTACTGAGTCAAAAACCCCTAAATACACCCATGTAGGGACACAGCACCAGTTATATAGACACAAGAACCACAAACATGTAAAAACAAAAACAAAAAGGTAAACATACTCTTATCTAGGTTTACAGATTTATCCCATTTACAACTAGAATCACAAATTTACAGTCTCACACAGGCATTCTTTGGGTGACATATGGATGACAGTAAGTGCCGTCGGTTACCACTCTGTCTGTTGTTATTTTTGATGATATACTTGGTTTGTTTCTATAGATGGCAATGCGGGGCTCTACAGGACCGATGGGCCTCACTGGAAGGCCTGGGCCTCTGGTACACAAGACTTCCTTGTGCATGTTTCCTCCCCATCCACCCCCACACACAACAGCGTGCATGTGTATTCATGATCTTAATCTCTCATATTTAATATACTTAATTATATTCATAGTAACTATCAACAGACAGATGAAGAAAAAAATTCAACTTAGAATTGTTGGATTTTAGGTTCTTAAAATGACTCAATCTGACACGTATGACTCAATGTGGTAGACTGAAGCTGGTAGCCACATGACAGAGCTGTGTGTCCTTCCCAGGGTCCGCCAGGAGTTTCTGGACTGAAGGGAGAATCCGGAGAGGCCGGTCCACAGGTAAGATGGAGAAAAACAGCTGCCATCAAACACAGTTTAAATGACACTGGTCTATCTGAAGAGCCAGTGTCAGCTATATCTTTTACTAGCAGAGTTTGACACGTGAGCTGGGTTTCTTTGTAGAGACTCAAAAGCTGATGAATTAAAAGAATGCTAAAATGGTAACATTGAGGATTTGTTTTTAAAAATAAGATTTGTTCTAAATTGTTTTTAATTATTAAGATGTGCTGGGTTACATGTGATCTGGTCATAGGCAAATATTTAGTTAAATAAATAAATAAAATTATATTTGTAAATATGCCCCAATAAATGTACCCTTAAAATGTTTTTGATTACATGTATGTGTGGACCAATATGGGCCTTGAATTTGTTCTGTAATTTTCCTCTTTCAGGGTCCCCGGGGGCCCTCCGGATCGCCAGGGCCGCCTGGGAAACCAGGCAGACGGGTAAGCTATTTTTTACTGATTTGCATGACAGTGAAGAAACATTTTTCATGTTGTAGGGAGAGCACATAATTTTTTTCCAGGAAGGATAAAAACCAATAGGAGTCCAACATGTGCTTATCCATATTTGATTTTCTTTCAGCGGATATCAAACAATTTACTGTGTACAGAGATTACAATTGAATGTTCTTACTTGTTCTTACCATTTAATGGGTACTTGCACAAGTTCTGTTAAGTCATCTTCAGTGCCCCCTTCAGCGTTTTGTAGGTCATTAAAAGAATGTTGAGTCCTTTAAAGGCCTGGCTTTGCAGTTCCTGATTTGTGACTTGTTAGTGTCCCGTTACCCAGCAGACTCCCCTGGACCCTTCAGGTTGTAGTGTTTCAGTTTAAACTAAACTAAACCAGTACACCAGTAACGACAAGAACTGAATGTGTAACAATAACATGCTAGAGTGTCAAATAATGTGATCTGTAAGGACAATGAAATAGGGTTATGCAACGATTTTTTATATTTGGATAATTTGTTTAGCTAATTGAAATAATGAAGTACATAATGACGTTCCCAGCAAGTGTTCATATTGTAATACATTGGTTACTCCTGTCAACAGGGTCGCACTGGGTCAGATGGAGGCAGGGGCATGCCAGGTCAGACTGGGCCAAAGGTACCTACAGTGTTTGCTACTTTTTTCCTTGGTATTCAGATTTTTTCATTTATATACTTTTGGAATTTTTAAAATCACAATGGAATCTATACCATAAATTATGTCAAAGTCCAATAACATTAGAGGGTATAGTTTCCTGTGGAACAGTTCGATTGTTTACCTATCAGTATCGTCATGACAAAAAGATTTTTTATTTCTGCAACAGGGGGAAAGAGGCTTTGATGGTTTAGCTGGACTGCCTGGTGAAAAGGGACACAGGGTAAGTGTCTTTTTGTTTCTTTTGTTATGTCATGTTTTAGCAATTCTTTATACTTTGTGGGTGCACAGTGGTTTGGCAGTTTGTGCCTCACATGGCCAGTATCTTTCTTAGGTTTTAATCTGGCTCGGGTCACTGGCTGTGTGGAGTTTGTAAGTTCATCTGGGTTTCATCTGGGTCTTCGGGTTTCCTCCTATGGTCCAAAGACTTGGGGGTAAGGTGGATTGGCGACTGTGAAATTGGCCCTCCAGGATCGTGTCTGTCTGTCTCTGGCCCTGTAATGCACTGGTCTCCCCTACTGGGTGTACCCTTACTCTTACCCTGTGTCTGCTGAGTTTGCACACCGTGACCCTGAGCTGGTTAACGGTTACAGAAAATGAGTGCATTAATTAATTAATTAATTAATCATATTTTATTAAATCCACATCATCTCACTGGATTTTCAATAAAGGAACAAGATTACTATAAATGCAATTGTGGAATAATGGAAAATTACTGTTTTTGTAATAGCTACAGTGCCCCTCCTGGTTAGACTAGTATAAAAAATAAATTTAATTTAAAAATTTAATGAATTAATGAATTAATGAATTAAATTATAATAACTCCCTATTGGCCTCCTCCCTTCTAAAGGCTGACCAAATATGCACCAACAGAAAGCTGTCCTACAATTATCTCTTGATAAATTCACCAGTTTCAATCGTCACTGAACTATAAACACACAATAAATCTCTCCACAAACAGAATGTTCCATTAAAGAGGCTGTATTGTATAATATAATACCTGGCTGCAAAGTTTAGAATTTTTAACTCTCAGCATTGCTACCAGCAACTGCGGTTTGTCAGCTAAAACTTTAAACCACTCAATGACATGTCGCTTTGCACTACAACTACGATGGAGGGCGATGGAGTATAACCTGGTCTTTAATTCAGACAGACCAGACAGCCTTCACAAAAAGTATACATTTATTCATAAATTTTTTGGTGAATAAAATTTGAATGTACTTATGTTTTAAGTGATTGATATATTTATAATGGTGTTGTATTGAGAGGGAAGTGACATGTGTTGTTGGGGCTGGGTGGGGGAAGTGCTATATGCTTCACTGATCTCTGTGTGCTTGGGTTTATAGGGTGAGTCAGGACCACAGGGACCTCCTGGACCGCCTGGAGAGGATGGTGAAAGAGTAAGGACATTCAGCTCTCCATAAATTTCGACTTGACACACAGATCTCCACCTTTAGTGTTACCTCAAAACTTACTGTGGATTTTCTGTTATGCAGGGTGACGATGGCAATATTGGACCAAGGGGGCTGCCAGGAGAACCTGTTAGTACAGTTTTTGTTTTATTTTTTTGGCAATGTCCTTATGAATTCTATTTAATGTTGGTTATCTTGCTGTATTTTGGACTCGATTCAATTCATTGCTATAAAGCTTCCAGATTTGCTTTTCATATAATTATTACAAATCCCAGCAGTACTACACTGTTGTAATGTGTGCTGTAAGGTGTAGGTTGTATAGTTGACCCTCTGTGGCTGCACTGTAACAAACTTTCTGGCATAGGAAAAATAATGAGCAATTCTCCTTTGGAAAACATTTAGGTGTTACGACATTCTGACTGCAGGGTACGATGACTAGCCTGTACCCTTTTATACAACCACTGTTATTCTCTTAAAATCGGGGGGATGTTGTTTTAATGCTAGGATGTAAATTCTAGTTTGTTTTCTGTCTGTTTGTGTCCTCGTCTGTCACAATCTAGGGGCCCCGCGGCTTGCTAGGACCAAAGGGACCGCAGGGACCTGCTGGATCTCCAGTGAGTTCGCAGGGGCATGCAAACTATGGCTGTCATGATCAGATTTAATTCCATTAATTGTGTACTTTGCAAAGGGCTCTCATTCCCCATCTCACATCAATAAGCAATAAGCAAACACATCTGATTAATATATTGAACTTGTTGCAGTTGTGTCTATTAAAGAAAGTCAAAGCAATAATGAGAAAAGCTTTTTTTACCGTATCTTTTAGGGTGTTGCTGGAGTGGATGGTCACCCTGGACCAAAAGGAAATATAGTGAGTAGATGTTTCACAGAGAGATTACTGAAGCTTGACCCGACACTGCCCCCTTATCCAAACTCAGAAAGACACAAAGTAAATAAAAGTATCTCTCATCAATACCAGGATATCAGGACATTCCACCATGCACTTAGCATGTGTGCGCTTCCCACAGAGCTAATCACTATACCCACACTGAAGGCAGGTGGAGATGCGTGGGACTATCTCAGAGATCTGTGAAGGGGGAATTGAGAAAAAAAGTGTCATCAGTAACAGTGATATGAAAACCTATGAGCAGAGATTAATTTGCCTAAAGATTTAAATATTATTAATTTTTTCAGTTTGGTTAATGAAAACTATACTTACATAAATTCTCTGCAACACAATTATTCTTCAATTATTATAATGGAATTTGCTCATTAATTCATCTGAATACCTTGATTTAGCTGCATTATGTATTATATCTGTTTATTTTTTATCTATTTAGTTATTTAGGTTAATCTTATATTATATACATGCAATTACGAGAATAAGGTAATGTAAAAATTGTGGCGAGACAAATCCTGGTATCACCCCTTATGTTCACTGTAATTCTCGCTCATTGAGGCAGCTTACAACTAAAATGCAAGGGTTAATATTAATGCACATTTTCAGGGGCCACAGGGAGAGCCTGGTCCCCCTGGACAACAAGGAATTCCAGGAGCTCAGGTCAGTAGCAAGCCTGTCTCTACTAGGTGGGTGGAAAAAGCAGTGCATCAGCACCAAAAAGCCTTAATCGGCAGTAGTGGAAAATCCAAGGCTTTTAATCAAGTAATTAAATTAGACGATGAATCTAACTTAGATTAACATGGATCTAACTCTAGTCAAAAACTGTCTTTCTTTTTCTGAGGTTAGTGCAGAGGTATAGTGATCTGTTAACTGAAAAGATATCACTATTTGTATCTTTGCAGGGCCTACCAGGACCCCAAGGAGCAATTGGTCCCCCAGGGGAGAAGGTAGGCCTACATACCATGTTAGAAAACCACAATCCTCTGTATATAATGCATTTGTAGGAAACCCTAAGCAATGTAAAATGCAACATAATCTTTGGTATTTTATCTTTTTATTGTAGTGTTGAATTTTATGAAGTGCTATATTTGCGATCATAAGTTTTTCTTACTGCGACACTGCTATTTATTTCTTTATTCCTGACATTACTCACCATCCACATTGAGGCATCACAACTAGTACAAACTGTAAATTATTATTTAGTGGCTAAGCTAGCAGTGAAGGTGTCAAGCCTGTATCCAAAAAGTGGTTGCTGGCTCGAGTTACCGCACAGCTGTGGTATCCTGGATATTTACTCAACCTGAGATGGTTCAGTAAATATCCAGTTGTGTAAATGGTTGTATGTATGAAGGATTGTCAGTCTCTTTGGGTACAAGGACCTGGTAGACAACTAGCCAGCTATATGTCTTTCAAATGAAACTGATGCTGAAAGGATCTAAGATTTCAATAAAATAATTAAGAAGTCTAATCTAAAAAATTTTAATCTGCATTTTTTTATATTGTAGTCTGCACACTATGCATTTGGGTACATTTGGGTACACAACACGTGTACTGTGGCTAAATAACATAAATGCTGTGGTTGACAATGTATGCAAGCTTTATTTCAGTTGTGTCAGCTGATGCTGTAGGCTGGAGTCACATTGGGGAATACTGATTGAATTCAATTTTTCTGAAACGTTTTATATAGTTAGTTTGTTCTCTAATAAAATCACTGTTATACATATCTAACTTGTTATTCCTGTTACTCTTGTTTTTACCATTTATTTGAGTTAAATATGATCACTCTACTTAGATAGTGACCCAGAATACAGTGCTTTTGTATCTGATATGGCAATTGTCTTGTTTACTCAGGGTCCGACTGGGAAACCAGGTCTGCCAGGAATGCCTGGAGTGGATGGGCCACCGGTGAGTCTCGTGTTTGCTGAGTTATAAGCAGATGTGTGGTGTGTCAGCAGGCAAAAACAAGTGGGAGGAGAGGAATGCTGGGGGGTGGGAAACACCTGCTGTGCTTTGATGTGCAGGGAGGCAACATTCCTGGTGGCATGGCATGATCTTTTAATTACTTTTGGTGTCTGCCCAGAAGGGACGCAATGTTTATAACCCCAGTGCTCTGCAGCTGCAGAGACAGCTTTATACCCACCCTCGCTGCTGATTGGCACCTCAAGTAAATAAGTCGCTTCCATCATGCTAATGTAAGCTATGTGACGTGGTAAACATATCAAGCTAGAGTTAGTATATACAGCTATATAACTCAACAGTTCATGTGTTATTATGTTGTTATAACTAAAAAGGCCATAACCACTGCTTGCCTATGGATTTCAGTTTACAGTGCTTTGTGGCTTTACTAAAACTGAAAGCCCAACAACTGTTCCTGTTATACTTCGGTATTCACATATTAGTTCATTTTAGCAAGAGGAAAGTAAGTCTGATCTCATTATTAATGATAAAACAAAAGGTTTTATATAAGTACCATAGTATGTTCTGAATTGGGCTGTAGTGTGACTAAGAATTTCATTGTTATTATAAACATGGGTTCAAATATGGTATTGACTTAAAATAGTATGCAATCACCCTATTTTGCAATGTAGGCGGGTAAGAATATGGCAATAATAATTGTAACAACAAAAACCATAAAAATATCAGAATTATTGTTATGAATTGTTTAATGGAGTTCATTAAAAAAAAAAGCCAATAGCACATTTAATTGTATGTATGTGGCTATATAAGTAGGGCCTCTATTATATACTAAAATCAACTGACTTTAACTTCATAAAAAAAATGAAAGAAAACATTATACGCAAGTGACTTTCGTTTTAAAAATATAAAAAAGTAGTAAAATACATTTGTAGTTGGCCATCATATGAGAATGAAGAAGGTATTCAAAAGCTTATATTGTGTGTAAATCTTGTCAGTATGTTTGAGTAATCACCTATACAATTTCACAACTACTGTTGTATAATAACCAACAGGGTCACCCTGGAAAAGAAGGACCATCTGGTGAAAAGGGAAATTTGGTGAGTCTGTAATAGTAAAACATAAACTAAAAACTAAAAATGGATACGAACATAAGTGTGATAATGACACATATTAAAAGTCACAAGTTTAATTGATTTACTTTTTACTTTACTAAACCCAGGGTCCCACTGGTCCTCAAGGTCCGATTGGATACCCTGGACCCAGAGGTGTAAAGGTAAGTTATGGCTCATTGACTAATCACACTTGTATGTCTTATTATTGGTTGTCCTGGATTGCTTTTTTTTTGCAGTCTATAATTAGGGCACATGTTGACTGGAATAGTGTTATAATTTCCCAGACATACTGAGTTAAGTGGCTTGAGAAACTAGAACCGAATAGAAAAAACATAAAATGCATTGACTGGATTTCTCCATAAAATAAAATGAAAATATATAAATTGTTTCCCCATAAAATAACTGTGGTTATTTGTGGTGTCACATGATACTGTAAACATGGCTCACTCTTTACAAGCTGCACATAAACCTTCCCAAATATTCACATCCACTCATAAAACAAATTAATATCCAATGAGGTGAATATTAAGGTACTATTCAAAGGTACAACAACAAATAGAACAATAAAAAATATAAATAAATAAAATAATACATAATATTAAGAAATCATAACGATACTAACTGGCTATGGATTTTTATACTCACTTATGTTAAAAGACAAAAACACTTTCATAGATTGGATGTTTAATCTGTATAGAGTTGTAACAATGAGACTGTACAAAGCGAAAGGGTGAACCCAGGTGCGGGACTTTTATTTGGCAAGGCGAACAAGAATCAGAAGGGCTGAGCAGTAATCGTTGTCAATACAGGCAGTAGTCAGGCACATGGTGTCAATATCCAAACAGGCAAATCCAGAAGTCAGTGTTGAAGGGGCAAGAGTCAGAGTATCTGGTTAAAAGAATGGCCTGGTGCACTTGACATGTGTTAAGATATTTGGCCGCTCGGACATACTCTAGGTATGGTCAGTAAGAACCAGAGAAGGGTACTTGGCACCCTCCAACCCGCCACTCTTCAAAATGCAACTTTATTTATAGGAGTTCACAGTGGCCAATATCACAATTCCCTTCCGCAGAGGAAAGCTTCTTTGAAAAGAAAGTGCAGGGGAAGAGCTTGGTGGGTTGACCATAGCAGTGGGAAAGAACGGCTCCTATCCCAACCTCTGAGGCATCTACTTCCACTACGAAAGGGAGAGATGGGTCAGGATGTTTTAGGATTGGTGCTGTGGAGAATAAGGTCTTCAGGTGTTCAAAATCCCTTCATGGTTGATTCATTCCAGACCAGCTTCCAGGCAGTAAAACAGAGACAAATTGGCAAAACCGAAGAACTTCTGCAGGTCCTTGATAGTCTGTAGGAGTGGCCACTCTGAGACAGCCCTCACCTTGCTCTGATCCATCTGGCTACCCTGGGCATTGATAATGTAACCCCGGAAGCTAATCTTTTCCCATTGAAATACTCACTTTTTGGCCTTGATGAGTAGTTTGTTCTAGTGCAGACAATGGAGAACTTAGCATATGTGGATAACGTGCTCAGCGAAGGTGGGGTAGTAAAGTCAATATGTTGTCAATATAGACGATCACGCAGAGGTTAAGAAAGGATAAGGATCTCAAAACCTCATTAACAAAGGCCTGGAATATAGCGGGAGCATTGACTAGACCATAGGGCATCACTCCATTCGTCTCCCTCGTGGATCCAGATGAGATTAGGGAATACGCAAATCGAGCTTGGTGAAGAACTGTACTTCACTGTGAGATTGTTCAGACCTCTATAATCTATGCAGGGCCTCTAGCCACCATCCTTCTTAACCACAAAAAAATGCTGCCAGCTGCGTAGGCGGCCGAGGGTCGTATAATTCCGAGGTGCAGAGCCTCCTTAAGGTACTCCCCCATTAGGGGAGAGACAGTGGGTAGACAAGCCCTCGGCGAGGATTGTTGCCTGGGAGGAGGTTTGATCGCACAGTCTCAGGAGCAATGCAGAAGCAGACAGGTAGCCTTAGACTTATTGAAAACCAGGCCAAGTCTTGGTACTCGAGGGGGGGAACTCTAGAGGAAGCGAGAGAGGGAGGGGCTCTCAACACAAGTACCACGACATGGCAGAGGAAGACATTGGGAGCAACAGTTTTCTCCCCAGGACAGTAGCTTGCCGTTGGTCCATGAAATGATGGGGTTATGGTGTGAGAGCTAGGGAGCGTAACTGGTGGAGTGCGAGGTGGAAATGTTACAAGAGTACTGGTGCTGTTCCCTGTTGATATGAAAAGGGGATCACACCACTGTCTACAGTTTTCAGTTTTGTATATTATTTACTGCAGTCTTAGCAGTCAGGACTGTTCCAACTTAACTATTGTCCTCTAATAGGGAGCTGATGGAGTTCGGGGGTTGAAAGGAGGCAAAGGTGAAAAGGTAAGAACTTACATAAGTTAAATTTCATCGTGTCTATTGTAGGTAAAGCTGTAGTTGAACACTGGTTGTTCCTTTGTTTGGCAGAAATTGTGATAAAAATAAATTAGTATTTGTGCTACTCACAAAATCGTCACAATACTTTAACATAACCTGTACTCTTGATATTTACCTTCAATCTGATGCTTTGCTTGGCTTTATCTCAGGGTGAAGATGGGTTCCCTGGATTTAAGGGGGATATGGGCATCAAGGGTGACAGAGTAAGTGATATTTAATTACATTGCAGTGAATATAGAGTGTTTTTTTTTTCTACAAGGTAGGTAAATAAATAATTTATTGAGAAAAAGTCCTTGCTTGTTATTATTGTTATTATTAATATGAAAATAAAAAGAGGGAGTTCAATAATTTTTGCATATGTCTGGACAGAATTTTAAAAACCCAGAGAAAAGTCAAAACTATTTTCACTTATGGATCAGTGTAATGGTCCAATTGCTTCTGTTATAACCCCATGCTACTAGCCAATAAGATTGTAATTGTTGCCAATAAGAAAGCAGTGACAAATCCATTTGCCGTTTAGAGCACTGCGCACTCTGGTGTGCCATGAGAACTGTCCCAGGTGTGCTTGTAAAATTTTATACAAAAAGTGATACATTTGTTGTCAAAAGAGGCGGTTCCTTATTCATTGGTTGATGAAACATCTAAACAAGAACAAGAACTGTACCGAGACCATGTACTTAGAACTGTCTGGCCTTAGGACTTTTATGGACCGGAGATCCTGCCTCTTAGCATGTCATCAACATGTCTCATCAAAAGATTATGCAACCCTACAGGCCCATGTTTTGCTTTTTACTCTACTGTACTCTTTGTGTTTTGGTCTGACCCACTGAATTTCTATTATTATGTAATGTAATTATGTAATAAAATGATACTTACAAATATAAAATTCATAACGCAAATAAGGCAGCAAGAATTGACCTCCCACAAAAAACTTTTGCTGTATTCTCTATTTGTTGTATTCGGTATGTGTCTACAAACCAAATTTTATGTGTTATAATGCATTTTTACAAATAGAATTTGTCACAAGGTGCTTAACAGTTTGCATTTTTCAGAGGGAATCGAAAAAACCAGAAAAACCAGTACCAATGTACCAATTGTTGATTTCTTAACTGAAATCACAGAAGAAGAAGCCTGAATAAAGTGTGGAATAGATTTAGAGCTATGAATTCTTTTGTTGAGCAGATTTTGAAAATGTCGCAGTGTGAAGGCAGTGTGCATTTAAAACATGAATACATTTGATCCTTTTTTTGCGCATTGTAGGCTCTTTGTTGCACACTTCTGTAGTAAGACCGTAACCATATTAAATGTGATATTTATGAGTAATCGATTCAGCTGAAAGAAGTGTGTGCCATGGAATAGTTTGTCTCATTGGAGTGTGCCATGTTACTGAGCTGGTTTGGAACCACTGCTTGAAAGCTTGAAAAGTAAAAGCTTGAAAAATCAATACTTGTTAAATCTTTTTAATTCCTATCAAAACATAGATAACGACTGTAAAGTATGTCCTCTTTTTGAACTGATTAAAGGAAATGGATTTAAGCAAGACCCACAGGATTGTGACTGGAATCACAATTTATTTTTTCATATACAGGAAAACAGCGGGGGGGGGGGGGGGTGGAAAGGTCCAATGCAACCAAAAATAAATTTACCACATTAACAGTGTACTGGGAGTTCTGTGCTATACTATCCTAAGTGTCAAAGGTGTGTCACTATCCTATTCAGCCAGAATTAACTGATAATATTCAACAAAAGAGATAATAAGATTGGAGGGAGGTGACTGGCAGCATTGGAAGTCACTTTGTCTGCTCCCATTTGAAAAGAAATGTGGCAATAGGCTGGGGAAATAACTAGTGAGGTGATTAGGGTATCCACCTGCAGGGAAATAACTCACACTAGTGAGTGTGAAAAAAAAAAATCTGCAAAGTGTGCACTGGTTTAAATACATACAAGCGTAAAATCTGTAATATAGAAATTTTTCGAACATGAAAAGGTTTCTGATGTTGTCCATTAAAACAATACCTGTGTCTTGGGTTCTTCCAAAGGGGGAGTTGGGACCTGCAGGGCCCAGGGGGGAGGATGGTCCAGAGGGCCCCAAGGGTCGGTCAGGGCTCCCTGGGGATGCCGGTCCAATCGGCCCCACTGGAGAAAAGGTGGGTTTCTTAGTATTCAGCTACCCATCAACTAACTATTTTTCTGTCTGAAATTCTAGTGTGTATACAAATTAGTTATGAGCTTACATTTACCCATAAAAAAACTTTAAAGACACAAAAAAAAGAATAATAAACAGTGAGGGCAGGGTGTCAGATTTCAAAATGTAGGGTAATAAACAGCACCCACGATTTACTCATTAACTTATTAGTTATTAAATACTTATTAAACAATTTACCTATAAACCTAGTGTAACTCAACAATGTGGCTCAAGCTTGTCCTTGTTGATGTTTAGCAATATTACATTTATATTTGTACGTACTAATTCAAATGTTTCCAATGATTTAAAAATATTGGGTTAGGGAACAATAACATTTTTTTCTTTGATATTTTTAGGGCAAGCTTGGTGTTCCAGGACTGCCTGGTTACCCAGGAAGACAAGGCCCAAAGGTTAGTTGTAACCCCAGCTTTTATGAAGGTTTCACAGGTGTCATGGACTTGGTGATTCCCTGGAGCTATGATTTTATTAAATTGTTATATCCAGTGTCACAGACCTTATGATGTGCACTATGCATCTCTTGAGTAAATAAAACAGTCAGGGCACTCTTGCTTCTGCTAAAGCCGTCCATTGACAGCCCAAATCTGAGGCTTTCACAGGATGCTTTTGAACTCTTATGATCAAAGCACATTAGATTAAGATTATTGTGCGGTGTCATCAGTACTCTTAGTTAGATATATCAGTTCAAAAGTAGTGTCCATTGTCTTGTCTTTCAAAGGTCTGGGATTAAACTACTTTTTTTTCTCTCAATTTCAGGGGTCCCAAGGATTTCAAGGCTTTCCAGGAGCAAATGGAGAAAAAGGAACAAGAGTATGTGACAAAGATACTTTAAAGCTTTCATTTTCTGGATGAAAAACTTTTGGTGCAACAAGAAAAGACAAGCAGCATATTAGGTATTACAGTAAAGGTGGTCCTAAATTCTACATCAGAATGTGACTCTCAGAAATCCCAAAAGTTTCTACTTTTTATTCCACCACTGAGACACCAGTGTGGAAAATTAAGTTTAGTATCTAAATCTGTACTTCGGCCCAATTAAATATTTGATGATATTTAGTAATTTAGTTTGTGTCAATATAAAATATCAGAATTTTCACAACATAAAGAAAAAATGTCCAACCTTTCCATCTAAGAATCAACTTGCCAAAAAGAAATATAAAATGATCTTATCTGTAAGTTTTATTTGATGTCATTTGTACGAGTAGAACTGTAACAATCAGAAGCCAGAAGTGATGGACCCAAGTGCGGTGTTTCTTCCACTTTTTGAAATTGCAAATCCAAGAGATAAAACAAGTTTAACAGAGGGTGGAGACTGGGCAGACAGAGCAATATGGGAAATCCAAGAATCATAATCGTAATTGTAGAAATGGAAACAGGTCAAAACACAATCAATACTCTCAGGACAAATGCTTAGAAATGAGGCGAAAGAAGACTTTGAAAAGAACAAAGGACACAAAGGGGTTTATAAATACAAACTAATTAATGACCTCTGTGACCAGAAAACTATCGAAAAAAACAAACAAAGCTACTCTGGAGACTGCAACCTCTCTGGACGAACTGAGGAATGACTAGAACATTCTTTAAACTTAAGCTTATATGCATGCTGAACATTTAAAATAATTTGGACGCACTGCTGTATACGGCATTAGCCACTGATTTTCAAAGATATACATTTTTGAACCTGTGCATTAAAAATATCTTTCTCCTCATTTGGCTTAATTCGAGATCTAGAACACATGCACTATTCCATTGTTCCTTTTTATCTTATCAGGGAACAGTGGGGAAATCAGGGCCGAGAGGACAGAGAGGACCGACAGTGAGTATTCTGTCACTTGGTTGGGTGCATGTTTATGAATGGTTTGCAGAATTTAATATGTATAATTTTAATAAACATAGTTTTCGCCCCTGACCAGTTCTGAAAATCCCCCAAAAACATTTGGGAAAATTAAACATTGCAGTCAAATACATGAAAGATTTATAAAAACGTGTGCCTTACATTACCTTACAGCAAACGAGAAAATTAACAGATGGAGGTACAAAATAAATAAAAAACAGAAAGGAAAAGGATGATTCATTTTATCAAAAATTTTAATTGCAGTGGCTGTAAATTATCATTCATCTTTTTTTCCGCTGTCTTCTAGGGTCCTCGTGGAGAGAGGGGTCCAAGGGGTCAGACAGGAAAGTCAGGGCCTAAGGTGAGCTCAACATAGATTACCACATGCCACACCAAGTTATTTCCACATGCCACACCTGAGTATCGAAACAAGTGTAAAGGTGAGCTTATCATAGAATACAAACTCATTACTAAATGCCAGACCTGAGCATCAAAACCCTGAAAAATTATTTCTCTGACTCTCCTCACTTGTCTAGGGTACCTCCGGAAGTGACGGTCCCCCAGGACCACCAGGAGAAAGGGTACAAACGTTTAATCATAATATTCATAATATTATTAGACAATATTTAACCAATATGTTTATTTGAACAGTACAGTTTGTTTAAGAGGGTGTGAGTGGACACGATCTGCCATTGTGTTTCAGGGACTCCCTGGACCTCAAGGTCCAACTGGATTCCCCGGACCAAAGGGCCCACCTGTAGGTTGAAAAGTTTCAATATCATTTATCACAATATTTTTCATTTATTCACAATATTTTGTGGGGAAAAAAGAAAAATGGCCTAGACACAATTGTTGGTACCCCTTAGAAAAGATAATAAATAATTGGATTATAGTGATATTCCAAAGTAATCAATTTCTTTAATTAGTATCACACATGTCTCCAGTCTTGGAATCAGTCAGTCATTCAACCTATTTCAATGGGTAGTTACTGTGCCGTTTGGTATCATTGTGTGCACCACACTGAACATGGACCAGAGAAAGCAAAGGAGAGAGTTGTCTGAGGAGAGCAGAAAGAAAATAATAGACAAGCATGGTAAAGGTAAAGGTAAAGGCAAAGACTACAAGACCATCTCCAAGCAGCTTGATGTTCCTGTGGCAACAGTTGCAAATATTATTAATAAGTTCAAGGTCCATGGAACTGTAGCCAACATCCCTAGCCAAGAGGAAGAGGAAAATCGACCCCAGATTGAACATAAGGATAGTCAAAATGGCAGAAAAAAAAACCAAGGATGACTTCCAAAGTGATACAAGTAGAACTCCCAGGCAAAGGAACATCAGTTTCATCTGTTGCTTTTTGTGCGAAAGTGGCTTCCATAGAAGAAGACCCAGGAGGACTCCACTTTTGATAGAAAGAAAGTTTTTTCAAGTCACATCATCTCTATGTTCGCCGATGAAAAAATGAAGCTTTCAAAGAAAAGAACACCATACCTACAGTGAAACGTGGAGGAGGCTCGGTTACGTTTTGGGGCTGCTTTGCTGCACCTGGCACAGGGTGCCTTGAATCAGTGCAGGGGACAATGAAATTTCAAGACTATCTAGGCATTCTGGAGTGAAATGTCAGAACGCTCTGTCTCAGTTGCAGGTCATGGGTCGTCCAACAGGATAATGACCCAAAACACAGAGCTAAAAGCACCCAAGAATGAATAAGAACAAAACATTGGACTTAAGTGGCCCTCTCTGAGTTCTGATTGGAATCCTAACATCTATGGAAAGACCTGAAACGTGCAGTCTGGAGAAAGGGACCCATCAAACCTGAGACAGCTGGAGCAGTTTGCTCAGGAAGAGTGGGACAAACTACCTGTTAACAGATGCAGAAGTCCCATTGAGAGCTGGGGTCCCATAATTTTTGTCCATGCCATTTTAATTTGTTTTATTATTTACAATTTTATCTTTAAAAACAAAATCAAAAGCAAAGTCTGATTTATAATAAATATGGAATAAACAATGATGGATGCCAATTACTTTTATCAGTTTCAAGTTATTTCAGAGGAAATTGTGCATTCTTTGTTTTTTGTGGAGGGGTACAAACAAATTTGACCACGTCTGTATGTGTCTCTTTCAGGGACCAAATGGAAAAGATGGCCTGCCAGGACATCCTGGACAAAGAGGTGAAACTGTGAGTGCCAAATATTATCAAGAAAAAAATTTGATGTTGACTCTGAGAGTATAACTAGTATATTTAAAATGTAAATTATTGATTAAGTCAAAGAAAGGCCTACTGAGAACATTCAAACCCACCTGCAGGTAGATAGGAGATCATTATGCAACTAACATCACAAGTATAATGAGGAGCTCTAGGAGCACAAGCTACCTATCCTCAGGATTGGTATCCTTGTTATGACTTTAATCAGTCGTCCTCTCTTGCCAGGGTTTCCAAGGCAAGACTGGCCCTCCTGGGCCTCCAGGTGTGGTTGGACCTCAGGTGAGTCACTAAATTACATTCTGTGTTAATACTACATGATCCTATCCTGTAATACGGAGGGTTCTCATCCTTTTGGGCAACAAAATCCTGTTTTTATGTATAACTTTTCAAGTTGAGAAACTTTTCAACAGAAACAAAATGCATAAAATGCATTTAATTTCTCAAATTAAAAAATGTAGTTAGCTCAAATGCATGCTTTAATTTTTACTAAGCATTGACCTCCAGGCCATCCAGTTCAATGCCACAATTAATTATAGTATAATAATATATCATAATACATTTTTTTATGTAAACTAAATTGCATATATTAAAAAGGAATGCCATTATGTTGCAGATCAGCCTCTCATAAAATTCTAGCATCAAATTCAAATCTTCATTAAAAAATTATTCCTACTATGAGTCTACAATTATATCATTTTCCAGGAAATTTCTCAACTATCTCTGGGGTGAGGGAAAATCTGTAGAGTTTTTCCACATTGGAACCGGGTTTTATGTTTTTTTGATTCCCTCTGGAAATGCAGTGTCTGTTTGTGAAAATCCACTGTAACAATTTAAATTGATTCACTAATGACACATGCTTTAATTACAGATTCATTACACTTCACTCACATGCTTATGTACATTCCATCTCCACAGAGGCTCAGTCCATAAAATTGTAAACCTGAGTGCTGACAGACATATGATCTGGATTTCTCTGGTTTCTTCGCTTCTTCATGTGCCTGCAGACTGGCAGTGCCGTTGAAAGGGACTTGCCTCTCTTTCAGTTCACACTGAACATGTGTAGCTGTTAGTGTGTATAATGGCGTTAGGTTCGGAGGAAATTGAATTGAAGGAGATCAGTTGTATATCTTCCTCCACGTACCCATGTGTGGTAGTATTGCTACCTTGTGTGTTCTCAGGAGGAGTGCATTCCACAGCGAAAAAATTGGTATGGTTGAAAAATTAGTCTTTCCAATCAAAAATTTTTTAGTTGCTTCGCAGATGCTTCTATCAAAAGCAACTTACAAGTTATTAATCCACTTCATCCCAGTTCCCCATTATTTGATCTAAATGCAAAGTGTTTCTTTAGGCTCATACACAGCACAAGCACACCAACCAGTTGACCCCTTCCTAGAATAAAAATTGTTTCAATGTGCTAAAAATGTGCAAGAATTGATGTTTCAGCAGGACAATGACCCAAAGCATAAGGCCAAAGCAAAACTAACAAAGGGAAATTCATTGGGAACTCACAATGTTGATGAAAAGATGAGGGTATATAATATCTTGATGACACAATGAGGGTATATAATCAACACTTTTCCTCTTCGTTGGAAAAATTGGAAATAGCATGGTTCAGTCAATTTTCATACTCTTTAACTGTACACATTTAGTGTATAAAATGTATAAATAAATGCAAAGTGTATAGTCCGTTATCAGAACCAAATGCAACAATTTGTTCCCATTCTATAGTATAGACATTTATCTATTGAGCTATTGTTTCTCCATCTGTTTTTTCTGGGAACTGAGATTAAACTTTGACTGCAGGACGGCTGTTCCTGTGATTTGTAAACTATGATATTGAGTACAAAGCAATATGTTTTGTTTTAAGGACAAAAATATTTTTAATTTTATAATTTTATAATATTTTAAAACTTTTCTAGAAAGATCACGGAAAGTCTTAAACTTTGGTCTAAGCAGTGAGCAAACTTGTGAACAAACTTCTGTTCTTTTGTCTGTCATAATCTGTCCTTTTCTCCGTTTGACCAGAATCCCAGTCGTTTTCTTTTCAATTATTTCTTATTACTTTCTATTGTGGCTTACTGGTTTGTTATGCCCCCTCTGTTTTTTTTTTTTTTTTTTTGGTTTTGCGCTGCCTAGCTGAAATGTGAGATGTTGATGCAGCTATAGCTGCCATAGTGGCGGGGCAACAAATACAAGCACTTAGAGATCATATTTCATAACAGTGAGCATGCTTTATAGGACTAAATGTTTATTTATAACATTATGTAGGGCTTTTTCACAATTTCACATTGTGTTTTACATGATTTTAGCCACCTTTTTTTTTTCACCTGTCCTTAACTCAATTAATCTTGCATAGACCATAGTGTTTTTACCTGATCTCTTTTATTGACAATATTGATAATAAAACAAAATCGAAGTACTCAATACTACACTTTTGGCGAGACCGATATGGTTTTATTTGATTGTAACATATGTTACAAATATACCTGTTGGTAGCCAAACTGGACTGTGAAACTAAACCATTAAGTTTGACCCAGGTAGCATACGTAGAACCCCTTTCGGTTATTGCAGGGACCTACAGGTGAGACCGGACCTATGGGCGACAGAGGCCATCCAGGACCCCCTGGGCCACCTGGTGAGCAGGGCCTCCCTGGAGCTGCTGGAAAAGAGGGGGCCAAGGTGAGGATTCAAACCAAAGAATTTGTTCTGATGCATGCAATTCAGATCTGCTCATTATCAGGCTTGCCAAGCTGTGTGAAACTTATAAGAAATGATGTTTTAACATAGAAATTTCTGTTCAAATGTTTTCAGAACACTTAGTTACCCTTTTTAGTTCTGTGATGCGATGGTGAGTAGTGAGTTATAGAGTTGTCACTGTCTCCTCAGGGTGATCCAGGACCTACAGGTCCGGCTGGTAAAGATGGTCCTCCAGGCCTGAGAGGGTTCCCTGGAGAGCGGGGACTTCCTGGTCCAGTTGTAAGTAATGTGGTACTGACATAATTTATACATTCTACATTGTGATAGTCTACAAAATAGCAATAGCAAATAGCAAGTTATTTCAATTTTTTGAAGTGTATTTCAAGGAATTTAGGTTCTAAAGATGTTTAAATAGTTTTAGGCTTACATAGTTTTCAGACTGCTCCCTTGTCATGTTAGGTCTTTTGTGGCACAATTTGATTTCAGGGTAGTATAAATAGAGTGCATCCTTCATAGGTTTTTGTCTCAAAAAATTGGTTTTCTGCCCTACAGGGAGCTCCTGGTTTGAAAGGAAATGAAGGACCCAATGGCCCACCTGGGCCTGCTGTAAGAATACATTGATATGGTTTGAAAAAGGGATAAATAGTCATGGCTGGAAGTGATACAATTTTATAATAAATGTTTTTATCTTTTTTTGAAGCTACAATGCATGTTTGAATATGAATGTGAATTATATGACTGATATAACTTAAGAGTCTAGGACTAGGACCAAATCAATACTTTAGAGACCAATTAGATTTACTAAAATTGTATTCAATAGCATTTTTTTTTGTATCTTATTTATTCATGTAAAGTGTGATTACCAGGTTGCCAAAGTTTTGATTTGTAAAAAAAAAAAAATCAGACCTGTCTGAAAAGAATCCTCATTCAGCATAGCAAGGTTACTTCAGTACTTTCTGTTCTTAAAGATATAAAAGTAAATTTTTATTCCCTCAAATTCGTATGATGAAAGTTGCACTGGTTAGTGTTTATTTTCTGGCTATCATTGTTCATTTTCTGGCTATCATCAGTATCATTTTGTGGAGCATCATATTTTATGAATAGTCATCTGCAGAATAAAAACAAAAAATCGTGAAATAGTCTTATGATACAAAATGTGATATAATACGTTTTATCATTATTATTAACTAAAAAAGTAAATATAGCTTTATTCTTGACATGTGGTTATATTTAACGTTTGTTTTAAGACATGGTCTTAGATGATCAGTTTATTTAAATGTTCAATAATGAACATACTACCTGTAATTCTATTGAGTGGAAATGTACATCCAGACAGATTTTCATGCACTCATGAACAATCCATTTGATAATATATCTCTGTCTACACATTTTTTGAGTATTTTCTCACAATCTTTATTGTATCTTTATTGTTATTTTAATCATTGTTGTGAATTAGGAATATGTTCTTCAACAGTTTGCTCTGAACATTTGGGTTAATTTACCTTACTGTCTGTAATTTTTATGCCATTCTCTGTCCATAGGGATCTCCTGGAGAAAGAGGTCCTTCAGGCTCTGCTGGACCCACTGGACTCCCAGGCCGTCCTGGACCGCAGGGCCCACCTGGCCCAGCCGGAGAGAAAGGCGGACTAGTGAGGACTGATTACCCCCTTTATAAAATACAACTGTAGTGAACAACTGTAGAATCTTTAAATATTAGATCTTTTTAATAAGCTTTTTTTAATCATTTATCTTTTCAATAAAGCTGTCCTTTCATGTGCAAATTGATACCCTTTTAACTATTATTTTTTACCTGTGGGAGCTTTTTATATGCTATGTTTGTCAAAAGGTTATTTTCTGTTAAGATTTAAGGCCTATTGTTCTTGCTAATAGTTGTAAGACCAGTTTTTTACCTCCTAATTTTTACCAATCATTTTGCCACCTCAGCACAAATGGTAAGGCTGTCCTGTTCTGTCTGCTGCAGGGTGAGAAAGGCCCTCAAGGTCCTGCTGGACGAGATGGTGTTCAGGGTCCTGTAGGTCTTCCTGGCCCTGCTGGCCCCATTGGGCCCCCTGGCGAGGATGGGGATAAGGTAATCTTAAAGTTTGTGTCAATCCAGAGATAAATGGAGGGCAGTGGATCTCAGTAATTTAGAATTTTGATGAGGTGTGGGAGTAGTAAGTTGGCAACATCATAGAAAAAACATTAATCAGATAAGGGCATTCAGAAAAGTAAAGTAGCCTTTTCAACCATGCAAGAACTTCACTGACAATGGAAACTTGCAGAGTAAAGGACAGTTCACAAATGGTTATACTGACTAATCAAACGTAGCATTAGCCCAAGGAAAATATGTTAGATTGGATTCTGGTGAACCCTGGTACAGCGCTTCCAAAGTAAAAAGTAGGAATTTATTAATTATGTAACTGCTTACAAGCTTACAAATCATACAAATTGGAATTCATAAATAATGTATAATTAGATTTTTTTTTTTTTAGATCAGAGGTATGGATAAATTAGGTATCTTTCTTATATCAGTCGGGGTCGGAGTCATAAATCAGGTCAGACAGTTTTAGGTAAATTTTTTAAGCTATTCCAATGCATCAATACATTTAAGAGACTCCATTTCAGAGTGTTCCCAGCTTTTGGAAGCAATATAACCATTTTTATGCTGTCATATTTATTCCAAATAAGACCACCATTACAAAAAATAAACACACCCTGCATGCTTCCTTAATCAAGAAAATGACAAGAGTAAACATGTATGTTACTCTATCATGTTCTCTTTTTACCAGGGTGAGATTGGTGAGCCAGGCCAGAAGGGAGGTAAAGGTGACAAAGGGGAACATGTGAGTAGATTGCTTGTTTTTTGTTTCTATTTTCTTCTTAGTTATATATAATTAAACAGATCTATCAGTATTAGAATTTTAAGTGAAGTGGCAAAAGAATCTAGCTGACTTTGCTAACAATGTTGTTTTAACAATATAGGGTCCGCCTGGTCCCACTGGTCCCCAGGGACCAGTAGGTCAGCCTGGTCCTGCTGTAAGTATCTCAGACCTCTTACAATATATAATTTTACCCTTGGGATAATAATTAAGGATAAGTAAGTAATAATAAGTAATAATAAGTAAGTAATAATGCTGCCTACCTGTGCTATTGAAGGGGGCCGATGGTGAGCCTGGACCACGAGGACAGCAGGGCCTCTTTGGGCAGAAAGGAGACGAAGGAACCAGAGGTTTCCCTGGACCCCCAGGTCCAGTTGGGCTGCAGGTACAGACATGGTTCGCGAAGTTTGGACATAGCAATAAAATGTGTTGCAGAAATGTGAGATTTTCTCTCCATTCTATTATAAATTTCAATACAAATATTTGAATGCCCCTAGTAACAATATATATCTGATTTATACAGGGGCTCCCTGGTCCACCAGGTGAGAAAGGGGAAACTGGCGACGTTGGTCAAATGGTATGATTCACTTGGAAGTTCATAACATTTTATTCAAGCATTAATTACATTAATTATTTGGTGGAGTACATCCATCTTACCTGACTGATTAATTTTTCATATTAGGGTCCACCTGGTCCTCCTGGACCTCGAGGCCCCTCAGGACCCCCAGGAGCAGATGGATCCCAGGGACCACCAGGAGGCATCGGGAACCCAGGTGCTGTGGGAGAGAAGGTACATCCTCTTCACTCTACCTGTCATATCTATACATTTTGACAGATTCTACTGTGCACTGTTCTCAGTATTTTTATATCTGTTTGTATTAGTTTTTTGTCCAAAAATAGGTCATTTTCACCAGGCATAAACAGTCTATTGGCCTAAATGATCTCTGTTGAAGGAATGTCACATGTGTATTGAAAATGTGTTTAAAATATCTTTTTACATCGTTCCTGACTGGGGACACAATTTCAGTGAAAGTGAAAAATGATCCGAAGATTTGACCATTGTTTAAGATTAAAAGCGAAAGATTTATGGTGCAAAGTCAAGTTACTTAAATTGCTGATTTATTTTTAGTTCTAGACTAAGTCTAACACCATGAGGGATTGAAATCTCTCTTTTAGCTCTCCTTTTTTTAACTAAACTGGTCAGAAGACCATGCAGATTGTGCATTTATGAACGATCAAATGAATACAATTTATTAGTTTAACATACAATATTGCATATATATTCTACTTTTTTCCCTGTTTCTTTTTGTAGGGTGAATCTGGTGAAACTGGAGAGCCTGGTCTTCAAGGAGATGTCGGCCCACCAGTAGGGAAACTTCACGCTTTACAAATGTTACTGTAGAGGCTGGTTTATACTCTGTTGCCTGACCAAAAACACAATGATAGCAAGCTATTCACCAGTGTTGACCGTCACTGAACTCTAATATACTCTTGGAGAAGCTTCTGCACAAACAGTCTTCCATTTTTAGAGGAGTGTCTAATGTATAAAGTACACCTAGCAACAAAGTCAGTGGTGGGGTCAAAATTCAGCTTATTTGAACCCTCAGCAACACTACCACTGACTGTTGTTTTACCACTTACATTCAGTTGAGTCTTGATGTATTGGTCTGATATAGAGTAAATCAGTAATCAGAGTAAAATGGATTACATAGAAATTGAGTTTTAAGGCTGAATTCCATTGTCATAGGGTCCCCGAGGTGAACGTGGTGAAAAAGGTGAAGCAGGCCCTGCTGGTACTGCTGGGCCTCCTGGTCCAAAAGGTCCTCCAGGAGATGATGGTCCCAAAGGCAGTCCTGTAAGTGTTTTATTTTAAAATTATGTTTAATACGTAGACAGAAGAGAATAATTGTCCATGTTAGTATAGGAATATGGGATTTTACATAAAAATGTAACTTGTTGAAGAATATTATGTAATGTAGGTTTCAAGAGCTAACCATGAGGTAAACTTCATCACTATCAGCAAGCGCTATACATGGTTAATGCCGTCTTTCCATTAGGGTCCCAGTGGTTTTCCTGGTGATCCAGGTCCCCCTGGAGAGCCCGGTCAGGCGGTGAGTCAAAATTCAATAAATCAAATATAATGATCCAAGTAAAAAGTAGTCTTGGAATCTTAGAATCATCATCAGAGTAAAAACATGTTGTTATGCTTACTGTAATGGAAACCAAAAAATTTAATTGCATATGCCTATGCCATATTGCATATGTACACTTTCAAATGAAAATATTACATTACTGTTTATTTGCAGGGTCAGGACGGCCCAGCTGGGGACAAAGGAGATGACGGCGAAGCTGGTCAACCTGTAAATTCATCAGCTTCCTCTGATTTCTTACTCATGTGCTTCAGAAGCCATGTGATTTTCGATGTACCTGCTAACGTTTTTTTACATTTTATTTTCCCTTTCCCTAGGGTTCTCCTGGCCCTACAGGGGAATCTGGTCCTACCGGCCTACCCGGAAAAAGAGTAAGCCAAATGGTGTTCAAGTGCCCAGGATTTAATAATTTGTAATCTAGTGTATCTTTTCTTGACTGTCATTTTCTTTCACAGGGCCCTCCTGGAGCAGTTGGACCTGAGGGAAGACAAGGTGAAAAGGGAGCCAAGGTAATGGAATCTTAACCATCGCTATCCCCGTCATCCCTGATATGCTTAGGCAAGGATGTCTGGTTACTGCATCACAATCAATCAATCAATCAATTTTATTTTTATACAGCGCTTTTCACATGTTGCCATGTCACAAAGACGCTTTACATAA
>JAOVYW010000029.1:2911007-2921068 GCA_025775045.1 Hiodon tergisus
GATGCCATGTAGGAAGTCACCGCGGCCTTCAGTATAGGCCATTCTAATGCCAATGTTTGTCTAAGGAGATTGCACGACAGTATTCTAGACTTGTCAGCAATGGGTATGACTGAAATAGCAGAATCCACTAATTTGAATGGGTGTCTACATACTTGTGGCCATGTTGTGTATATATTTCGTTATTTTGGAGCATATTTTTCTTTGTTTGCTCATCTTGTGAAGTGCTTTGAGATTTAGAAAAGCTATATACACAGTATTATTTATTATTATTAATACAATTTTATTTCAACGTATGCAAGACACTTTACAGACAAAAATTAAGGTAAACCATTCCTGTTCTGCCACCTGTCAAGGTGCAGAGGTACACCCTCAAACTTCCCTGCAGTATCCCGTATTAGTTACCAACTGCTGCCACTACCAGCAGAAAGTTGCAGATAGTTCATTTTATACAAGCTTAATGGAGCGGACGGCTCTTGTTGTTTAATACAGGCGCCGTCAAGGTAACTAAGCAAAACATCTCAGCTGTCATTGATGACAGACAGTGCTGAATTATTTGTCATGCTACAGTAGATAAGGGGCCAGTCGCGTAATGTCTCGTGATTTTACCTGTAGACCAGGCAGTTTTTGCACTTCAGTTAAAATGTCACATGAATTATAATGCACAGTTAACCTCTGTCACAAATATTACTGTGCTGATATATTGGCTTGTCAACTGTTGGGGGGGATTTCAGAACAATATTAACCCCCTCTACAGAGAGCTCAATAAGAAATGACTGTGCCAGTCCATTTCCATACACTCCAAGTGTATTTACAAGAACCGTTTACTTATTTAGCACCATTTCACAAATTGTATGAATGTATCATTTCACACGCAAATAATTAGATTACATATAGTGGTGGACCCGAGTGCCGTGCAGTTTTCTCAAATTATACATTTTACTACAGATACGGGTGTGTCAGATTTTCTAAAAGGAAGTTGTTTACAATTACAGAGGCTACCACTTGACCCCGGATGACCATATTTAGCAAACTTGATTTAAAAAAAACATATTATGAGAGCTTAAACAAAGTCAAATCATAATTTTGTTAGAAAAGATAAGTCAGTAGGTGAAAACAGCCTATTCTCCCCACCTTCTCTGTACAAAAGTTTTAATTGAGCAGAATGGATGTATTTGACATCTCAGCTACGGATCTCTCCAGCTCCTTCAAAGCCTCCTGGTTGCATCTCTGACTAATGCCCTCCTTATCCGATCTCTCAAGGCAGAGTCGTGGTTGCACCATATTCTTTCCATTTTTTAATAATGGATTTAACAGTGCTCAGCAGGATGTTCAAAGTTTGGGATATTTTTTTATAACCGAACCCTGATTGGCGCTGCACCAGAACTTTATCTTGGACATTTTTTATGATAGCTCCTTGCATAAACACAAATACGTAAATTAATGAGAAACACATTTGTATAAGGAATGAAGGTTAGCAGTAAAGCGTCTACCTTGACAACCTGAGTGCAGAACAATAGTGCTTTTCAGAGGCAGTATTCAGACTTCGGCCTCAGCCGTCAGACAGGAAAGGTCACAACAGGTGTCCCTATTCTCCCTTTCAAGAGCAGCTGGCACCCATCCATCGTTTCCTTAGTGAACGCCACGCATCATTACCACACTTTGAAAATACAACCACTACAGCAGCTACATATTCAGATCCAGCCTTTTCCCTGTATTTATCCACACTGCAGGCTTCTTGTTCTCTCACTAGTGCACTTTCCTCTGGATTAAACTGAAATAAACTCGAGGCACCACGTGCTTATGAAGTGAGGTAGGTTGGATTTTATCAACCTAAAATTAATTAGAGCCTATATTTACGTTAAATTGTTTAGCTCTGTTTTTACAAAAGCGATGCCATGTATGAATAAGCCACAAATTTAGCCAAGGTGTTCTTATAAGAAGTTCCTGCAAAATGTTGCCCCAAATTATGGGTTCGGTCGGTTAAACAAATTTGTTAGGCAGAAATGTTAAGACTGTATTAGCAATTTATCAGCCAGTTATTAAAAATGTATCAAACATCTGTTTTTAATCTGTCACTACACCCTCAAAATGTTAAGGTTACATATTATCCGCCCGATGAATGAAATCCAACGTTTGATTTGTATTAAACACTAATTCACATTATCACAAACAGTAGCTTCATGGGTTTCAATAATTACAATACAAAAATTTGCTTTAATATTTCAGTGGAAATCATGAGGGGAAAAAACAAAAAACTATGGGTTATACGATGGGTTATGTATAAGGATTTCTGGCAAGCATGTAAATGATTTAGCTTAATATTTAGTACTCATATAATTTACTGGCATCGCTTCTACCAACAAAAATTGAACATTGATTTGCTCAAATTAAATCACTCAAAATAATTAGGATACATTAGGATTTTAAGATAATATAACAAGTGAATCCGACAAACCTAAATACATGTTCTGTACTTATTACACATTAAAAAATACCTAAACAAAATATTATATATATATAATAAAAACAAAATCACACAATAAGTACGCATTTTATATACGAGATGCAATATGCGTGGTTAGCCCAGCAGCATGTTGCTAAAACTCACAATTCCAGCGTTCACTTGTGAAACCTACCACTGTGTACCGCCTGGGTACTGATGTAGCAATGCAGAGGTTTCAGCATCGGAACGGAAAGAGTAACGCACAGCATTTCTTTGTTCCATTAAAATCACAGGTCTCCGAATATCATCATAAGAAATAATAGGGTAAAAATTGTACTTCTTCCTTTACAGTAAGTGGGCATTTAGAGGCAAACTAAGACTCAAGTATTTAAAATCCTGACATGTTTGATTTACTATCATCAAGCCACCAAATTTTTTAGATATTTTTTGACACCCCTCGTTATCCCCCCAACATTGCAAACATGTTCACAGGAAATAAACATTTGTAACCAACAGGCAATAAACAGAGTAATTGCAACAATATTAATACAAGCGCTTTGTCTGGGTGCTTACCCTGGGTCAAATGGAGAGGGCCCGAACCCGTCAAAAACTATCGACCATGTCCGGCAGCAGGACCTGCAAGAGAGAGAGCAACAAAGACAGTTTGTGACAAAGCTGACACGCGCTGTGGTCTTGGAGGACAAAAATCAATTGTGACATTTTTCATTTATTTGTAAATGCCTCTATGGTGGTACACTCACTCGAAACGACAGTTTAGCTCTTACGGAATAAGCGAGGTGATTGTAAAATAGAAGAATCCTGACAGTTGCTTTAATGAGATTCCGCATTAGGGCCGCTCTCTTACACTTTCCCTTCTAACAGAAGCGTGCCCTTCACTTTCAATCTCACAACCAAGTAATTTGAAAAATGTTAACCCCACGAAAAACTAAACTAACCCTTCTTTAGACCGCATCACTCTAGACGGTATTCTACTCAAAGATTCAATTAAATTAGAAAGACCCCAAACCTTTCCATGAACATAGCAAGTAGCCTTAATGAAATAAATGGTAAATTGAATGCACATATCCACTGTCTTTGATGATAATTCTAACCTCTGGGTTCTGAGGATTCCAAGCCCGACGTTCAACTCAGGATGTAGCTGTTCCCCCCCTATCTTTTAAACAAGAGCTGATGCCAAGATAAGATCGTACATTCAGTGACACAGCATTTCTGTTGCTTGCTATTAAAATATAAAGTGGCACACCACATTCAGTATAATATAAGATTAAAGTGTAAAATAAACCAAAACCCAAAACCTAGCCTATAAATAACGATCCTTGTGGTTAGAATGCCCAGTTTTTAAAATCACAACCCTTTTATTACAAGCTAAAAGTAAGGCTTATTTCTATTTTCTGTAAAGCAGATCATCTTTTTCCATACACAACTTTTGAATTACTTTTATTCACCGTAAAAATAAGTCTTAGATATCTGAACAGTAAAATATACACATGTATCATAGAAGATTATATAATAGCAACAACAAAGCTATGCAACAAACACTTTATCTTTCCATTTACTGAAAATAAGGATTTAGAATTTTAATTCGAATTAAGTCGACTTTGTGAATGTAGATTGAATTACACTGTAAAATAACCAGCTAATAGAACTATAACAACCACTAAATTTTAAATAATCATTATTCAATAATTGACTTAACTTTTTGGTTCCCGTATTATTTAGGGTAAATAACAATTTTATCTATCTGAATATTTCATTTTTAAAGGCAAATTTATTAGATTTATGTGAGAGGCCAGCCACTGACACAGAATGTCAACATTAGCTACCTGTTAATAGCCATGAATGTTTAACTGAAAGTACTAAAACAAACTGAGCAAGAGTTATATCATTATTGATATTCAAAGAAGCAGATTTACTGAAAATAATTTTTAAATGCATTGCATATGTATCTCAAATATAGGTTGGGTAACGGCCCACCAAAGCAACTGTATATCCTTAATTGGATTGGTTATTATGTTAAATTACCAGGTCCACTGGGTACTCTGCGTTTTAATGATTAGAGATCTGAAAAATCTGCAGGACTTTGGCACACCAAGAACAAAGTTTCCCACCCTTGTTCTAGCTAATGAAAATGAAAGTACATTTTTTGTTACCCAGAATTAGTCCATAAAGAAATTGAACAGATTAAAATTTGGTTTTCTTATTAGCAAATTACGGCTAAAAGATCATTAAGCAAGATATAAATAACAGATACATTTTTTACAGGTTTGGAAGTTAAAAAATACTGATGGCACATGAGCTAGGCTACACACAGCACACTTTTAGGTAATTAGTCTATTAATTTTGTTGTAATTTCATTTTCATCAATATTAACAGATTGTGTTTACATAACCATCCAGTGAACAATGTATCTACATGTGCATTATCTTTAAGTAAACATTACAAAATACATTTATAATTTTTGTTAACTGTGTCAGGTATGACGTCCGCGCGCAGGTGAGAGAACGATTTTGTAGTCATACAGAGTAAGGAGATCAGTAAAAGTTTCATTCAAGTTTACCTCAAAAACCTTGCTTTTAGTCACCCAAATGTCCTGACTCACACTGACTGTTTCGTTTAACGTACTGCACATGACAGAAGATTTAGAAGAGCCGGTTTCTATGTTTTCTTGCCGGAAAGATGTGACGATTATCGGAAGGAGGAAACCCACCTCCAGAAACCGCTGAGACTGGCTCATTCAAGCTAGCTGAATTAATTTTAGCACTGACTTTAGCTAAAAGCAGAGATGCTGCTAGTTTGACCGGCCTATTAGCCCATAGTTTATTAACATTAATTTGTGTTTACAACGTCGACGTAAAACGGTATTGTTGTATATTATGAAAGCCAGCATATGTTACTATTGCTTAAATATCAGAAAAGTTCTGTTTTTTTGCCTTTGAAATGAGTTAAACATACTTAAAAGTTAAACAGCACATCAAATTGCAGAACACGCGCGTGCACGCGAGCAACATGCTAATCCACTGCTGGAGGACCAATTTCGGCACAATACCGGACTCGCCATGCTAAATGAGCTAGCAATATTCGTAAATTGACTGGCTAGCTCAACAAGTGCCGCAGGGACAATTGACTGGCTGTCAAGCTAGGTATAGCCTATATATGTATAAAACCAGTTAGAAGTTCAACTGACGTTAATGAGCGTTCCCAACAAACTTTTACCATTTTTCACTTTTACGTCAAAGTCCCAAATTAGATTAGAGTAATAGAAATAAGACATTGTATTGTATAACACATTACCTATTAAACTACTTATAATAACAATGAATGTATTAACAACATTAATGTACTTAAAACTGTCATGCGGGGAATTATCGGGTTTTATACCAGGTATTGTTAGGCTGGAGTTAGCCATTCAGAACTAGCAAAGAAGCAAGCCTAATACTTAGTAAGTGTTTGCCTAATTTTTCGGTCGGCAAAAGAAGGACAGGTGTTCTTAAAATTACCAAAAGTCAAGTTATATCACTTGAGTCTGTCAGTAATATGTTGTACATTATGATGGGATATTTTTATACCATACTGACAACCGTATGGCGGATAATTATTTCACTACAGAAAACATGAAACGGTAGTAATAAAAACTTCTGCCTATCCTACGGGACCTTCCAAAGATCGGAAGTTTGTCCTGGCACTAAAAAGTTCTCACTGAAAAAAGTCGTACTCACACAAAACCTCTCATCTTCCTGTAATGGTAGATGGTACTAATCACAATGAGGAGAACAACAAAACAATCAACTAAAGTTATTAGTCGAATTAACAAATCAATAGATCATAAAAAACGAATAACACCAAAAAGACTTCCAAATCATTTATCGAGATAAACTTAATTAACTGTTTGAAATCATTAAAATAATTAAAAAGAGAATTAAACTCAAACAAAGAAAAAGAAACTAACACCAACATCTATACTCCAAAATTGGGAGCTAAAGGACAGATTATCAAAAAACGATTATTAGGGGTAAAAGCAATTATGCAGATCAAATCATGCAATTTCACCATGTTATCGTCACAATTAGTGCCCACTCAAGAAATCCACTGCGACCCAAGCAAACATACACGAGATGGGGATTTTGAAAATACACATACATTTATACAAAAGTCTATTTCATGGTTTTCGCTAGAAATATTATTTTAAAATCAATTTATGGATTATATGAACACCTTTCTATGTAGTCAATAACTCATAGCAAAGTAATGCATTTAAAGTGCCATACCGCTTTACGAATGACAGCCCTGTGAAATAGTTAATTGGGTCCAAAAAAAAGTTTATTAAGACGATCCGTAAAAATGAAATCAAAACAGTGATATAACAATAAATAATTTCAGTTTATTTACAGTTGGCCAATTATAGCGAGGTAGGAGAAATACATTTCTGAACAAATGCAGTAGTCCTCGGACAAGAGCTAACTTGTTTTCACGCGTTTCATGTCTGGCATTTAGCTCAGTATACTAACCTATGAAACAGTAGGAAACAGAAAATACTGGTTTATGTGACATTAATTTTATTTCATAGCGTAATGAATTCGTGAAGGCGAAAACGATGGAAATACACGTGGATACGTTAAAAAATCATGGTTTTGTGCTTCACTCTAAAGCACGATCATCCAACTCAAAACACCTTGTTAAATATAACTGCCTTATTTAAGTATTTTATTGAAAAACGAAGGTGTAACCAACCATGTTCGCCAAACAGTCCCTATACCACCTAACACCTCGGACGAGAAAGGAAATGATTAGCTCATTGAACTACAGACCGAAGTCCCTAGTCTTGTCTTTGACTCCAGAGAGTCAAAGACAGTTACTGTCAAAGAAGTTACTGTCTTCAGCACAAACATACACTATATGGAAAAAAGTATTGGGCCACACCTCTTAATCATTGAATTCAGTCTCATTCCCACAGGTGTATAAAATCAAGCACCTAGCCATGCAGACTGCCTTTACAAACATTTGTGAAAGAATGGGTTGTTCTAAAGAGCTCAATGAATTTGAGCGTGGTACTGTAATAGGATACCACTGTTACAACAAGTCATTTTGTGAAATTTCTTCCCTCCTAGATATTCCACAATCAACTGTAAGTGGTATTATTGCAAAGTGGAAGCGTTTAGGAACCACAACAACTCAGTCACGAAGTGGCAGACCACGTAAAGTTACAGAGCGGGGTCGCCGAGTGCTGACACGCATAGTGTGTAAAAGTCGCCAACGCTCTACAGACTCAATAACTGCAGAGTTCCAAACCTCCTCTGGCATTAACATCAGCACAAAAACTGTGCGCAGGGAACTTCATGGCATGGGTTTCCATGGTCGAGCAGCTGTATGCAAGCCTTATATCACCAAGCACAATGCCAAGCTTTGGATGGAGTGGTGTAAAGCATGCCGCCACTGGAGCAGTGGAAACGTGTTCTGTGGAGTCATGCTTCTCTATCTGGCAGTCTGATGGACGAGTCTGGGTTTGGGTAATGCCAGGAGAACGTTTCCTGCCTGACTGCATTGTGCCAACTTGTAAAGTTTGGTGGTGGAGGGATAATACTATGGGGTTTCTGGGGTTGGGCTAGGGCGCTTAGTTCCACTGAAGGGAAATGTTAATGCCTCAGCTTACCAAGACATTTTGTAAAATTCTATCCTTCCAACTTTGTGGAAACAGTTTGGGGAAGGCCCTTTTCTGTCCCAGCATGACTGTGCCCCAGTGCACAAAGCAAGCTCCATAAAGGCATGGTTGGATGAGTTTGGTGTGGAAGAACTTAACTGGCTCAAACAGAGCCCTGACCTTAACCCTGTGGAACACCTTTGGGATGAACTAGAACGGAGATTGCGAGCCAGGCCCTCTCGTCCAACATCAGTGTCTGCCCTCACAAATGCTCTTCTAGAAGAATGGGCAAACATTCCAACAAACACACTCCAAAATCTTGTAGAAAGTCTTCCCAGAAGAGTGGAAGCTGTTATAGCTGCAAAGGGGAACCAACTTGATATTAATGCCTATGGATTTAGAATGGGATGTCATAAAAGCTCCTGCAGGTGTAACGTGTGTCCCAATACCATATAGTGTACATAAGGACATGCTTGATTAAACGTCTATTGTAAATGTGCATTTGATCCAGGATTTATTTTTAAAATGGGATATATATACTCAGTAGCCAGTTTATTAGGTAAAAACCTTGTTCACGAATATGGGTTTCTCCTACAGACAATGAGTCATGTGGCAGTGGCTCAGTCAGAGCAGTCAGATAGGCATGGGGGCATTCAGTTTGATTGAACGTTACATTGGGCAAAATGAGTTACCTAAGCAACCTTGAGCGTGGTATGATCATTGGCCAACAATGTCTGGGGTTTACTGAGAACAGTGAAACAAATACTAAAAAATACTATATAAAAAACATACTACTCTTTGGAAAGAAATGCCCGCAGCTTTGGGCTTAGGAAAACGGCTATCCTCGTCTCTTGCATGCACAGAAGAGAAAATGAAATAGCTGTGACCAATTAATGATCATCCTCATGTAAGGCATCCTGGTTGTAAAACACTATATTCTACTGCTAATGGCAAGCATGTATAGAGAAACAATCCTTATATCTTCCGTATCTGCTTTCATCTTCATTAATATTTGCTTCCATTTGCTGCCAACTTCATTTATACTGATGTTCGCTACGTGAGTCTGGAAGGCTCGCATATCTGATTGTCTGCCGTTACTATTACTTCAGTATTGGCTGGTATTTTTCCCTCAAAAATATCTTTAGCCTTATTATTTCCTCAAAAAATGTCTACAGCTTTATTCCACTGACTTTTATTCTACTTTATCTATAAATGACTGCATTTAGATAAGCCAGAGGGAGATATTGATTGTGCAGAATTTGTATATTGTATTTTAAATGATTGTCATACTTCAGTGATTATTAGTGAGTAGTTTACATGTTCTAATTAACATTCTTTTATTCACAAATATGATTTGATCCACCGATAACAAAACTCTACTGTAGTTTACTGTACTCCGCTGAAAAAGTCCCCAACAAAGCCGTTCTCAATATGTAAATTTCCTTAGGCAATTAACTACGCTTGAACTGGAATTGAAACATGAATGCTTCCGGGTCCTTATTTACCTTATCTGGGTAAATTGTAATTTATCATAAAATAACTAAGGCCTATGAATTGCTGATTATCTGTGACAACCTGTTAGGCTGTTAGGTAAAGCAGTCATGTTAAATCACTCTAACAAGTTATTTTATTCGAGTTAACTGTGGAATAAAATTAATTGTCTTCACCTGCAAATTGCAAAGAATAATCATCAGAGAGGTGACCTTGGTTGAAGCATTGTTAAATTGCCCGTAAATTCTCTAAACCCCACGGAAGGTATCACAGTTATTAACCCAACATTTTCCATTTCACTTTGTCATTGACACTTGCCAGGTTATAATTTTTGTTTTCTCACTCGGATGAAGCTCACTCAAGTAAGATTTATGGAGATTGTGTCAGTGGATTTTGTTTTTAAACAAACTTCTCCCTTTATTCTTTTAAAACTTTATGAAAGGATGACATAAATAACAGATGTGTTTAAAA
>JAOVYW010000029.1:2923599-2980519 GCA_025775045.1 Hiodon tergisus
ATAGGTACACTTCAACTGTGAGAGACGGAATCTAAAACAAAAATCCAGAAAATCACATTGTGTGATTTTTAAATAATGAATTTGCATTTTTTATTGTCCTAATCATGAAAAGAGGTTTGCATGAAGTTTTGTGTGTGACAAGAGTATTTTATCCATAAAGTGGGAAAACCTGCAAAATTGGCAGTGTATCAAATACTTGTTCTCCCCACTGTATATATAGTATAAGTATATAATACATTTGATTTATTCAATGTTGAAAATGTGTCTTTACACTTTTTCAAATTTTCTTTACCTAATTGAACTATAGTAGTGAAAACAAGCCACAGAGTAAACACACATGAAAAAAACAAATTTCAAAAGCAAAAGCACACGCACAAAAACATCTCGACCTGGCATTGTCTGATGGTGCAGTGTTTTTAGAACATTGAGAACTCTGAATGTATTATTTATCACTAACAACCCCTGTTTAATCTACCTCTGGCTGCTTCTTAGTACTCAGGATCAAACTTGCAACACTAAAAAATGTAAAAACCTTTGAGGGCTGACAGATACACATTTTCATCTCGATGTTTACACTACAGCAACATATTTATTTTAAAAAAAAGGGAAATGCAATGAGTTATCTACTCATGAACCTACACTGCCAGCAAAAAGCCTGTAGAACAGACACAGAATATAGAACTTATAGTTCTATATTCTGTGTCTGTCAGTTATAACTCATGCAAATTTCAAGACCCATTGCTTTTTGGATTTAAATGAAAATGATTTATCCTTATCAAGGAAATTCAGAGGCATTGCAGACCCAAAGGATTTTTTTGATGACTAGGATAACAGTATTACATTTGATTAACTGCAATTATAATATATCTCAATTGCTTTACTTCACTTCATCCCTAGTTTAAACAGATCTGCTTTGTGCAACTAAAAGAACACACTGCAAGTTTAAATTGTACTTCTCTCCAATCTAAACAACCGTAGCTATCTGTACAAAACTGAAGAGGGTATCAAAAAAAAGTACTGATTGATCTAGAAAACCTCAATATATTTTCAGCGCTACAGAACAAAACCATACAAAACCAAAAAAATAAAAATCCGACATAAGATCACTTTGCAGAAATTCACTTTTGAATTAATGTGATATGTCTGATTGTTTATGATTATGGAAACACAGAAACAGTGGTTGATTTTGAAAGGGGCAAAACTGCCTCTGAAAATGTACTTAATCGAGTCTAAGGAAAGGATGAATAATTGATTGGGCAGGTTTAACCCTTCGGCTGATATGTAAATAATATTCTGCAGTTTTGGAATCATACAAATAACATCAAAGTGATAGTCAATCTGAGGATTTTCTGTAACTGCCTAAAGCATTTCAAAGCTCATCTATTTATTTATCTTGAATTTGACATGATATGTTATTTAGTGTTAATTATAAGATTTAGTATAGGATTTTCATTAGCTTTTTTTAGATACAGTGCTGATAAGGTTACAATAATAAAGGGAGGGCATTTTCCATAAGTGGAACTCAGCTAGTGAAGATCAGTGTGTTACAGCCAAGATTCATCCCACTGCAGTTCAGGGTACACGGTGCACCTGCTGTAACCTCAAGAAATGGGAACACTACAGTACATGAATGCAGATTAATGAATGTAGAGCAGCATTTCTGTTTTTGTTTCACCCAATGAATATTAACTGTAAACTGAGTTAAATTTGGGTCTTGGCCAACATGAACCATCAACAATGGTCAAAAAAGTAATTGAACCTGGTTTGATCGTCAGATTATTGCGCACAAATGTCTCATAGCATGCAATTACCTCTTTGCGAGGCGCAAAAGAAAGGGACATCTGAAAGGCGAAGGAGTGAACTTGTGCAGATGTGGAATTATACACCCCAGCCAGAGCTCCTAGTTTCAACAAGAAAACAGCAAGACATAGCGTTGATCGATTCTCTGCTTTCCATGGTCCCATGCTACTTTACGTCCATCCCATCTTGGCTGCAACTGGTACCCTGTCATCCTACTGCTTTTTTCATGGCGTTTCTATTTTAGTCATCCACTTCTATCAGTACATACCACATGAAAAGTATTTTGCCTTAAAAGGTTTTGTTTTTTCATCTACTTCTATCAGCTGTAGCAACATGTCCGTGCTCTGTTAATATTAAACTTGTGTCTTTCTACTGAAATTTTCATTGCATGTTTCTCTGTTCCTGTCCTGAATAACCTTGAGATAATGAGAGCGTTTTAAAACTAAGCCTGGGAAGGGCCTCAAACCATTGGTGGAACATGAAATAAAGGATTCTGACTTTAATGCAAAATTCCTCTTCTGATGTGCAGAGATCACTTGGTAAAGAGTTACACTACCCATGTCTTAAATTTAAAAAAAATTGAAAGATAATGGCATAAAATTAGCGGTGAATCTGAGATTAGACAGAGGTTACATCTGAGATTACCCAGAGGTTAGATCTGAGAACTTGAACTCACTTCAATTCTGTCTCTGACATCTTTGCCTCTGAAACCTACAACACAATGCAAATGAACTAGGAGCACATAATTCCGTTTGAAAAATTCACTGGCCCGAATCGCATTTAGGGCCGGACCAAATCAAGTTCAGAAAACCTTTTCCAGGATTAAAATGTGAAATAACGTTGGGCCAAATCAAGCCATTTCACCCTTCAAAAGGCCTAACGTGTATTGGTGAAGAGGACTGTTATTGCCGCCCAGATCTGAAAATTTTAAGCAATATCTCATCCCAAGACTCTTGCAGGATTTCATTTTAATTGAGAACTTTGACAAAAACAAAGTTGTCAAAAACCATTGCAGATTCAACGAAAAGTAAAGTTTCTTCACGTCTGGGGAAAAGGCAATGACAAACAAATTATAAGGTTAATGGCTTTTTCATGAAGAAACACACAAACTAGAAACAAACTAGAAACTGGAAGCTTGGGGAAGGTATCTTTAAAAAAAAATTATATATATATATATATATATATATACACACACATATATATATATAGTGTTTGCAAATTCTCTCATGAGATGAAAAAAAAATGAAATGCTCATGACTTCATACAGCATATTCTCAACCTTCTCCTGCATCTACTGTCTTTTCATGCTGTCTTCAAAAACATTTCCTTGGCCTGCATTTAAATATAACTAGGATCACTAAGGCCCAAACACAATGAAAATTATAAATCTGCATAAATCTGTATTTTAAAATTTTTAAAAACTATGAGTGATTCCATATCATTCTAATGAAAATTTTGATTTAATTTTGTTCAAGAGGAAAACAAGGGAAACATATTCAGCAAAAGTGTTGCTACTGTTAATAAAGCAATCTGTTACGTTGGCTCTCCTAGCTGAAACATCATTTACTTTGGTTAATATTTGATAACTGGGTCCACACTAGTGTTGCCAAATTTAGCTTCTTGGTCCATGGAAATAACTATGTTCTAGTTTGACTTAAATTTCCTAAGCCTCAAATGTTTGAGACCCTTCAGCCGGATGGAAATGTATTCCTTACTGAGAGAGTTAGTTTGACTTGATTTAAATCCGACAAATCACCATTTCTGGAATTCATGATCCTTCTCCCTCCCAATTAATAATTTTAGATTTTGAAACTTTAAAGAATATTTTTAACTTATGAATGTTTTAAACACAATGCTTTTATATCTATAGTTTAAATTTATAATTATAATAATATAATTATAAAATAATTATTTTAAATAATTATTTTATTTTTTATTAAAATGATTTCTTCCCCACTGCATATCCTCAGGGTATATATCGCTGCTTATAAATTGACAAATGCCACAACTTCCTTTAGAAGAGCAACAATACGGACAATACTATTGGTAACATTAATGACACAATAACAAAATATCATTGTTAGCATCTTCTTCAGATATATATATATATATATATGGATAAAGTACTCTGTCACACACAAAACTTCATGCAAACCTCTTTTCATGATTAGGACAATATATTTTGTCCTACTATCACTTTTTTCATGTCATGAGATCATTTATATTTTTTGGATTAAAACCCTGCGAAGTAGCTCCAGCTCCCGCCAGAGCGCTGCCCTGGCCTCTTCAGTGGAAGAGAGAGGCACCTGTCACAGGGAACACACAGCGGTCCTGGGCCTCTTCACAGCAGACATCCAGCATCTCGCATCAGGCTTACCCTCAATGAGTTCCTCATTGGTGAATTAATGCCAGTGCAACTTACCCAACATGTCCACCTTTCTTACCCAACATCCACTCAAAATAAAATAAAATTACACAACCAGGGCACGTTTTTCAACCCCACGACGAGCTTATTCAGGCTATTGCTAAAATACAGGGCTTGAAGCGGGTGGCTCTAGCCAAAACGTCCAACCAAGGAAACCGCCAGTTCGAAATTTGGGCCATTTAGGTCAAGGGTAGGCTCTCTCCCTGTGAAAAGCTTTCAGGAGAGTGCTTTCAGGAGAGTAAGTTAATGAGATAGCCCCTACATATTAATCAGTTAGAAGCTTAAATATAACAACCACAAATTAACCATATTCACTTAAGGAGTAGATTTACAACGTGCCATTAACCTACAAATAAAAAATATATATATAATAATCAACACGTTCTCTATACTCACAAAAATTATTATAATATATTGGCAAAATATGAATGCCATAAAAAGAGCAATAATTGACAGCATTCGTGCGCAGGAACACACTCCTTTTATGACCAAATTGTATACAAATGGTTTTCTTCTAATTGCAAGCATTAACTTAAATTCTGATTAAAAAAACGTTTCTATTAATAGCTGGCAATTTATATAAAATGCAGCAATTCACCAATTATTATATAAAGACCACGCTGATTTTGAAGGTGATTTATGCCGAATAATCTAGTGGAAAGCCTTATGCACCATGCTAATTTATCCTGAAGTACCAAAAGAAAGTAGTCCCCAAGTAAACTTGGAATCTCACCTGCAGACTGTATTCTGCTACATACCTGCTTGTCTCACACTTTAAGAGGCAGTCATCAACTATAGAGGCCAAGTTAGAGTTTGAATGCATTTTAAAATGCAAATACTAAGTGCACATGCATCCTATGGAACATACATCATTCTACAGGATAGACTTTTATGGTACTCATTTTAACGTTAAAATATACTGGGTAAACTTCCTCAAGACTGCCACAGCAAAGGAGGAAAACTTTTTTGTTTTTTTAGATAATTCATACCATAACAACTATCGATATTTAAGAATGATTAAGGAAGGTAACATATTACGTAAGGATGACTTTCGTTACGATATGTGCACAGTGCTAGACGGAAGTGAACAGACGTTAACAAACAACAGTAAACTTGCACAATCTTACCATAGTTCTTGGATAAAATCATAGGCTAAGAACTCCTTCCTGGTGCTCTGCCCCTCTTCTACTGTATGCCCTGGTGGTATTTAGTTGTCATCTGGGTCACGTGACCAACTTATATTCATAGACATGTGTTCAGTCTTGCTAGGTATTCACGCGCAATTTCGCTATATTTACTTTGGTATAACCATTTATAGGCGTGAGATTTTAGCCCCCCGTATCTTTGCTGTGTATGAGTTAAAAGGGGCAGACTTTCTATATTTTTTATAGTTAATAGTCTTTGAAGTGGTGGACAGTGCCGCTGCAGAGTCCAAGTTTTAAATTCCAGGAACTTATTGTCCATTTTCAAGTAGTTGCAGGCTGAAATCATTATCGTTTCAAAATATCTTCAGATTTTTTTTTTATTGCACCAATTTTGGTTATATGAAAACTGTCATCTGAGTGTAAAGCAAATAAAAGATTCCAAGTTAAGATATATGGATATACCACCGATCTTTATAAATGAAAGTAAAACCTATATAGCCTACAGCACGATCTTTTTTTAAAAACCAGTAGTGAACGTCTTAAATGCACCTTAAACGATTAATAATTTAAATACATAAAACTTAAGTACAAAAGTGTTACTAACAAGTAGGTTTGAAAAATGTTTAGTACATTCCACTTTTCTATCTCCGTTCTCAACTGACGATCTGATCTTTTTTTTTTATAGTAATTTAGTTATAATACAACCTGTATGTAATAAACCTTTTGAAAGCTTCAGGGAGACTGACAAAACAATGGAAACAAAGAAACCAAATCACATTAAAAAAAATTTTTACACTTGTTTTGTATATTGTAAGCGGGGATGGCTAGGTGCGCTTTCCCCCTACCAATGGGATTTAGCCATCCCCGCGGGGGCTGCCGGGAAGCTTAGCTCCAGAGACTTTGAACCTGTAAATAGTCTGTTTTTATGTGCCCGTTATGTTTGGCGGAGATGTTGTGTTGTTTGTCTGTGTTCAACTTGTCGTTTGCTTAAGGTTCCGTATCCTCACCGCGGTTGTGTTTGTTATGGCGAGTGAGGGCTATCGTGGTGTTACTATGTGTTTGCTAGTTCTTTGCACTGCCAACAGCATAGAATTGAATCTACTCCTCCCTTACTCAGTCTCAACAAATGCTGTATGTCGTGAATTTCAAAAAGTTTATATTTTTAGTAAGACTGAGAGAATAAGAATTTTAGGCGACCAGGTGCACCCTATGGTGCAAACATTGTTTCTTCAAGATGTTCCCATATTCCAAGATGACAACTTCCCCATACACACTGCCAAATGAATCAAAGAGTGGTTTCATGAACACTAGGATGGAGTCAAACATCTTTGACAGCCTCCCCAATCACCAGATCTAAATGTCATCTGAGTCTCTCCCATCATTACTGAACCATAGACAGCGTGCCACAGACCTGCAATCTATGCAAACTGAACATTGGCTCTCTGCAATAATATGACAATCTGAAAAAGCCTGACAGTCAATGCTGTGGTGGATTTAATGTGGCTGATCTTGGAGGTAATAGGATGGCAGGCCCACCAACAGCAGAGAAGAGAAAATGAGGTCTTCTACCACCTACTAAAGGGTAATAAACATTGGGCTTGGTACTTGGTGTGAATGTGCAGAACACAGTCTGGCTTCAGGTTGAGTGCCGTGTTTATTGCCTTCCAGGTTTTTGAGTAGAGGTCTCTCAGCAGCCAGATAAGCCATAGTAGATCAGAGGGAGGTCATTGCATGGTTCTGTTGGGTAGGGTAGTCAATCAGGGTAAGGTGGTCAAATGGGAGTCCCATGACAATTACCATTGGAGTTTATTCATTTATTTCTTCAATTACTGTCTTACAATGAATTATTATTTATTTGTTATAGCTGGAGATCATGATTCCCTGCATTCATTCTTTGTAACTAGAATTTTAGGTGGGCATTATACATTTCAGTCCTCAAAAACAGGCAGTTTGAAATTATTGTGATATCATCGTGTGAAGATCAGTAGCCTGTACTGTGAGGTGGTTAAATGATGCAATATTATAGTGATATGTGATCAGATTTGGTCAGAATGTCTGACATTAATTGCTCTTAAATCTCTTGAGCAAAGATAAAAAGCTGGTTGTTCGGCTGGCAGACCCAACAGCTGATGATAAGTTGATGAGACTGGCCTGCAGCACACTTACAACCATGTTTCAGCACTGTGACAGATGGTGAATCAGTGTCTGGACGGTCAGACTGGCATCAAAGGTGAGAAGACAAACACCATAGACAGGCATTCGCTATTATAGCAGATCCTAGAATATCGCAGTTATAAAAATACACCTATACACACACACACACACACACACACACACACACACACACAAGCTGTGCTATTTGAATTAAGTTCTGCTAGTTTGTTTTGTCCCCAATAACACATGATGATCATAATATTTTTAAAAATTCATATGATTTGGGTGAATGCTTTTCTTTATTCAACCGGAATTTTCCAGTTCTAATACTTGGAACTAAAGACAAAGTTCTAGTTGATGCTCTCATTAGATTCCACAAAACAAAACAATCAGTCTTTTAGAATGTTTTTTTTTCCTTGGGCTATGGGCGTTTTTAAGCAAAGGATTTTCACTCTCATTTCTACTTGCCTGGTATTATTTTAATAAAAATACCTAGAGATGTGGCACCCTAGAGATGTGGCACCTAACTATACAGTTAATAGAAGACCAGGTAATTTTGGTATGATCTAGATGTGAGGAGAAGAGAGATTCAGATCAACCTTTTACTGCATCAAGTCATTTCATCACTCAGGCCCAGGAGTTTGTAACACAATAAACTTGTCAACTTTGTAAAAATGATGGCATCCAAACTCATTTTCTCCTACGGAGAGAAAGAGTTGGTGACATTGACTCTTTTATAAGAACGCTGGAGGTCACTGAGATCGTTCCTGCTTGGTGGAATTAAGGTTATATTCCAAAGAAGATTAATCTACCGACAGTGAACTAGAGTGCAATATCTCATTTGTGCTTTTGATTAAGTTTAATGTTAAATTCAGTTTACAACAATGTATATTCACATCTTATTATAGGGTGATTTAATTTTAATTGTGAAGAAATATAATTTGTGCATGGTACCGTTTTATGTACTGAGAAACAAGTATGAGAAAATTATTATGTATATAAGAAATAATGTGTGTTTCTTTCACATCAGAAGCTGTGCATACATATTTATTGGGAATAATGTACACAATTTACAGATATAACTGATACAGACTCAAAATGAGTACCTATAAAAGTAAAAACCTGCCCCCTTAGATGACTGACAACTTTAAAAAGAGTTTGTTTGCCAAATTAAACTGAAAGATCAATTGCCAAATTAAATTGAAAGACAATATGGCAAACAGCTGTTAATGAATTGGCAAATTAATTTAAGAATGAACAAATTCATTTAAGAATGAAAGATTTAATCTGGATCATTATAATGCTCTAAACTACATAATGTATTTTCACTATGTACATTATTTTCTAGTTAACACTTCTAGTTTTGCTAATGCACAAAAATAGCCACTTCAATAACCAGAATCAACAAATATGTTCAAAGGCTGCAGTGCTGGATAATCTAAAACGGTGTGAAGATGGTTTAGACGTGCACATTTAATTGCATATCCAGTCTCAGTCACAGCATGATTCATTCATTTCCCATCACAAGCCAGTTTGGAAATACCTGCAAATACCTGCAAATGCAGCATAACACCTTGTTGGTTACCATTTCGATATGTGCTTTGAGCCAAGATAGCTGTAACCAGATATTCTGTCACAAAAATATATTCCCTTTTTTAAATTTTCTTTTGCATTTCTAGTAAATTTTAGATTTCTTTTCATTTTAGTACTATTTATCCAAACTGGAGTTTTCCTTTTTCCAAAATAAACATGCATAGTAAAGTTTGGAACAAATAAAAACATTAACAACCCACAAATTTAATAATATCATATTTAATTGCGTTTTTTAAATTATTATTATTATTTGGCAAATTTCTTTTAAAGCCTATACCGTTCATGCAAACCTCACCAAATTTGGTCGGTATGTCAGGTATGCATGAATTTATAAGATAACATATGGTGCTGATTGGCAAAAAGGTGGCTCTGTAGTGAACGGATCATTTTAAATGAGTCCTGAACTGTTTGACCTTTCTCATTAGGAAAAAGTATCCAAATTGGGCACATAAATGCTAGTTTTTGGACAAAGCACAAACATTATGCTAAAGGAAGTTCTCTAAAAATGTGACTAAATGGTCAGATAATGGTTTCAATTTAGAACTGAAGACATATCTGTCAAACTGAGTGAATTTCTGTTTTATTACATTTAAATCTATTTCATCTGCTAAAAAGTTGCTGTGTTTTTGTTCTAAACACAATGTAAGCAGAATAAGCTTTGTGGTATGAAAAGTTTGCATACACTAAAAGGCAAGGTTTTGTCTTTACTGAATTCTAACATTGACCGTTATTCCTGGTTATAATCAGCCACTGTCATTGCTGCTCGCGGACACGTTTCTTTTTGGATTGGTACTCGTGTTTTTTCTTTTTCTGTTTTTGTCTTGCACTCCTGGGCCATGTACACGTACAGAGCTGGCAGTACCTTTTGTTACAACTACAGTACCAACAAAAACATTTGAAAAACATTGGTGGAACATGACTTCCTGGGAACATTGCCAAGTGCTGTAAAGTACCGTAAGAAATCATAATGTTTCACTGACTAAATTGTTTCAGTCACTTGCTTGGCAGTAACCATTTCTTTTTGTTTAAAATTTGACAAGCTAAATTTAAACTTAAATTATCGGAGTCCAAAAAAAGGAGTGCATTCTCTATAATCTATGTGTTTCTATAAAAGAGTTACAGTTTTAATGCAAATGTGGTCAGAATTGATCGCAAACCTCCTCCACACGACAGGAATGACCTACAGGGAGGGTGAGTTCACATGATAGTACATTAGTCATCTCAGAGTTTATTACTGGGCAGGGAAGTGACATCAGAATTATTGCCCTGCTAATTTCCTCCTTTAAAATCTTTTGGACATTATCTGTCTCGACACTCCAGAATGTACCACATACTTCCTATATATAACATCCTTGTAATGTCAGAGGTCCTCTACAGGTGTCAAACATTGCTATGTTTGATATTACGCTGGTCTTTTAAGTCCTAGCGGTAGAGGAATTGTAAATACATTCCCTTATATGTATACATTGTGTATACCATTTGAACAATAATCAAAATGCATATAAATTATAGATAATACTTAATAATATCAATGTAATTAACTATGATGTACTATTATGGGATCAACTTATAAATGGTGACTTCTCTGACGGAATTTATTATATTAGGTTGCCTTGCTGTCTCGATTAATGTAACCTACACATGCTTTGTGTTGGACTACATCTTCCCTTCATTATTTACAGTGCAGATCTGGGAAGAGTCACAGAGCTCATTTGGGGTCACGTTTTTATGTTTGTTTTTCTTTGCCGGCTTCCCTAGTTGGGAGCCCAAGTCAGACATAGCGGAATCTCGGGCCTGGTCAGGTGAGTAGGAAAAACAGAAAGCTGGAGATGTATTGATGTAGGTCAGTTGACTTCAGGGTTCTCTGTTCTATTTTTTATATTAGCCAATTTTTTTTTTGTTTCTTTCTTTTTTGTGGCGAGGGCAGGTTGCAAGATGCTTTACAAGGGTACCGCCGCAGAGCTAAGGTGAACCAGGCAGTGCCATATGACCACAGGTACGGAGATGTTGAATGGAAGCCATGTTGAAATTGAAGATATAACATGCAGAGACGGTATAACTGTCCCAGGTTCGGTCTGGCTCGCGGTTTAGCTTCCTTACCCGTGCTGCAGAATACTTGCCAGCAGCCAGGAAGAAAGCAGAGCGGCTGCAGGTGAGATTGTGATTAACTACATGCAGGAAGCCTCCCTCGCTGTGGCCCAGTCTTCTCTTGTTTTCAGTGTTGGTCTGAAGCTCTTAAATAAATAAATAAACATTTTCCCTGGGTTTTTCTGGTGGTCAAAACACAGGTTTCCGTTTTATTCACGCTGGTTGTGTTGTGGCAGGCCAGCATGGGTGCATCTAGAGGAGGGAGAAAAAGGCTCTCCCTTTGGCTACTTGTGAATACACATTGAGCCAGCTGGGATATAAAAGCATATCTTTGCTAATGAAATGGATTTACCAGAAAAAGGAAATACCAAAATGTACAAGAACTTTCCTATTTATACTTGGAATGTAATAGATAGAGGGAGAGAGGGTGCTGTTCTTGTATCATTTGGGAAAGCTTATGGATATAGCTTATGAATATAACAAGGTTATGTAAACCCGGCCCCCTTTCCTCCGAATACCTGTATTCTGTCAGAGGTTCCCATGTGTTCTTAGGTTTTGTACTTTACTGGGCTGTTTTGAGAAAACACCAATAGAGACACAAAATTTAAATAAATTTCAGGAACAAAACGATATAGGCAGGATTGGACTGTAAAAATTATTGTAGAACAATAATGAAAAAATTTAATTATTAATTATGAATAATTTATTCAACAAATAATAATAATAAAAAATATTTTTTACTAAAAATAATGAATGGGCTGTGAGAAGCATTACAAACGCGAGTGAATATGAAGCCTATAAACAAATATGTACTACATTTTAACTGAGTGGCAACCCTACGTTGGGACCCTAGGTTAGATTCTGCTTAGAAAGAAAAAATTTAAATTCAAAATATTTCCAAGCTTTAATGTTGTTGAAATGATGCATACATATAATTATGTTTGAATTTTAACCATATGCAGAAATAAACTAAAATGCATAGAAATAAATGTAAAAAATTGAAAACTCATAAACTCCCATTAATGTTGCCTTTTGAACATGATTGATGCCCTTCATCATATTAGCAATAACAGCTGCATTAAAGACATTAAAATATGTGAAGCACATTTATATATGCAATGGGCACAAAATGAATAATAATGACTTTTACAGAAGTATAATTAAATATTAGCCATGCTTCAATGACAAAAACATTTTTTCTTGGAGAGGATATATAACTTGAACATGACATTAACTTTGCAGAAAGATTCAAACTTATATACAGCTAATACACAGTAAAACCAATAACCACAAAATAGCCTCAATAACCTTATAACCCTGAACTTGAAACACCACTAGAGCCCACCTTTGCTCAGTACATACAACTGATCTTGTATTACCGTATACATGCAGATTAAAAAGAAATATTCTACACGGAGGGAAAAACAAAGTTGTTTAAATTACCTTAACTGAGGGTCAAGATTTACACCGCGAGTGGTGATTGCCTGCATCTCATGAATTGGAATTCAATTTTGCTCAAATTAACAGTGATTTGCATGTATTGCCAAACCAATGAAAGAGTTAGATTGCCTGCAAGCTGGGAAATCAGTGTGCCTTTGGAAGCATACCCTGTAGAAATCAAGCCTGGAAACAGGATCCCTAAGAAACTGTTTGTTTTTAACCTTTTCCATGTCTCTCTGGGAAAATAGAATAAAACGGGCCAGTAAGCGTTGTTTGTGATGAGGTTGCGATGTCCGCAAAAGGCCTTTGTCAAGCACACCTGAAAACAAATCAGATCCAATTTACCATTCAGTAATTGTAAGGGAGAGGTGAGGTAGGCAAAATGACACTTATCCGTAGTCAAGATGGAGACTGGGGAGAAAACATTAGTGGGCTTTAGGGCTGTGATAAATTTGTTTCAACATAGATTTGCTGTATCTGAAACAGTCGGACTGAACACAATGATATCAATAAAAACATCTGTGTGTGTGTATATATATATATATATATATATATATATATATATATAATCTCAACTCAAACAAGGCACACAGGTGGTACATTTTAAGCTGAAGAACTAAGTAAAGAAGAATTGTAATTCAAGGCAAACCGTATATGGTATTGTTCATACTTGCATCTACAATTATTTGCTGTGTGGCAGCTCAGCGTGGTCTACCATCTTTTGCTGTTTATGTCATAAGGGCCATGATCATAGATCATAGAATTCAGAGGAATACAGCAGGCCAAGAAAGTTAAAAAATATGATAATATTTATTAATGATATTAAAAATTTTCATGAAAATCATGGATGTTCAAAAACAAATTGAGTCATTGAAGGCTAACAGGCCTTGCAATTACAAATAAAATGAAAGGGTCTTCTAATATTCAAGTTATTGAAAAAAGAAAACCACAAATAGGAAAGGTCAGCATGTTCTGGACATCTTGTAAATGTAAGAATACATAATTGTTATGAATTTATATTCCATTTCCATTTTAATGTATTTTTTCACTTGGACCTTACATTCCCTCACATTTTTTACTGAGTTCCCTTTTGAGCTTATAATAGCCATTAACTATTAACTGTTTCAATTTCAATGTAGCACTCAGTTTCTAGTCATTCAAACCTTAAACATGCTAGTCTTTTCTTGGTGTGTCTGTCTTACTGAAAGTATTTTGCACTGCAGTCTAACTTCGTTCAGTTTAACAAAATATGAAGCTGCAAGAGGTTCAGCAAAGTTATTCATCCATTTATTAATAAAACATTGCTTTAATACATAGCAATTCTCTAAGGCTATTAAATGCTTGTAGAAAAAGGGCCAGGAATAAGAATTTCAGATGGATCAAACGGTGTTGGTAAATGAAAAATCTGTTATCAGTGAATAAAGTGTTTGATGTTTCAAAAATGCATCAGAATTGCAAATGACTGATATTATCCAAAAATATTTGAGCAGTTCTTTGACATGAATGAAACGCCTTTGACCAGTATTCGTGCCCACAACGTCAACAATAAATTGACTTTATTTAAGCTGTAAATATAATTTGTTTCAATGTTTACCAACTAGTAGGGAATTCAGCTGAACTTCCAACTGAGGTTGGGACCTAATCAAGACTTTGACAACCTGCTAATCACATTAAATACAATTCTATTATATTAAATTCTATTAAATAATTTAATAGCATCTTTTTTTTTTGGAAGTATTTTATTACTTCTACTCATAAATAAAAAGCTATTAAATGCAGTTGTGTAAAGTGCAATTACTGGGTTGTCAGAGTTTTGATTTAGTCCAAGCCTCAGTCTGAAGTTATAGCAGATGTCAAATCTGTTTCTTTTACCTAAAACAGAGATCCTATAAACTAGGAAAAGCATAGCAGTTTTAATTAATGCAATTAATTCAGAACACATTTTCATTGAAAAAAAAAAGGAAACATATATAAGACGGGAAAACGAACTGTGAGAACAACCCAAATCTTATAATTGGAGGACAACAACAACTAATTATTTTGCAACAGGACAATTTGTTTTGTGAAATAATTTAAAGCCAAGCAATTCAAACATTAAGGCTTAACACGAGATAGTGGCTGGCTCCCTTTCCATTTAATTACACTGGATATATAGAGATTTTAAAAATTGAATAATAAAACTGCAAATACAAATGTAATGCAGGAGTTGCCTTTTGTACCATGACACAGGCTGTGTTTTTACGATAAATAAAGGGAGACTAGTGTAGCTATGACATACTTCTGAACATGAAATAACTAGGGGAATTTGTACATTTATGGTGCGTAACAAATACATTTATTTACAGAATTGTTTTCTTTCAGCATTGACCTTCGGTTTGGCACCTGTAAATTGCCCTTAAAAAATGCTCTGGCAAAAAAATTTAACATAAACTAAACCAACTGCCAATTAAAATGTGAGGAATGAGAAGAACGACTCTGTGTCCCAAACAAAAAAACACAATGACATGCATATTTCCTGAATATCTTTCTATTATAAATGATGGTTAGTAAGCACAGGGTCTATTTTCGTAAAATAAAAGTTTTAGTGCGCTTTATTAAATATTTTTGCTAGATACTGAGCAAGCCTGATTTAAATGCTTGCATACCATCCTTGTGAAAGTATTGTTGGAAAATTTGGACCCTGGTTTCTATGATTAGTTTGAAATCGCTTTATTACAAAGATATGCCTCTGACTGATGGCTGAGTACAACTGTAGCAATTATCTATATAAGCATACATATAAAGATTTTACATATGTTATTCAAATAATATTCAAGCCTAGGGTTTGCTATTTTGACATAGCCCTAGTTTAAGAAGAGTATTGAACAGTATTTCGTTGACTGACCACAGGAAATCATGACAATACGGAAGGACAAAGCTTATCTAATGCCAGCATAAAAAAACAATATGTTATCCTCCAGGAGGGTAATCCCTATTTAGCCAAAATTCAGTATATCCAGCTTCTATTACATCTGTCATACCAACTCCAGAAGAAGTTTCTGTGATGAAGTCACAGAATACAGTCTGAGTACAGAACCATGATTGCTCAATGGCACATTCAACAGGCAAAGTAGTCTTTTGATCTGTTAGCTTACATACCGTGGGGTACGAGGTGGACAGGAACTAAAGTCAAGTTCCATAGCTACTAAATATTAAATTGGGGTTTAGTGTTGTATGAGAGTTCATTCAAGAGAGACTCAAAATCATACTTGGTACGTTTAGTTAGTAGAACCAATAACATTTTAAATGATAAATGATTCAAGTAAAAAATATCTAGAATTGAATGCATAGGTTAAATTTTTAATGCAGTTGTTTCATACATAATTAAAAAAAGGTAACACACTTTTTACCCATTATGAAAATGTCAAGAGCCATTTAAAAGGGAAACATTTGCCTTGAAAATAGAATCAGTTTAAATGCTTGATATTGTTTCAAAGTTGTCAATACTTTTTTTGATATTCAAACAAGATTAAAGGTAAGTCCCCGTCATACTCAAACTGTCGCTGGTAAGGCATTGCATGACACCTAAAACTGGCAAGGTACTTGTACTCCGATGATGCAACTCCTTGCTGGAAGAGTCACATGGAAGCGTAATTAAGTGTAATTAAGCCTAAAAGAAAATATATCTATCAAATAAGATCAGTAATTAGAGTATGCAAGGCTCTTCTTAGAAGTGTTGGAAAAATTATTACATTCTCAGAAAAAAATGCATTAGTCAGCAAGTGCTCTCTGAAGCCTGTTAAGAAATAAATGTGTACACTTGATGTCATATGAACTCACACTGAATTTAGTAGCGGGGTAACCATGTCTGCTAACAACAAGCTCTTGGTTGAGTTAAAAAAGATGGAGATGGTGATGTTAATATAAGGGGAATTATTATTATTATTATTATTGTGGTTATTATTTTTATTATAAGGCACATTATGAACATGTGTTTTTTTCTCAGATTCTACTAAATGAAGAGAAAAAAAACCCAGTATGAAATAATGACAAATCTGTGTCAGATGTTCACACTGCCTAGAAACATATTGACTACCTTGCTATGTGATACTTGCTACGTTCCTGGACATGCCCGGCACAGCACTGCCCTTTTCTATTACCGAATAATACAAAACAATGACAAAAAGGATCAAATATATTCTAGTGGATACATTAGAAAATCTCAATCAGGGTTGATTGCACACCTTAATTTTGGCTAGGCCACAAAATGTAAAACTGTTCCTTACAGCATCCCCTATGAACACCTCATTAAATTTCAATGTTATTCAAGGGAGTGTGGCTGAGCGGGAACATTAAACACTTATTTTGCATATTCATTCCTGCGTTAATTGAATAAGAAGGGCGCTCAGGAAGGGTTTTGGGGGTGCAGGTGGGTCTGTCTTAAAGTGTGTTTACAATCCTCCTGCAGACAGGCAGCTCAGAGGAGGGCTTGTTCTGCATGAGAACAGCCTGTCTGGGATCCACAGAGTGCCACAGATCAGCAAGGGGCCGGAACCTTATCCTAATGCTGCATAATTTGCTGCTACATTTTTCTTGTTTAAATCTTCAAATCACTTTCAATAATAATATTAATAATAATAATCCTTTATTAAACCAGGTAAGAACCAGTTTGCAAGAACAACCTTGGGAACAGGGCACCCCATGTTGCAGTACCCCTGGAGCTTGGGTTAAGGGCAGGATTTAGATGAAGTGTTTTATGTACAGATCATTAATTGTAAATTAATAAAAAGGTAAAAGGTAAAAGGTACACCATTCTATTAAATAGCTCCAAACATTGTGCATTATATCAAATGCCCTTACAAAGCCATACTCTTGCATTGTGAGCATAAACTCACCAATGGATGCCTAAAATGTATGCAGTAGAACATAGAGCTTTTATTGAAGTGTATTTATTCTGAAGAAAAGAGAGGCAGGCAATTTGCCTCACTAAAGCATTAGGGGAGATGAGGGATTTGAGTACATTGGGATTAAATAATTAATTTTATCTATAGAGTTGGCTTCAAATACACTACAGATATGTCAGCATTAATTCTTTATTGTGATATTCTCTAACCAGTCAAACACCTAAGTAGAAAAGCTACACTAAGGAACTTTCATAGCTCTGGGCATTCATTGTTGTTAAAGAACTGCTCAAATGAAGACAAATATAACCTTTGCTTTTTTTTTCCCAAAGGTAAAATGGTCCTAAGCATGACATAATAATTAAAAAACCCTATAAGGTGTAGATCAAAGTACAATGAGAAACAAATGAAATAATACCATGACGGTCCCATCTGTGGGGATTTCAAACAGCAAGTGTTTCACCACTATCAAAAAGTTGTACCAACACACAGATTGTACAAAACTAGTCCTTATAACCATGTTCACTCAAGCTATTGTGTATGCGCTGTAATTACCGAATCCTGACCCCCCACTCCCCCCCTTCCCCAATCCAAATTTTAGCCTTCTCTGCATCACTTTCCCAGATATTTCCATGGGTTATGAGCCAATCAGAGAAGTATTTCTTTAAGCAAATCCAATGGAGATGAAAATTACTTTAATTACGACTTAATCAGCAGAACAGCCACCAAGCAGATAAATTGTCATGCGCATCGTGCTAAAAATACCCAGTTCCCTGTCTGCCAGCTCTCTTCATTGACAGCACTTATGTGATGAAGCCGTATCTGCCAGGATGTCCTTATCCGCTTTTGTTGTGTTGGCAGATTGCAGTATCGGTGCCCATCAGGGCTTAAACAGCATTGGTGCTTTGTGTACGCTTCTAGATATGTAAAGAGGTTCTATACAATAAAACTGTTCCCAAAAAATAAACTGATGTAAAGAATCCAAGACACTGGATGTCTCCTTTTGTGCATATTATCCAATCTTTTCTCTCGTTTTTTATCTTACAATTCTTCCTTTTACGTGCCTAAATTCAGTGATCGACATCTTCTTTTAGCTCCACAGAGTCATGTATAATTCGATGCGTCTGGAAAAACAAACATTTTGTGTTATTGTCAAAGCGCTGCTTTATATTCCTTTATGTTGTCCTCGTTTCTGCAACTGAATAACTGTATCAGGCCACTGTTCCAAGGCTCCTCGCAATTGTTTCTCTGCAAAAGGAAAGTGAACCTCTTGAGTTTTGTTGCAATCCCAGCAATAAAAAAAGGATGTTTCACTTTTTGTAATACTAATTTTTAATTTTTTCCCCGTTTTATACAAAATATTCTCTTTTTCAACCTCAACAAGATTCCCAGATTTCCAATGATGAAATATCACCGAAGGATAAGAGTCCTAGAACATGTTTTCTTGTTGCCTATTGGTTCATGGTGTACCATTGTCCCACTTGTTATACCCTGGTTGTTGAATGTGAATGCGGGTGGGAGTGAGGCAGGGTGTTGTTTTGTCCACTGGTGAAGGTGTTGAACGTATGCAGGGACTGGATCCCAGACATTGAGTTGGGGATCATGGTTATGGTGTTAGGGGTCATGAGGGGGATATCATCCGGTGACCTTCTCATGGCTAACGTGTAGTCTGGCGGACAGGTGGTTCTCAGAACCACCTCATGAGGATGGATCGCATCGCAGTCACGACCCAAGTCTGTGTGCTTCATTTGCAGGGACATTATCTCTTCCTCCTGCGTGTGGGCCAGGTCGTTGGTGGTGTTGCGCTGAGGGCTGCAACGTCGGTGCACATCGTGCCTCCTCTTGTCCTTCTTGTAGTACAGGGCGGCGAAGGCCAGGATGTTGAGAAAGAGCAGAGAGGCCCCCACTGCGATGGTGACGCTCAGCTCAGTGGAGTAGTCTCTTTGGTCCACCAGGAAGGGCTGGTTCAGGCTGTCTTGGTTCTCGGTGGGGAAAGGGGTAGGGTTAGGCCGCTTGGTATTGACAGGGCTCTTCTTTGGTATCCTAGTGACCTCGGCTGCGGGTACCTTTGTGGTGGTGGAGACAATCTGGGTGACCTCGTTGAGGCTATGCAGGTGAGGAACCAGCTCCAGCCATAAGTTGACTTTATTGGCTCTGTAGTGCTCCTTCACACGGGGCTTCAGGCCAATGTGCAAATACAGCTGGTCCTTCTGGTTGTAACGAGTCCATGCAACTTCCTCAAAGCGGTTGGGCTTGGTGTGGATAAATTTAGTATCCTGGGGGACTGGCTGATTGGGGTCACTGAAAGGGAAGAGTGAAATTAGAAATCATTGCAAAATGAATAATGTGGTGATATTTCTACAACATGTGCACCTTTATTTCAGTATGGCATATGGAGTAAGTCAGAACATATCATAAACTAATTTTATCATGCAAAAATGACAGCATAAATTTCACAGCAACCCTGTCTTATAGGGCTATTCGATATTATATATGCTTGTCATTAGTGTCCCTATGGGCTCATAGACTGTGAATGAAAATTCTATTGTGCCCCATTACCCTACAAAGAATAATTACTTACTATGTACTATGTACTATGTCTACATGCATATACACAATGCAGAAGTAGTAAATGGCATTTTACTATGTATCTCTTGACAGCTGACATTGGCTATTATTTAAGGCAATGATTTTGAATACGGGAATTACATTTCACGCGCAAATATATTGATTTGCTCTATTATCTTGAAATTAGAGTACATGCAAATATCTAAAACACTGCATGGTCAATTAAAGACTTAAAAATGTACATGCATAAAAATAATTGAAAAACTTTATGTGTAGCATTTATCAAAATGGTATGAAATAATAAAACTCAATGCAGGCAGATGAATAATACATAGATAACGGTTTTATCGCCAACAAAAGTCTAAAAACTATGAAGAAAATAATCATTTTTTCCAATCCACTATCATCATGCAGGGCAATGGTACACTCAGGTGTCGCTCGGCTCGGCGTACCTCTGGACTTACCCAGTTTTGGCAAAGTTTGTCCAATAAGTCATCACCACAGCGCTCAGCATGACGTCATTCTTGGAGAAGTTGCAGGGGAAAAGCTCAGTGGGGCCTATCATGGGCAGGCCGAACACGTAGGGGATTTCGTCGCCGTGCGCCGCGTCTGCCCAGGGCGGAACCTGCTCCGTCTGGCAGTGGTGGTAGAATGCGTAGAAGTAGGTGGGCGAGCCGAAGCTGGAGTGGAGGTCGGCCGTGGCCACGGCCGGCGCCACCCACTGGTGGTCAGTGAAGAGCGCCAGCAGTGTCTTCCTCCTGGTTTCGGGGTTGTGGCGGTCAGCCCAGTCCGTGTACATGAACTTTATGGTCTCCCTGAGAATGTCCTTGCCCTCCGGATAGCCGTACAAGTCATCCACAAAACTGGACACGGCATAATCAAAGTCGTTTGCCTGGACGCCATTTTCACTGTCTACGATTAGCTCCACAAACTTTAGCCCCTCCCCCTGGTTGACCCCAAGCATGATGTCATAGTTTAGGAACTCCCCTTGCTCCATCAGAATCTGCGGGTCGTCTGGGATCACATCACCGTCGATCACGGGCCCAAACGCGATGTGGTACCGAGCCGGCTGGATGTCCTGATCCACAAGTTCCTTGTAGTGTTTCTTTTGAAGACATTCAACCAGATCCACGGTGTCTTTAAGGTTGCAGCCCACTTTCTTGGCCAGCATGCGGGCATACTTAGCTGGTTGGAAGCTGACCGCCCAGCTAGACAATGCAGTGCCACTTTGCGCTATTGCTCGCTGGAATAGTCCTGCAGTAAATAATACAAACCAGGCCTCAAAAAATGAACATCCATCACAAAGTATTGCACTCACAAACAATGGCACAGTTTTGAGGAAAACGCAACTGCTTAAATCATACAGAGCATTACCCATAATTAAAGTAATCCCTCAATTTACTTGGTATTGGGACAATGGAGATACATATATTATAAATGAATGAATATGAAAAAGTGTTAAGGCTTATTTCTGGGATTACTTTGCAGCCACATGCAAATTACTCATCGGGGGAGTAATCATTTGATTAACTGGTCATTATAAATAGACGAGTAAACAATATATTTCTTTGTTGGAAATTAAATTCACTTATCTAGTTTAATAGAGTGTATTTTTGCTGCATAGTTTTAAATCCACAATTTAATTAATTGATTACATAATCAGCTATTTCCTAATTAAATTGAATAAAATGTCAGAAATGTGCAAATTTCAGGCATCAATCTACTCAAATCAACTAACCCAAGGTTATATGAGTATCTAATTAAAAAAAATATATACATATAAATATGTTTTTCATAACTACACAATTTTAAAATACCATACCTTTATTACATATACAATGTAAAAACTGTTTAATTGGTATGAAAAGTCACTGGAGGCCTGTATGCAATTTTGTAACGCATTAGCACAAGTCAATAAGTTCGAATTGTCTGACCAGTTCTGCAGATGCTGATTATTTTATTCATAGCAATGTATTCTTTTTTTTCTATTTTTCTGTGGTTCATTACCATAATGAGGCACTTGTCAACACATGCTGTGCATGTAGGATGAAACCATGCAGGAGAGTAGGAGGGAGAAAATGGAGGAACAACCATGAAATAAGTATCAAGTTCCAAGTGGTGCTTCAATGCTTGCTTGTATAGTAGTAGCAGTAGTGGTAGTAGTAGTAGAAGTTAAGCTAATATACTAATATGGTACAGTTTGCCGTACAAGAAAGACATTTCTTTATTCAGTTTAACTTGTTACTTTTTAAATCTGGTTTAAATCTGAGGGACAGAAGGTGTAACAAACACACCATGCAGATAATCTGATGCCCCATTTCATGCATGTTATGCAGAGTGAAACAAAAGCATTCTTAAGCGAGGTGAAGTATAGCACTGGCATGGGGTTTTTTCCCCTATAAAATGCTACTATATCATTTAGATGAATTAAGCAGAATTAACAAAATAAAAAAAACATCATTGTAGAACTGATCCAAATTTTTTCCTGGTATTGGGATACAATATATCCCCAGTGGCAGTAAGCCTGTGGGAGCTAATACGATTATGGAATGGCGTAAGAGACCAATCCAGGCCAAACTTCTCTCCTGGACCGCTAGTCTGCATGCTGCACCCTGGAGAGCTTCCCAACCGCTCAGGGGTGGGAAAGAGGCAAACCAGTATGGGCACAAAATTCATAATATTTTTGAATGAAATTCTGCTCACAATCTCAGCGCTTTGACAATTTTGGATCGTGCACGTGATACATAGCATAATATCTTCCATGCACTTTTTTTTCACAGAAAAGTCGGGAATATAATCATTGGCATTCTCACATGAGCAGGATGTTCAAATGATTCCCAGCCACACCTACCTAATCTATTTATTCAGTGGAGTGTGAATAATGCAGTCTACACAATGTAAACTATATTGTATTGTATAGGTGCTAGTCTGGTCTCCAACACTATTTGTTGATCCTGTTTTTTAAAAAAATGAAGGGGAGAATAATCAAGCACCTCAGAGGCTTTTGTTTTTAGGGGGTTCACAGGAAATGCTTCTAAAAATATATACCAGGAGGAGTGTTCGTGTGTTTTTGTGTGTGTTCTGCTGCAACCCACGATTGTGCATGTAGGTAAAACAAGAGTAAAGGATTTTTTTAAAGAAACAGCAAAAAGGCACCTTTTGATTCAAGTACATGATTGTCCCTGAGTCTGAAAATCCTGAACTGAATTAAACGCTAACAGTTGTGGCATGCAGACACCAAAATTGTCAAAAGTTGCAACCTGCATTGTACCTTTGGTTGAATTGCTCCAACGGTTACCTTCAGAATAATGGGACAGGGTCAAGAGGTTGACACAGGAGGCACCAGCCCCTGATCCAAAAACTGTAATGCGCAATGGGTCACCCCCAAAGAAAGCAATGTTTTCACTAGTCCAGCGCAGAGCTTGGATTTGATCGAGAAGTCCATAGTTTCCTTTAGCAGCTTGGTCACCAGTGCTTAAAAAACCTGTAGGACAAAAAAAACAACAGTTTGAGTCAATACTCATTATGCACCTTTAAAGTGATATAATAATGCCTAATTTTGGGTTACTCTTTTCATTTTATACCAGTCACCATTGTATATTCAGTATTAGCACTATATTTTTCAAATACATTTATTACATGACTTTTTTGAAGTTAATGTTGAGTTTTATTTGGGCAATAAAACTACCTAAACGTAGTAATATCAGTTTAAATCACTTTAGTGGCCTTCTGCGCCAACTGCTCACCTCTCTAAAAAGCTAATCTTAAAATATGCTTGCTACAAGAAAGGCTGAACATTGTGCACTTGAACATGCAAAACCAACAAGCTTGTAGATTAAATAACTTTCTGCAATAAACGCTGAGTTATTACACTATAAAATCTATCTAGGCTCGCCCACAAAAAATGTAATTCTGGAAATCCAATCTTAAAGCAGGCAGATACAAATGTACACCATATAAAGCAATTTATGGAAAAAATTATAGAGAGCAGCCGTGTATGCAACAACTTAATATCTATTTTTTTTTTTACCATTTAGTTTATCATTTGTAGACCTCAGTGAAAATGAATGTTTTACTGGGAACATTAATAAAGAAAGTTTTCACCAACATATGTAAAAGTTTGAGTTGCAGTACATTCTCGACAAATGTTAAAAGAGCCATAACAGATTCTCATCAAACAGACATTTTGCTAAAAGGAGGCCTCATATGAGCCCCACATCTTGATTAGTACATTGAATTATACATATTATTTCATGCTGGCAAAGCTCAAGGAAAAGAAAAACATCTGTTTTAGATATTACAAACGGTATATCCATACATATAAACCCATGGAAGGGCTGGAATTACAGCTAGTCTCCTCCAAGCCTATGCTTAGAACAAATCAAAGCTTTGACAACTCGCTAATCGCATTTAATAAAATTGTATTGAATAGATTTTCTTTACGTGAAGTGTGATTAGTGGGTTGCCAGAATTTTCCTTTGGTCCTAACCAGTATCCTCAGTAAGCATCACTGGTGCCTCATTAAACAGTAAAATATAAATGTACATATATATATATATATATATATATATATATATATAAACGTATATATATAGTAATAATATAGGGCCCTTGTATCTCTTAAATGCAGACTATCAGCTCCAAATGACTCTTCTGAGTTCAGACTCAAAGTGTGCATTCTAAATTGAATATAATGTCAATGTTCCTAAATGTGTTTTGTCAACAAAAATAGACAGCGGTAATAAATGATAAATCCATGGCTGTCAATCAACTTTGTTTGAAAACATCAGAGCAAAAGTAGCAGATTCCTAGCAATTCTACAGAAGATTTCTCTGGATCACATTCAAGTAGTGTCTTTGGAAAGATATAAATCACTAAAACAGAAAAAAAATTATAATAATTTTTCTCAAAATAACAATTTGTTATTTTTTCATAAAGACACTGTGCTAAATGATCAGGTATTGTTTTAGCCAAGTATATCCTGCTGGTTATCTGTGCATCCAAGTGCAAGGCAACGAATATAATAATAAAATAACCCATCTTATAAAGAAAAATCTTGTAAAGGCTATTTTAAAAGTCACAAATCATAACACAAGTTATAATATTATAATTAGCTCCAAAACACAAACTGTATTGAACGATCAACATTTTAACTCTGAATTTTCTACAAGAAAAAGAACATTAGAAGCCAATATTGTCATTAGTTAATGATATAATAACCGGGGTCAATTTTATATCCAACTAACAGAAAAATGAAAGTTACAAAGACAGGAAGAAGACAATGAAGGCTAATGGGATTCCCATTGTGATTAATGTTCTTTTTTGTATTTTCCCTGGTTTCTTCCAAAAAAATCTAATCAAATGACAGTTCTGCATGACATATCTTGGTAAATTAATCATTTGAACGTTTAATTCTTATAAGGATATAAAGACTTAATAAGTGACGCTTTGCTTGCTCATTCAGCCTGTATTCATTCAATGATTTTATTTCATAGCATCTCTCTCCTGAGTCATTTTTATAGCCTGGACAGCAATCAGCAATATCTCAACAACAATGCTCTTCTTTTTTTTTTTGCTCTGAGCAAAAAAGTTCAGTTTATTTAAAAAAATACTAATAGCTTTTTCACTGAACTAATGAATCAAAATATTTGCATACGATCACCACCATCTCCCCTGTATGCCAACATTTATAATAATTGGGAATGTTACATATTTGTGTATGAGTGTGCCAATATTTCTTAACCCTTATCAATGAGTTAACATTTCACAACCATCAGGCTGTCCAAGAGTATTTGGACATTCTGGTAGTAAATGCTTTGAAAAGCAAAAAATGTACGGCCATTATGCACCCTTACCATTAAAGCATTTATAATGTCCCTGGTAGGGCGCATATTAAATAAATACTTGCTCTGACACATATTTTAATACACAAGCGGGTCTGGTGTTTTCTCTCTCACTTATTTCCTTTGTTTCTCCATCGTTGAGAAAATTGAACACGTATACGCTCGCGCTGCTGTGAACCTTGATAAACATGTACACAGTTTTGTACACTCCTGTAAAATAAATGGCTCCTACAGGTCATTTACCCTGGCTTGTTGTTATGCTCCCAGAATAACAATAATAAAAAAACTCCATTAATTTGGTACGTGCAACTGTTTATCGGTTAGCTGAGGGCTCCTTTGCAATGTTGACAGAAATATGGCAAGGAAGCCTAATGGCTCCCACACTCATGACATGCAATGGGATTGTTTCACAAGCCAGCAAAGCGCTATCAATTTAACATGTAATTAGAAGGTCTAGATTTGATTCTAATGGAAAAGTATATATAATTTATCAAGTGTGACATTCCTGTTTGTGCCGTATCTGTCATTTAAAAAAAAAGTTATTTTTTCTAAATTTGGAACTGAGAGTATTTTTTATAGTTTTCACCCCAACTTGGAATTGGAAATTGCTTGACCGTCGTGACTCCATCACCCGCAGTTAAGGGAATAAAAAAAAAACCCATTACCACGAGCAAAAGAAAGGTACATATTAAGGGGATACATATTTCTCAAATAAATTACAAGATTCCCTAAAATAGAATCCACAGAGCATTTGAAATAGATGCGTCATGGAACCAGATCTGAAGTGTTAAAACGTCTTGTTCTCTTTTGAAAAAGAACACCATTAGCACAACGATAATAGATTTCGGCACAGTCATTTTAGGAGAAGTGGAAAAGGGGGCCCAATAAGTTTTTTCCTTTCTGATTTGTTTTGTTTTTGTAGATGAAAAACTCATTGTCAGAGTGCAGCAGGAGGCAGGCAGAGAAGTGAGCACGCAGATTGACATGCTTTGGACATATCGAATCTGCACACGGATTTCAGTGCTGTGGAGTCAAGAGCTCTGTGACAGCTTAGGGGGAAAAAAAAAAACTACAATGACTCTAAATGATTTTAACATGCCCCCCAGAGGACGTTGCTGACAGGTGTATCAAATAATGAATGGTACATTTGAGGACGTCGTCATCTGCATAATATTAAATCTCGGGCAGTAAAAATTTGGCTCAGACAAGAGCTGTTTGAATGTGCAAAAAACCAAAGTGATTAAGGATCTGTGAATGATAAAGAGGGACGTGTCTCAGATTTGTATTTAATCAATAGAAACTTGTAAATTCCTCAGGTTATTTTATTGCAATGGTAAGCAGAGGTAATATCGTTTTGTTAATTTAACTCCTGTCTACTTCACATGAAACCCTGACTTGAATCTTTTAAAATTTTTGTTTGTCGGATAGTTTGAGTTTTTGAAAGTGACATCATAGGAGTGGGATGTGTGTGTTTTAGTTCAGGAACACCATGTGAACAAATGTATTTAACATATAGATTGTGTTCTGTCTACAGATTGAAATCACACATAATTTCAAAGGCAATCCCTATCTAAAAGTAACACGGACCCAAAGTCCAGTGTACAGAAGTGACATATTTTCAACACGGCTACATCTGCATTGCCTCCTTTACGCCACTTCCGGTAAGTGGTTAGTTACTCCCATGCCACAACAGGATGTTCCTGTTGCTAGGGCGTTGTATATCTAGGCACTTGATTTGTATGCTTTTAGCTCTATTAAACGGGGTGGTTCTGTTACAAACTCTCTCTCTCTCCTGTCTGTCATCTTCTGCATGGTGACAGGTACGTTTTGTGAAAAATGAGAAAACAAGGATCGAGATGTCAAGGAAAAATGAAGTGCAGTAACAACATTGAATGGTGCCGCAGGGGCCAGAGTGGTTAACTGTGTTTGACAGCCACAACATGCCAACACCTGAGACGCCAGCTTTTAACCGAATGGGAATCCCCCACTTCGTACAAGCTGCTAGGGTCATCCAGTGAAATGGAACAGAATACTCCAACATGTACTTTCGCGTGTTCTGTGAAAATGACGTCACCACTTCACGTTACCTCCAGTGAAGAACTGCTGAGTTGGAGATATATATTGACCTCGCTCAGGTGGATAACATTTTTTTGGAGGTTTTCTTATCTCAGGGTTAAATTCTGTAACGATTTCAATAATGATTGATGTTACACCGGTGGCAAAATTTGCAGATTGTCATATATTTAGAAATCAACGCATGTTATATACAGTACTGTGCAAATGTCTTAGGCACCCTAGCTTTCTTACACAAATGTAGTCTTTCAAGTTAGTTGTTTGTCTTCTGCATTAGTAGGAAAATTCAGTAGGAAAATTTTGGTTTTTAGATGTCTAAACATTCATTTTCTGAAAGAAGAACAAGAAATTCGGCCGAAGATGGTATGGTCTCCATAACAAATATTGCACAACAAATATTTTTTTTTGGTGTTTTATTTTAGTTTTATACTGTTTACGTTTATAGTATTGTTTTAGATTTAGAAACTTTTAATTTAATTATTTATGAAAGCATCTTGTCTTTTTTTCACATGACTAAGACTTTTGCACAGTACTGTATATTTTTGGATGCTTTAGGAGATTGTATATGACGTATAAGTGAATCACTTGTTTTTCAAAAACTAGATATTTTGTGATTTATTTCACAAAAAATATTTTTATGTCAAGCTCAAAATTGCACAGTTGAAAGCAACCATTACCACCTGCTTTCACTAACTTCACTACACAGGAACATTTTTCAATGAACAATTAGAACACACAAGGTAGTTGTTGTTGCTGAAGAGAGGGTGCAGCCTGATCTCAGCCCATCTGCTGTAAGGAATGGCATCCATGACAAGGACTTTCCAGAATGAAAACGTGTCTGATCATACAACACATTCAAAGTATTATGATGCAATATCTGTCAAAAGCATGCAATTTTGCAATTTAAAAATTGCCTTCGTCCATCAATGCTTTTTGAAATAGAATGAAACCAACTCATTCCAGCAGCAGAGGAAAAGTTTTCACCTGCCGAACAGAAGACGGCAATTTTCGACATGGTCATAGTAAACAATGCCATTCGTCTCAGGGAGATTCAGAGTGAAATTTTACAGGATGAAGCCATGTTTCAGTTCTGTGAGCATTTTGACGATTTTGACAGAGTGCGGTCAGCCAATGGCAGTAACATATTTTCTTTTATAGCAATTTAAGCCCTACTTTGGAACAGACTCGAATGTTGTGATTGCAGTTCATTGGATTGTTTCATGAACGACAACAGTACTGCATCTTTTCCGGAATAATAGTGCTCCGAGTCACCACATATTCTGTATTAGTGCATATCGATGAGGGTGGATTCGACCAAATTAAAATTACAGGCGGGGGATGCTATTGAACACAGAGACAGACAAACGGGGGTAATGCAACCATGTGTGCTGCCATATCAAATAATGGTGTCCTTGCCCACATCCCCACCATTGGGCCCCACTACAGCGGTCATCTCGTAGCTTTCTTGGATGTCCTTCATAGCCATCTTGAACCTGTTGATGGGAGATGGCTGATTTGCCAAATTACATAGTTTGGGACGATGTCAGCTTGCACCATTAAACTCCAGTCAGGGAACACACGGGCTTGGAATTGCTCTCACCCTTTTTCTCAACCCCATTTTTAGGGGATGGCTGAAACATGCGAGCAGATTTTCCCACTGTTACATCGGTGGAGACAACATTAGGTAACGTGCATGTAAAAATCTGTTTTCAACTTTTTTTTACAAGAGATATTTATATTAAATATAACGTCATATTAAAGCATTTTTATGCCCTTTAAAATTTTCTTATAAAAATAGCTTTCCATTTAAATTACACTGTTTTACTTTATTACTTTATTTTATACTTTAAATGTGCTAAATGTTTTGAGCATTTCTGAGTTGTTTTTGAGGGTTAATCTTGAATAGATTTTCGACGTAAATTTGATGTTAGCGGCATAAAGTTTTGTCTATGAGGAGGGAGAAACAAGCTCACGGTTTACTCAATGGCGACCATTTGCTTGTATGTTATATCCACCTTCTTGGTTTTATTGACCACAGCAAGATGTAAGATAGCACGGAGATGCAGAGTGTTTGAGACTTAAAGGCCTGTTATCATTACCATGGTCACTTATCAATAATGCTTTCACATCGAGTGCTCGTTAGAGACTGGAACTGAAGTATATGGCCAGTAAATGAATAAATGCTGTATGTCTGAGAGAGAGGAGAATTGTGAATACATTTTGACAAAAGCTAACAATTATATGGGTTTAAAATAAAGCATTGATTCCATGCATGGTCCACACAAACAGCGAAATAAACAATTCTCTAAATACACAGAGTATGTCCTGGGAACCGTATGGAATACCGTATGGCAACAGTTTCTGTAACAGATCAATAACTCCACAACTGACGTTCAAAAGCAGAAAATTAGCACTGTAGCGATGGGCTAACACATCCAGCTCTTGGAAACCGCACAGCTGCCTGATGTATGGACGATGGCATCAAAATCACTTTGTTGCATGACTCGTCGGGGTATTTCACTTAGAGTTGCAAAGGGCACGGATTACATCCCGCTGTGTGAGTGCAGAGGACCTTTGACACTTTTGGGGCTGAGGGGGTTTGTGGGTTTTTATCAGCCTAGCATTAGCAACTGAGCTGCACTGCCAAACCCGCAGGTGGCCAGGGATTCGGCTCTGGATCTGCGCGCACATGGGTGCCTTCGGATTCAGACCTTCGTTTAGTTCACACCAAAGGAGGCCAATCCATATTGGATCCTATCTTGCAGACAGACAAAGAGCAGCATTGAAAGCACGCTCACTGCAAAGCATTATGAGATAATAGACAACTGCCCCTTCTATTGGTGTTTATCATGAAATACAAATTGGAACTGACCTTCAGATTATTAATGGAAAATAAAGAAATAAATCACAAGGCAGTTTAATTACACAAAGAACACCTTTAACTGCATCAATTAAATAATTTTAATTACTTATAATTACTGTAGAAAGCAGAAAGAGAAAACTATATTTTATTTTTAAAAGCTTGTGCAAGGACTGATTAAATTTATCTTTTGGAATACTCTCTTCATCAAGATATTTCATTATCATAATGTAGAGCAGAGTTTCCCAATCCAGGCCCTAGAGCAATAAACGTTTCAGTAAAATCGAATAAATTAAGAAGTAGTTTGGAACAAAAACTCTGCATACACAGGGGGCCCCAGAACCAGAATTGGGAAACAAAACAAGCTATACATTGGCGACAGCTAGTGGTTAAGACACCAGACCAGTATGTTGCAAGTTCCAGTCCTAGGTGTGGCCCAGCTGTTGTACCCCTGAGCGAGGTACTTAACCTTTGTTGCTTCAGTAATCACCCAGCTGTACGATAGGGTAAAATTAAAAATGATAAAACCCATTAAGTTCTGAAGCACGTATAAAATGTCTATCCTCAGCTGCAACACTCACTGCTGCATTCAGAAGGTGCTTGTTGAAAGCTTCATGGCCGAGCAGCACACAATTCCAAGCATCAGCTGGAGTGGTGTAAAGCTTGCCACCGTCGGAGCTGTGGAAACGCGCTCTCTGGAGTGAGGAATCATGTTTCAATGTCTGGCATCCCGACGGATGGATCTGGGTTTGGCGGATGCCAGGAGATTCAATTGAGGGGAGATCTTAACGATACAGCATACAGTGACATTCTGTGCTTAATACTTTGTGGCAACAGCTTGGGAAAGGCCCTTCCCTGTTTAAGCATGACAATTCCCCCGTGCGAGGTCCATACAGAAATGGTTTGTCGGCGTGGAGGAACTTGACTGGCCTGCACATAGCCCTGACCTCAATCCCATCAAGCACCTTCGGGATGAATCAGAACACCGACTGCGAGCCAGACCTAATCGGTGCCCGACCTCAGTAATGCTTTTGTGACTGAATGGAAGCAAGTTCCCTCAGCAATTTTCCCACAGCCTTCCCAGAAGAGTAGAGGCTGTTACAGCAGCAAAAGGGAGGGGGGCTAACTCGATATTAATGTCAATGATTTTTTCGACAAGCAGGTGTCAAAAAACTTTCGGCCACGGTACTGTATCTTACTGTTACCGATGACCCACTGGAAAAAGTGGGCTGAGCTGGTGAATAGAATCAGCAGTGTGCAACATTGAGTAGCATGTAATGCATGTTTATGTAATGGGAGGAAGAAAAACAGATAATCAAAGTCATTCCATTAAACGCAGACACAGCTCAATAACTCCTCTGAAACTGCCTGTTAAAACCCCTGCGTGGTTTCTGGGCCGGCTTTCCAAGGCTGACAGATGTTTCCCCCACAGAGGCCTGCTGTGCCAGCTGTTCCAGGCATGACATGGTAAACTTGAACAAAGAAGCGCCAGGCGCTGTTCTCGGCGAGGGGAATGAGGTGGGTACCTCCACCAAAAGCAGTCGATGAATAACCAGTCATGTCTACGCGGCAGAATTGATTTTAAAATCTGACATTTCAGAGGGGCGCTTTCTCTATCAAAACCATTACCATTAAAAAACACAGGGTCTCTCTTAAAAGCAAAACAAAAAAGCTGAAATGGGGGATTTCACTTCAAATGGAAAACTCCAGCAAAGCAATATTGGAAACGCATTTTCAATAGGTCAGTAGTTTGTGACATGGCATTTATGAAATCGGAATCTTGGCTCCGCACTTGATAAGATTATTTTTCTTTTGAGTGCTCATGTTGAATCTTCCATTAGAAGACTTGACCAGCTGTGAAGCGGTGTTTTCCCCCCAAAAAAACGCTGACCACGGGACCAGCCTCTGCAAAACATAGAGGCATTCACATCCTCTTATCTTCATCTGTGTTTAGTGACGTGTTGACGCGCAAACTTTGAACATAGAAAATACGCTGCTAAAATCAGTGAGACTGTCCTAAATAAGGGAACATGATTAAAGCTGACAGATTCCATCTTCATATGCTTTACCAGGTCGGAAAAGATTGTGAAACTAACTCATCTAAAATAATAATAAATTATTTTTTTAATGGCTATCCAATCTTCAGGAAAACTATTAAAATGTGGCTTAAACCAGCCTCTTCTTAATAACAGTAAACCAGAGACAAAGGAAACATTCACAAAAACAAAAAGAAGTTTCCTCTAATTTTTAATAAACTATTTTTCAATGAATGTGAGCCGACCATAGGCTGTTTAATTTCAGCCGTTTTTGACCTTCTTTATTTTCATGCTGACATATAACAAAGCCTAACACAGCTGATGTCTCTCTGATAAACCGGATGAATATATTTATTCATCCCACTGTCTACCAGTACCAGGAGATATGGACCGCGGTCAACTAGACAATGAGTTACATACAGTCCCCAGAACAACAAATACCTCACAATTCTACCGACATTATGGCACACTGCGTACTGAAGGATTCCAACAGTCACTATAACGTCAAATAAATAAATATATACATAGACACATAAAACACTCTATTCAGGAAGTTGCAGGTTATGGAAACCTTCTAAATGAAATTCCTTTTGGGTTCAGGTTCAACATCAACCCCGCGACACCAGTTCCACCCGAGGATTTCTCTCATTGAGGGTTAAACCTAACCTTTACTGTGCTTTGTTGCAGGCAGTACTTGGCCGATGAAAACGGCAAGACCAATTTGCAGCTCACATTGCAGTACACTGAAGCTCCAGCAATTTTATGGCTTGTTGTTGGACTCTCAATGGGATTTTTAAGAGAGAGATTAAAGCATTGAGAATACTTTTATGTGAAGGCTGACAAGTCACACAAACAATTAAGGACAAAGTCATAAATGTGTTCCATATCACAGCAAACTTATTCAAAGACATAAAAAGTGAAATTTGGAATGAGAACATGCCTGACCTTCACAGACAATCGCAATGGTACACAACCAAAATAACACCAAAAGGTTTACCTTGGAGCCTAACTTTCTCAAAACAGCTAAATAGGTTTTAGCAGATTCTTACTTGAATCACTTTTGCATATTGCATGTTGTGAATGTTGCATAACCACTCGGCCGTTTCTTTTAAATTACATTGTATTATTTTATTGCCCAAGATCTTATTTGTAACAAAGATCTTAATTTATGTTTCATCAACAAAAATCGATTCGCCAAGAAGCAATAGTTCCCTCCTACTAGCAAATTATAACTAGCAGATTCAATATTCCCTAATGACTGCTTCATTGTTGCAGCTTTCCACACTTTTTAATTATAGTTTCTCTTGGGCTAAAAGGTCATGCAGCATATTCCCTTCAGCAGGATCTCCATGAGAACTGGCCGTCATTACTGGCTCACAAAAAGCCTCTGTACTCACATTTTGTATATAGCTGGTTTCAAAGCAGTCACTGTGGGATTATATTCTTTTCATCCGTCTTCAAAGACTTTCTTGGCTAATCAATTTTGCCTGCAGTGAACCCGTCTTTACCCTCACAAGTCTAATGCCATTTATTTCAAATAAAGCAAAAAAAATAAAAACAAAGACACATGCCTTACTGAGTAAGGTTGATGCGACGTTAAATCTAATTGATTTAATTTGCTGTCCCAACGCAAAATTAAATATATATATACCTGGAGTGAATGCAAATTCAGTAGCAGGGAAAATGGCGCTATTCTAGAGAAAACAAAGAAAAGAAAACATTTATGCTGAGACATTTATATCTTAACAGTAAATGTTAACGCTAACACATTGGTGTAGTTTTCTGTGGCCTCAGCAGCTTGTAAGATAAATGTAAAAGGAAATTAAAGCGACATACAATCTAAAACAATTAATGCTGAACTATTTCTGTTCAGCATTAACATCAAATTGCCACCTCTATCCTTAAAATCAAAATAGCCCAATTTTTGGGATCCTTTCTCATTTCGATATAAAAACAAACTAAAACAAATTATCACACCCTCACACAGTATCTGAGCCCTTGTTGGGAACGAACAGAGAAACATCACAGGGACACTGATGATACAGACCTTGCAGGTATTTCCAAAGATTGGACTGACCAAGCATGACACAGCTGCATATGAACTCACCCATTGCTTACGGCCATTAAACCAATGCACAAAAGCACATAATCCAGAGAAAGCCTATATAAGGAATTAAAATAATGCATTCTAACAGCCAGTTTCAGGGATTATGAAGCACATAGGTACCCACATTTAATCACCCCTTACACCAAGGGGTGAAAGATACAATATTTTGAGGTGAGGCTAAGACTTCCAACACTCTATCGCTGCGCTAAATAAGACCCAACTGTGTTTTTTTGTGTTTTGTTTTTTTCACGTATGCAAGCAATACCAGAGGAACTTTACATGAATTACATTAACTTCCACTTAGCCCAAAAACTTGAACATGGTTTGAAGAAACTTTCAATGTCAAATGCCTGGTTCTATACCGAATGCCGTATCAGGAAAGTTCCACATACATTCATACACATGAACATAATTATAATTTGAAAATCTTTACCACCAATTCAATGTAGTTTAACTGGGGAAAAAAGTCACAAATGAATAGATCATCTTTGCCTGCTTCTTCGGATTTCTGTGCTTCCTCAGCCGAAAAGGTTAATTGGGTAGGGTAGTCATGGGAGACGATGATTTCAAACAGCTATGACATTCATGCCTGTTTTTGGTGAGGCACACTTGCTCCAGACGTCAGCGCAGAGCAGGGAGATGCACAGGTCATTATTCCCATACAGAGACATCCGCCAGCCAGTGAGCTTCCCATACAGAGACATCCGCCAGCCAGTGAGCTCCCGAGGAAACGGGACAGTTTCCATGCTTAAAAGTAGCAGATGCGCCATGAGAGGCCAATAAACCAAAGGCAGAGTGGCAGCACACAGCTGCTTCTGGGGGGTTTGTTGTCGGCCCGGATTTGGTCAGCCTGATTATAACATGATCCTGTCAGGCCCTGATCTGTCAACCAGTTGCCTTCCAACACAGGGGCACTGGCCTTTACAGGCTGAAGAGAATCATCAGTCACAGGACATCCACCGTGGAGAGAGATATCTGGCGTTAAGTGAGACAAGAGGGCTGTTGCTAGCCATGCTTTAGGGGTTGAAGGCTTACGTGCGCCATTATTCACAAAGACAACATCAAACTTCCAGTAAGCATAACAACTCCACCAAAAAGCTATGGGAGAGGAGGTAATGGAGATAATATCAGGAAAAGTAGAAGAAATAATCCCTGTTCTGTACAGAGTTCTAATCGTCTATTTTTTCCTCTGCTACCTAAATCATTGTAATAATCACAAGCAAAGCGAACAAAAATCCTGCATTTGTTCTAATTTTATTAACTACATTTTGTTTACTTGGGTTTTAATGAGTCTTTTAATTTCCAAAGAAAGATCTACCTCGCAGGTAGCCAAAGCTGGCATTAAACATATTAATATCAGCTAATACAAGGCCTATCTTTCCCTACAATACACTACTGCCCTTTTTCTGAAGGTAAAGTGCACCCCCAGATCTAATCTCCTCCCCTGCCCCCGCCCCCCTTCCCGAGTCCCACTCGCATGTCGGGAGAGTCATAAATTACGGCATGAGAAAGAGCTCTACAATCAGCCAATTAACTCACAAACCAGAAAGGCCAGTGCAATTTCATCTCCGCAGTGCTGCACTGGCAAACGACTGCAGATTCATTACAGCAGCTCCCGTGCAATAGGTACACGCATAAGCAGATTGGGGGAAGTGGGTCTTTCACATTTCCCATTCATGTCAACACAGTTCCTTCCCGGTTTCCATCCTTGGTTTTAATACCTTTCTACTTCTAATCAATTTGTTTATGAGCCAAAGGCAGAGCAAGACAGGGCTTAATTAAAATGCAAAGGAATGGTACGTAATTTCCTCGCTTTTATTATCAGATTGCTTTCATTAATCTTTGAATATTATTACCATTTCGAAGAAGTAGGGATGCGTCATTTCTGTTCAAATCAAGGAGCATTACGGCATCCTTGGCTTCACATCCTGAGAGTGCCCTGCCTCCCACCCCGTGTCAGTGGTTACGAAAAATCAAAGAGAGAAAGGATTCATGTAAATACAATTATTGCCTATATTATGGTGGTCATCGTGCACTTGTCATGTATAAAATAATTCCAGTCCAATAATTAATATAAAACCATGTATATTTAGGTTGACAAAATATGTGAGAAGAAATTTGATAAGCAGTTACCAAAAATGAACAAACTAACTAACCAATTAATGCGTGGATGAGGAAATGTCCTAAGTGGATTTAATCCATATTTAAGCACAAACCAACTAGCCGAAGCTCGACTCAGTACACAATCCACAAATCTAGTGTACGGTAAACAGAGAAAATCAAGATTTAAGGACAATCTTGAACATTCTGAAAAAGCTGTGTTCCATATTGTTAGTTTTAATTCAATTCAGAGCAATTACAGCAACAAATGATCACTGGAAAGACTTGCTCTTTAATATAATTTGGGAGTGGGAATAGTCCTCTGAGATGTACCTGGGATAACAATTAAAGAAAACAAAAAAACTTCTCACCGCTTAACCGCTTAACCCACTGACATATTCATCTATGTCCTTTATTAGTCTGTATTTCACATGAATACTTGTATGGACCGTTTCAAAAGGCTACGCAAAGCAATCACAGTGGAATTAAAACTCACTTGAGCCTGAGGTGCAGCACCCAACACCCATTAACTCAAAACATCACAGACTGAAACAAGATTATAACGCCATTCAAAAAATTGGATTACAGCAGTAATTGCCCTTGAATTTTTCATGCATTTTAAAAATCTTCTTAAGGGGATCTGGTAGGGGCAGAATAAGACGTGATGAATAACTTGCAAACTAAGTTTGCAAAACAGGTAAGGCAATGGTTCTGGAATCCAACTTACTAGAATCTTAATGTCGCTGAGATCCTCAAACTGCATGACTAGGCTCCCCAAAACCCGACCCTTCTTGCTGTCGTGATGCTGTATTCACTGTACAACGGGGGAACTAAAACTGCAAGTTTTCCACATTTTCCACAGCAAGTCGGCACATTTTTACCTATGGGTGGAGATGAGTCAAAATCTGAATAAAACAGAGGCGTCTAAAAACAATTCAAATATATATATATATATATATATATATAAATAAAAAATTAACGGTCAAGTCAAGTGCATTGTGATCGAATATCAAATATCAATCAAATTTTAGATTCAAAAACAAATTTCAGAAATATAATTGAAAGCTGACATTTAGTTGACATCTTTTAACTTGGTAACGGTATTTAACTTAACATGTTTGTTTTGACTCGTCCACCATTTTGAGATTTACTTATTGACAGTTGGCTGTTTCCCTTGAGGAATCCTGTTGCAGCCCCTGTCAAGCTGCAATTGTGCCAGTTATGGGTCACAGAGCCTAGAGGCAAAATCCCAGCCAATTTTTTAAAGGCACTTTACATCTTTCTCTTAGAAGTTCCAGCATTTTGGAACATACTAAACACCCTATCATGGCTGTTTTTAATGTGGAATCTATATCCTTATCAAAGGAGATCCCTTATCACGGACAGACAAATTAAATAAGACAAATTGACAACAGCTAGTTATCCAGCGTAGAATTATAGACGTAATTCTGCTGTTCCTTTACATACAATTAAAAATTCCAGCAGACCTAATGTTATGGAGTTAACAAATAACCTGGAAGATTGAACTATTGTAATTGCTCTGAGATCATTCATTTGTTATTCATATATCTTGAATGCTATAATGATTTCTGGTGGGTATCTGACAAAGAAAAAGATTGTCATTTTACAATGCATTAATTACCTCACAGAGGCAGGGATTCTAAAATGGTTATAATGACTGTGGCCTTTATCTGTACGTATAACAGAGGTATTACAGATTTGAATGACACCTGAGGAATTACAATCAGAACTTGGTCACCTTAGGGAACCAAAAGAGACCATTTTAAATTAGAGAAAAATCTAACCATCCATGGGGGAAAAAAAAGAAAGATTTTAATTTACTTGAATATCCTCACAAGGATACCCTCACAAGACCCTAAACAGAATTCTGCCTCAGTATAGCTCAACAGCACAGCTGAAAAGCTGAGATTTCCTTCTTAGAGACTACATGACCATTTTCTACAGCACTGCCAGCCATTTAATTTCCTAATCTTTACTTTTTCCCCCCATTTCATATATCCTCAAATCATTATTATCCAGCGCTTCTTATGATATAAGGGAATAATCAATTCTCAATTCTGTAAGGATATTCTGTAATTATAGAGCCTATATCTTATTTTGCATTTTCTTTCTGTATAAAACATCTGCAATTTTCATTCTTTATTTAATTTAAAATAAAAGAATAAAATAAAAAAATAAAAGCATCAGCGCTCACAAGCCTAAAATAAACAAGGGTTGGTTTACACTGTGCTACTTTACACAATTAGCCCTGTTCTTTCTTTAAGCAATGGATATTTTTTATATTGTGTTAAATGTACAACTGCATCTGTGCGGGTCAAGTAAAAAATTATGTGGCCTTGCATTGTAGGCAGTTGTTCTTTTTTTGTCCTGTTACTTCAACCTTGTGTTCCAAGTTTATTTTCACAACACTGGTCAGGGCCACAGTCCTGCTAGTTTCTAACTCGCATCCTAGAACAACATCAGTACGTAAAACTAGTAAGTGTATCAGTAAGAAATTAGTCAAAATTCATTCATTCTAAATTTTCTGGTAGAATGAAAACCCACACAAATTCTAGCCTTCTTTTAAACTTATTAATAAATAATAATAATTGACGAGACAATTGTAGAAAGTTGATATTAACTAAAGGGAGGCTTGGTAGTATAACCAAGCTTTTTTGTTTACATCTTTCGGGTAGATTAGAATAAAGCAACTAAAGTGTAATATTAAGTTGTTTCATGCATACTTAATTGTTAGAGGGGGAGCAGATAGTATATTGGCTCTACAGAGTAACAAAAACTGCTATAAAAATGTATTTATATCCTATGTTCCCTTCAAATCCTCTATTTTTCTAAATCGTATGAATAACATAAGACTGGGAAAATAGATCATATGTTTTAATGTATAGGAAACACAAATGGCAACATAAAACCTCACTCTACAAATAAAAAGTAACAACTTACTCCAAAATTCGGAATGATATACATTAATATACGTTGAGGTGTTTGGTGTGTGCGCGCACGTGTATGCCTTGAATGTATAAGCCTGATTAAACAGAGCGGACGGCCGATCCCTCTGGTTCCACTGCCAGCTCAGACAAGGTGAGGCGATTTCCAGCTCTAACTGTTGAGGGTTATATAACGTCAGAGCCTGTGCGAGATTGCTCTGTCCTCAGGTTGCGCGTCATACATGCATTAATACCACATAACATTAGTTCTCCCTGCTTGGTGCTGTGAAAAGTGCCATGTGGAGGAATTTCCAGGTCAATACTTATTTTCCCTGGGACTAATTCCCTTCCCTTGCCCAGATCCCCCCCACCCCCATGTGTTTTTTGAATAAGCACTGAGCCACAAATAGGTGAGGGATCACGTTGCCCTGGAGCACTCTGAGATAATGCACTGAACCCAATGTGACAACGTACAATGAGGTGCCACAGGAAAAGCAGCAATGATGACTTGCATTGGAGAGCTTACCCAGTAGGGCTCAGTCCAGCTGATTGGGTTGCACATGTAAAGGACTGAGGTTAACACCATCTGTTGGTAGCACTTCGTGTCCTACTCCTTGCTAGGTGTAAGACTCATTACCCCCTTGTGAAAAACTGAAGCAAAAGGAGTCATATCTTGTCCTGTTACTACCCTCCCAAACTCCCCCCCCAGACCCCCTACATTCTACTCTACCCGATGACAAAACCTCAGAAGTGTTTCTATTGACGGCAGAGCCCAACAGGAACTTTGCAGCCCCGGAAAACACATACGAAAGCAGCAAGAGCCCCATGACTTCTCATTGATAAGCGAAGAATAGGAGACAGGGAATGAGGCGGCCAGCTCCCAGGACAAGATGTTTATCTTCAGTACAGAAGCCATTCTCGTCACATTACGCTTGACAAACTCCCCTACTGGATGCCCTTAAAGAAAGAAAGCGTTTTTGAGTTGCGGGACATGTCTGGAGCTGTAAACCTTGGGTTAACGAACATCCCTGCCAACTGAGCACTGCATGTCTGCCGTTGGAGATTTCTATCTGAGGAAGGGAGGGCCGCGTTGATGAAGAGTTTAATTGTCTGTCGGCAAAGCCTGAAGGTGCGCCGGCTTCATCCACTTCTGCCCCCTCCTACTCATCACCATTTCAATCCTCCTGGCTCTCCACCGTCTCAAGGCAGCCGCTTAATTAGAGCAGGCTGGCAGAGGTAACGCGCTGGCAAGCAGGCAGCTTCCTCTTCCCTTCCCCTTCCACTGCGTCCCCTGCCCTGTCGACACTAATAGACTATTGATTTTATATCCGCCGACGGATCAGACTCCAATTTTACCATTCAGTCATGATATTAGCTGTCCATTAACTCCAGCTCCACAGCCTAACAGCTTGTCAGCACCTTACCAGCCCCCTGTGGTTGCAGTCCAATTCAGGCCAAGGACCCAAAAATCACAACATAACACAACACGTTCACAGCTGTTCCCTTTAACTTAACGTTTAGACAAGGGGGATTAATCTGAAATGGCTAAGGCTCATAGTTAAAACAAGGACAATAAAGACATTTTTAAAAATAAATATTAATGAGACTTTTTTTATAGTATAACATGCATATTAGAAAAAAAGAAAACTTTCATCCCACTTTACAGCGCCCCATTTATTATACTTTAAACTAAAGATAAACATATTCCAGTTTTTAAAAAAAATATTTTAGTGCATTTTTCATGAAGATAGTATAAAAAATGATTATCAATAAGTACTGATATTCAATAAGAACATGACTGAGTTTTCCATTCTCTATGCACAGTAAACATTTGCAGTAACACATCCTGTAAACAGCATGGCGTTTTTTATTTATTTGTCATACCTGGTTCCCTAGGACCTTTACATATATACTAAGCCCAGAAACTAAACTTATTTATTAGACCTACTGTGATCACACTTTCAGGCCAGTTAGTCACAGAAGAATAAAAAAACAATGGGAGAAACCTATTGGAAAAAACCTAGAACGGTATCAAATTGCCTTAACCTGCGTAACCTAGAGAGAAAGGCATGAACAAGGGGACCTCATATACTGAGACACTAGCCCGGACAGAAGCTAGGTCCTGGGCGCTAACTGGTCGCTAGCTGTATTACATATTTTCAAATTACTTGATCATCCCGCTTCCATAGGTAAACGTATCTCTCCCTTTCGAGCAAACACGTGAGGCATCCTGCAGAACTGCATCACTTTCACCACAGCAACCAGTGGACCTTTAGACTGGACTCCAGCCATCTGGGCCCCAAACGCTCTCCTCGGGATATTACAATATTTTGGATCTCCACTGGAGAGCATCAAACAATATGGACATTAGATAGTTTAATTCAGCTCCTAGTGCCGGCCAGCGGAGGATGGGCTCCCCCATTAAGCTGGGTTCCTCTCAAGGTTTCTCCCTGCCAGCCTAGGGAGTTTTTCCTTGCCACTGTTGCCACTGGCATGCTTTTGGGGGGTCGGGGCTGGGAAATATCTCTCTGTATGTAAAGCGTCTTTGTGACATGCTAACATGAGAAATGCACTTTGTAAAAATAAATTGATTGATTGACTGATATAAAAAAATTGTTTTCTTCATAATTATTAGTATGCTTCCATAAAAATATAGAAGCACAGAAATATAGAAATATTTATAGAATTAAAGATATCATTTTAATTTTGGTAGGCTTTGACCGCCATAGATACCTGTATTCTTATGCATATGTAATATTGCAATACTAGTTAGGGTAGCTGTATGGTAAAAGGGACCAGAAAGACTTACAGAAGCACATCTGGTTGATTCACAATATAAACGCTAATTTTACACTCTAAAGTTATGCCTGTCAGTTTACTTACTGTAAATTGTCAAAAGTTTGGTTTCCCTGTTGACTTAAGCCAGTGTGCAGTGAATTTTGATTAAAATTTTTTTGCTTATGTCCTAGCATCAGGGACACCGCAAATGTGGGGAAAGGAGGACATGATTCAAGGGTCCACAATTGCACGGTGCCATATCTCAGTATTTATTATTATATATATATAATATATAAAACAATTTATTTGTCACTTGGAATTACATTGTAAACATAAATATTGCAATCCCTGGTGAATATAAAATTCACTTTATCTAAATTAAATTGGCAGATACATCCGGGCCCCTCTCCATCCCGCTTTAATAAAGTTTTAAAAAACTGCACATTTAGGCCAGGGACCAGCAAAATGAAGGAGAGGAAACTCTCTAAATGACTCCTTTTAAGCAACTGTTTATTTTAGAACTTTTTTTAACGAATGTTCATTGATGTTCATATGACTTCGTGTATCATGTAGTGAGCTAATGATAATGTTTCCCCATTGGGCAGAGTTTCTGGTTATAACAGCATGCTCATTTTCTTCTGATTACTTTACCACAGCAGGAGAGGTTGTCTAGAACACTGACCCATACGTTGCAGAGGTCAATTTGTGGCGCTTCTAAATCCATTCCTGTTTCATTGTTTAGCTTCCTGTTTATTATTTGTTCAACATTTTGGTCACATTAGATACAGTATAAGAAAAGGGCTATTTTCACCACATCCACATGACTTGACAGATTACCATCAGTACGCTAATAAGACCAGGTAGCTCGAGGATTAAAAATTGTACATCGCCATGCTCTCCAGGTCAAGCCTGTTGCTAGTGATTTAATCTTAGATCTGCAGAGCACTTTTCTCGTGCATGCAACAGAGTAACCACAAAAAAAAAAAATGTAATTCATTTTATAAACTGGGGATTTGTTGATCACTGGCATTTAAGATGCTACTGTGCTCTTTGGCACAATGCCTACTATAAACATCTCAATATAATGTGTTTTATTTTGGTCGAATATTATGCTTTTGAGCTTTTTTATATGTTTATATAGAAAAATATAGAAAAACGTATTTTTTTCTGTTGAAAATCTGAATTTTTGTGCGGCAAACTACTCTTTCCAAGGTTAAAAAATTAAAACAAAGTACATAACATGGTGCCAAAGGGCTTCTGGCTCAGCATTCATCTGTATGGAGGGGGGTCTTTCCTTTTCAAGCATACATGCTTGGCAGTTGGCAGCAAATGGCGAGCTGGTTGTGTCAGCTCGAGGATCCTCAGCACAGGCAAATAAAAGCAGAGAACTGCTTCTTATTTACGCTACAAACGGATCACTCTCGCAGGCAGCTGTACCATGGCAATATATTTTAGCTAAAGGTTTTCCTGGATAGGACTGGCATGTAAATGAATTACCCTCACATATCCTAGAGCCAGAGTCCTCTAAAACTATCTACTGTAAGTGTTTCAGGGATTGATCAGGACTTTCCTTTTACAGAACCCAGCTAATCCATAAACTTTTAAAACAAAGCTTTTATTATATCACCGGTGTTGTTGGCGTAAAGAAAAGAAGCATACGATGGCTCTGGTTTTTATCTATAATAATCAAGTTTGTGTGTGTGTGAGCGCGCGTGTTTGTGTGTGTGTCTGTGGGTGTGCATCTGGAAAGGTTTCATGAATACCCTGGGTTTTACACAGAGGAAGCAACCGTCTCCAGGAATGGTGTTTCTTTATTGTGATCATGAAAAGACTGGAAGTGTGCAGAAGGCACCAGCACATGCCAGGCCTAGTTATTTGGACTTCAGAGGGCAGGGTACAAAAGGGGCAAGAAAGCTATGCTTCCTCGGTTTCCTCCCCTGACTTAGTTAAAGAGGAAACCCAAAGGAAACTCACAACACACACAATCGGGCTTCCTACACCTTCACAAAAGCAAAGAGCTGCACCAGGGCCAACAGCATGACATTGCCACGGACATTGCTGTGCACCGCAGAAAGCTGTACGCGTGCCAAGGCTATTACTCTAGTCTCCAAGCAAAACGAGACAGCAGAAGGTGAATGAAAGGTTGGAGAAATTAGCAAGTTAAAAGGAACAGAGTCGACAAAATGTAATTGGCAAAACAAGTGCCATTCCTTGCCCAAAAACACAATTGAAATGAACAAAGTGGCGGCAAATCTTTACCACTAATCCATATGCTTGTTTTTGCTATGGGAATAAATCCACAAGCAGCATAAAAGGAAAACAAAGAATATGAGCAGGACAACCACTTTAGCTGTACATTCCAGCGTCCATGTAATCCCATTTGAACATTTCCTCAATACTCAGAATTGCATACTGGTTTGCTAAATTTATCTTGAAGGCATTGGTAATGGAACTCAATATATTATCTACATTGATAAAGATTTTTCTTTCGTGCCTTTCTAGGGCATTTCTGCTCTGATTTATAGGTTCTAATGGTTAAGGACTTAAAACGTGTATAATTACAATTCAATTTAGGAATGATGACACTTCTGTTTTGCAATTTGTGGCATAAGTTTTGAGTAAAACTATAAGTAATATTTGCCCCAAACAAAGAAGAAAAAGTAATGATGAAACCCTCTTCCTGGCTAACTGGTATTAGCAAAAACAAGAACATTTTGGTCAAGGAATGGAAGTTAACAGGGACCTGTAGGTACCTATTTAACACAAACGGGGCTCTCAACATCCCTCAAGGTTTCCTTTCTTTTTTCTTCATAGGACAAAATGCAATTTATGGCATGAATCAAAAAGTTTGCAGCTCAGCATTCTGGCTGGAAAGATAGGGTTATCACCTCTATCTTGGCGGTAGAGGGGACGCAATAAAATCATACCACAGCAACAAGACCCAGACAATGAGATTTGCAGGACAGTTGTAAATGTTCAATAGCTTTTCCGATGCAAGGGCACTCTGGCATTTAACTTCGCGTTCCTTAAGGAAGTTCCAAGCAGCCAGGTCATTCTGTCTGCTTTTCACCGAGAAAGAAACTATTTAACTCGGCAAACACCCAGCAGCACAGAATCATTTTCTTATGCTGTTGCTAAAGCTTCTGTACCCTTGGGCTTGTGTTGCTGTTACATCAAAATAAATGTATATGAGGCTATATCATTCTGATAGCCATTTTCATTTATTTAAAAGGGGTGCAACTCCTAAACTGCTACAGGCTCTCTTTCTGACAGACAGACTGGTTAAAATCACAAAGCTTGATAAAACATGACCTTCAGAATAATTTAACTTAATCAAAGTACAGACCTGATGACAGAGCATCAATGTGAAAGACACAGACAGGGATGTAAGCTTTGAGGACATGAGAGCTCAGGGGTTCATGAGTTTGTTAGAGACCAAAACAACAAATGTAAAGACAGAGCTTTGTGGCCAGGGCACAATGAAGGGCGGACAGCAGATCACAGGCCACAGATCCCTTCACCCGGTCCATTCTCCTGTCAGTTAACAAAACGCTCCACCAGCAGAATACTACATACTTTAATACCAAAAACAAACCCTGAGAAGGCAACTTCCAAAAAGATGGAATGAATACATAATTATGCAAGAAAGATTTTTTAAAGCAGTGAATGTGACCATTTTAAGACCACTACTTTTCTTACAAGAAAATCCTATGATCCTATGAATGTGTTCGTGTTTACTGTGATCTTAGCCTTGATAGATTGTGACCAAATGATGACATTTAACAGAAGAAATAATTATAATGTTATTAATTTAACAAACGAATGCAACTTGATACCATTAAAAGCAGACAATGGTTTTGCAAACTTTCTACAAAAACATGTTTTTATTTATTTTTCACATCCAGTATAAGCACCTACAAAATCCTGTCAAGGTAACTGAACCATAAAATAACTTTTAGGGACTGGGGCACTTCCAGAGGGAGTAAAACAGAACTTCTTCCACAGCACAAATGCCCTTTTGGGCTGACGTCTAGAAATATGCCAGTCAAAGAGCATTAACTGTTCCAGAACCAGGTTTTTCATCAAAACACTCCTGTAAAACATTTTCCCCAATTTTGGCAAAAGTGCCAGCACTGGAATATTCTAAGATACAATAGTAAAACCGATTGCTCTCCATAATTATTCTTCTCTGGGGTATCATTCTTAAAAAGTTAGAAGACACAATAGAGACTAATGGTTTACTTTCCTCAAACAGAATTTCTTAAGGTTGATGACTAATTCCAAAAGGGGAGCTTTCTCTTTCTCAGTCATAAATATCTGGCATCTCCAGCCACCAGCACGGAAACCTCCTGACTGCCTTCTCTAAGCAGCAGGGGGAGCAGAAAAAAAGATGCCCTCTATCTCCTCAGTGCTGGGCAACCTGCTCAGGATTTCAGCTCAGTTTCCCACCACTACTCCTCATTGGTATTACCAACTTAGTCAAACGGAGAGGGTTTAGGACAGTATCTAACACAAAGTTAATTTATAATATATGTCAGAATTCAAGAGGGGATGATAAAGTATAATTCAAAAGCATTATTTTAGCTTTCGAATCACGGACGGAGCAAAAAAAAATCCACATATTTAAAAGCAGGGATTTTAATGTGAATTAAACCTAGCTATTTTATTTCTTTAATTTCTAGCCAGATTACATTTCTGAAGAATATTAAATAGATATTCAAGACAAGAAAAAAGCAGTGAGTGTCATAAAAAAAATATTACTAATGGATTAGTGTGCCATGGTGTAGCAGTAGAAAGAGACAATCGCCATGTTCTGCGTTTTTGCAGAATTGGCACTTTTTGCAGGGACGAAGATCGAATGCCTGGCCACTTAACCATCCCCTTAATCTCTCTTTTTTTCCATTTATCCGCATGAAGGTGCTTGGAGTGGCTCTGGGTCCAGTGTTTATACAAACACAGTCTCATTCATAATCTTCCTGAAAATAAACCTGCATCAGCAGATGTCAGGAATCCTAAACACCAACCCGGCAACTGCGTCTATATTTCCATTAACCACAGAAGATTACTGCGCTGCTCTCTGCAGGCCTGCCCTGTCACTCAATAATAAACTAGTAAATTCATATTAAAATGTGTTTTTACCTAGCGACTGTAGGTTTTCCTTAAATAATCAATCAGCTAGAAACAATGAAGCAGCTTAAATATGTTTTAGAATGTTAGGACATCCTTTGAATAAAAATGACTTGTAACACAGTAACAAAAACTAACTAAAAGTAACTATTTCATTATGTTAAATATATCATATTTAAAATAAAAATTACCAAAATTAACTGAGGGGCAAATTTATGGAATTTGAAGAGAAGGCTAAATAAATTCTGGGGCCAGACCAAATCTATCTATCTATTTGGTCTGGATTTGCAGGATTCTTTTCAATTGACATCGTTACCCTTTTATCACCAATTATTCATCCCGGTACCCGGTACTCAGTGCGCATAAGGGTAGGGCATAGGAGGGCACAAGACAGCAGCTGTCGACCAGTTGCAGCTTACACTCCTGACTGCTAAACAGGACCCGGAAACAGACATGTATTCTTATAAAAATTAATGGAAGGTAATGAAAATGTTATCAACAATACTAACCCTGACACAATAAGTTATTAAAAACCGAACCTTAGAATGGTCACAACTTTCAGGGGTTCTTTCTTATAACTCCAGTTCATTTACACTTTCTTTTTACATTCACTACATTGGGGTTCAGTAGACATGTTCATTGTAATGGAGCTGTGCCTTTAAAAATTTCAATAGCTGAACGTAACAGCAAAGTCACAGATGGGATCATGCTCATAGCAAGGGAAGCGAGTGAAATCTGTAAACATATTGAAATAGAAAGAGAAGAAAATTACATGTTGTTCAGAATGCTGCTGCTAGGATTCTTGTAAGAATGTAAGAAATATGATCACATCACACCAGTGTTGGCTTCATTACATTGACTGCCAATAAGGCAGCGGGCTGATTTTAAGTTACTCAAGGTTGTAAATGGGGTAGCTCCCTTGTATCTAACAGATATTATAGTCCCGTATGTCCCATCTAGATTACTTCGCTCACAAGAGGCTGGTAATCTATATATACCAAGAATATCCAAATCTGGAGGTAGAGCATTTGCATATAGAGCTCCACACTATGGAATAGCCTCCCAAAATTTGTGCGGGAATCGGACGCGGTCCCTATTTAAAGCAAGGTTAAAAACACATCTTTTCAAACATGCATATAGTCAATAGGGGGACAGTGACAAAGAAGGGACGGTGGCTATTAGAAATATTTTGGTGATAAGAATCATATCCTTATAAGAACTGGGACATATTGTATTTCTCTGCATGTAACTGCATGTAAAGCGTCTTTGTGACATGGAAACATGTGAAAAGCGCTTTATAAAAATAAATTGATTGATTGATTGATTGAACATACAAATATAGCATGCAAAATGAGACACCGCTCCGCTATTTATTCTTAAAGCACCTAAAAAACCGGAGAAATTATTCAATAAAAGAGACAAGAGTTTATATCTTTCATCGGCTGAGAAATACCAGTGAAGGTTATTTATATTCTAAAACTTCTGCTTTATGGTGTTTATCTTAAGGCAGCATTACAGTCATGAGACCACAGTTTATGCTTTATTTAATCCAAGGTGGGTGAATGTGAGCACACCGAAGAAAACGTGAAATACATTCATATAAGGTTCAGAGAGTCTGATGCAGTCTGCCATGTGCCCTATATATTCCACTCTTTAAACTTGGCGAAATAGCAATGTTGCTGTCTGCTGTCTTCCTTTTCTATAATGACAACATAAGAACAGAAGAAGAAAGGGGTTCAGTCTGGAGCCAGTGTGAACCAGATTTAAGTCAACCTGCCAACCTGGTGATTACCATGCCCAACAGCTTATAGCTTTGCTGTAATGAATCCGTCAACCTCTGCTGCCAGCATGACTTTTCCAACCTAAACGGCACCCAACTTTCTACTTGACCTTTTCCAGTTTGTGTACTTCAGAACTTCATTGCAAACTCTTAAAGATGCAGAGCACATTGCGCAAAAACCAAGGTTGTGGCTGATCCACAAACTTCATGCTTATCAAACCATTGTGAGCGCCAATTACAATAAAAAAAGAAATATAAAATTTTATGACTTCAGGCTCATTAAATTAATAGGAAAGCTAAGGCAGGGAGATTTGTAACAAAGACACTGACAAACAAAGGTGTGAAACCAGCATATATTCTTGGAAAATGACCACTGTTGCCTCAGAGCTCTAGAGTTACCATGAAAATTCTATATTCCACTGAAATTTTACTAATAAACATCCCTATAGTAGTGAGTAAATGTTGACATGTGGACCTGTTAGGGCAAAAGTAGCAGATGAGCCAAAAAAAGATTATGTTGTTTGTATAGGTGTGGAATGCCAGCATTGGACCCGCTGCTATTTAAATATCTTCTTTCACTGGCCAAATCTTTGAAGAGCAAACAGGCCTTTGCAAAGAGAAACATATAGCAACATAATGAGACGATTGGAAGAGGAAATTGTTTCTTCACCCTTATTTACTCCGAGCATGCCTGAGACTTCAGTGAATGTTTCTTCCCCGTTATTAACTGTTCCCCTTGAACCCCATCCTTTCAAAAGCTTTTAATGGTAACCAAGGCTCAGACTTGGAGAGCAGACAGATTACTTTGAATTGGATGTAAAATAATATGGGATGCATCAAATCTCATGCATCAGTTCATATTAATGTCGACTACTTCATCCATTAATCCCAATCCTTGTTTTTCTGGGAGTTAATGCGATGTTATGCTCCCTTCAATTCTCAACAGTAATGGTCTCTCAGAGGCTTAAACTGTGTCAGGTGATTACTTAAACATGATTCGATCAAAATCATGCAGTGATCAGTGCCGGTTCTAGCTACCTGTATGAAACTATAGCATTGAATTCTCTTCAAAGAGTACCTGTTTTAAATATGACATGTTTGTAATTCCTTTCTTTTGTCTAGAATGTTGGATGTTAGTGCTGTCAAGGGTCTGACCTTCGAGATCATTTGTTTGAAGATCATCTGTCTTTTGTATTCCCCTTACAATTTAATTATAAATTTTAAATACGTATTAAAGTGCATTGCAATTTTTTGTAAGTGTTATAATTAAATGTTTTAGTACCTTTTTCAAAGGAAAAATTACGAAAACAATATATCCAATTATTCATCATATATATAAAAAAGGGTTGAAATCCAGATTTAGCCAAAATTTCTAGATTATGGCAGGTTAACAAACTTTGATATTGTATCCAGTCTATATCATGGGGTGGATATTTCTGAGACAACACCATTTTTGTCATGCCTTGCCTATCACTGATCAGAGGTAGGGAACGTTGCTCTCTCTACTGCTTAAACTAATCTTAAACTAGTCAAACTAGTTTCAATGCATATATATATATATATATAGTTTTTTCAATTACAATGGAAGTTTCATTGTATTTATGACAATTACAAGAACACTTCAATGCAATTTCTAAGGAGAACAACCTTACTTACTGATGCCTATTTAAATTATGTCACTTCAGAAGAAAACCCAACAATTCATGCTAATAAAAAAATTGCAGTGTTCCACTGTTGTTATTATGATTAAAAGCAGAGGCAGCATGTGGTAAAGAGGTCCGATGGATTTTGCATAAATATATGTGATTCCTTATTTTATTTTTATTTTTTCAAGGTTATAAGAATTAATTTTAGTGAGAATTAAAAGCAGAACAAAATGTTGTAGTGTGGCACAGTGTTGGGCAAATGCAAAAAGCCACTCGATACCAATAACTTCATTTGGTTCCTTTTAGCATGGTTATTCTGTGCTAAACACTCTTGACGGAAGGAAGTCTCCTTTACTGTACCAAATTTCAGTCCTATGGTGACCCAACATTTATACACAAAATCAACATTGAACATAACTACAGATCATAACCATGACAACAACAGCAATATCTGTTCTAACTAGTCAAAAGCACTAGTTAATAATAATAGCATATTATCTTCATTGGATATATTCTCAAAATAGGCTGCTCAACATGGTGATGTAAATGATAACCTGAACACAGTGGCACCCTTGGGTGACTGAACATGGTGGCGCAGTGCAAGCCTGCCACTACAATATAGGTGGCCAGCAAGCACTGCAGGGAGAGGGGCATTTCTGTATAATATATAGGCGTAGAGATATGTGTTGCTCTGGCTCTAATGAGATAATGTTAATTAATATGTTTCACAACTAATGACTGCAGAACGCACACGCAAAATTGTACACACGCCTTAAATTAATACAAAGTGCAAAAATGACTAAAGCAGATGTTTTGTTGAAAGTGGGAGTTCCCAAGAAGCTTTAACCTTATACAAACAGATCACTGGTTAATTTCAATTTTATTTCAGAAACCAAGAGGGTGATTTGCAATTCGGTTCCAGAGGAAAATCACATATTCAGGTAATTATTAACTTAATTAAACCTCCTCTAAAGTCAGACATGGTCAATTACATAATTATTAAAAATAATTGATTGGTTATTAAATGTTGGCTTTAGAAAAGGCAGAGTTGAGTCTTTCAGTTTTAAACAAACTGCTGTTAATCAATTTTAGTTTTTTGTATTTGAGAGGCAGCTATTTCATTTTATGTTCCTGTGTTATTTCTGTCAGTGAGCCGGGTTAGCATAAATATGTGTGAGGAAAAGTGTTCCTTCTCTGCAGAAATTCAGTTTTTATTATCCTTGTTAATATTCTGTGTGCACAGCCATTGTCATTGCCTGTTGATTATTTTTAATCCAGATTATCATGGAAGAGATTGTTACATCCTGCAATTGTCTATGGACAGATTAAGTGCTCACAGCATTAATGAAATTAACTAGACATGGCCGAAATTTTCTTCTGGTTTCTAATAGCACAGAACCTCAGATGGCCTTTTTTATATCAGACTTCTCCTGGTAACAGAATGCCTATGTAATTCATTGACTGAAAACTGAATGAAATAAATTAGCAGAGCTTTTGTAAAAAAAAAAGGGGGATTCATTTTTGGTGGTCTATTTTTCATTTAGAGTGTACCTGTTTTAATGTGGTTATAACAATGGGATAACAGTACCTTCTCAGACATTTGAAAGTATATGACAAATTAAAATTAAAATTAAGTGAATGCTTATATAAAGTGAATGCATTATATTATACATATGCATGTTTCAAATTTCACCCTGTAGTGTAATTTATTTATATGTGAAAGTTCATTCAGTTAGACATTTCTTGCATAAACTCGATTTAAATAAGGAATAAATTAATACAAATGATGTATTCATGTATTCATCTGGAAGGAAAAAGAAAAAGAAAAAAACAAGAGCCAACAAAACAGAAATGATTTTAAACTTTTTAAAAAGAATCATATAGTACTGTATTAAAGCTCATTAATAATGACACAGAGAATGATGTATCCCATTGGAGTGAAGACTCAAGTTTGAATGTTACCTCGACCACTCCTAAACTAACTGTCTCTTGGTGGGATGCTGTGCAGTCTGATGTTGGGGTTTAGCAGGGGCATCACTAGGATTTTAACAAAGACGGGCCTCAGCAATTTTGGTAGTAATCACAAACTTAAACAACGCAACGTTGGATAGATAGGGAGATTCCAACTTGGGTCTCCTGAACTAAAGTCAGCAAAGTTATCATATTACTAGTGGTCAGACTTAAAAACAAGAGACTTCAGGAAACTTAATATCTTGTCAGTTATGAAGGTAATTGGCAGCAATGTAATGTAAAAGTAGCATAGTCTTTCATGTCAGGCAAAACTGTATCTACCCTAACTGGCCAGTCAATAAACCAGAGTGATGTTAGTTATCTTACAATATATCTAATGTAAGCTAGCAAACCTACGGAAATTCAAATTCAAATTCAAAAATAATTGCCTCATTCTTCGGATCGACAGAGTAAATTCTAGTGAAGGATAATTAGCGAAGGGTAATCGTCTCTGCCTGGATGAAAAAGAATGTCCCATTATTATTATTTTTTATTAATTATTTTTTCTCCCTAGGAATTATGCTAACAGTGAGATTCCTTTTTGGCGCAGTTTCCAAGCCGCCTAACAGCCCTCGCACTCTGGGTGGAGAAATATTAAACAGAGTTTATAGCTCAACGTTGCACAGTATTTCTTATACGAATGTGATTAGCTTGTCATCAAAAAGATTTGGGGCTAAAGCACCGGAAGCCTGGTGCTAACGATGCCACTGGGGTCTAGGCTCTTAAACTAACTGTGTCTCTTGATGGGTTTCTGTGCCAAGTCTGGTGTTAAGGATGTGGATTTGAGTCCCAGGTGACCCACTGAGGTTTTCAGCCTATTTGTTTGATTTGATTGGTCCCTTACGGTGAGCACTTGTGACTCTTGCCAGGAGGCTTTCCCATGTTTTATAAAAGAGAAATTGAGATGGATAAAAGTAGGATTTGGAACCGGGATGAATAAATTGCAATAAAAAGGAAGAGATCTTTATCGCAAATGTCAATACTGAGCGCACGATACCGGTTTGATTAGGTTTAGCCTTGAGTTTGATAACATGTCAATGGACTACATCGCTATTAAGCTAACTAACTGAAATGAATACCACCACCTGTTCCTTTTGTGTACGTGTGTGTGTGTGTGTAGGTGGAAGGAAATATTCTGAATGCAGAAACACACAGACACCAAGAAGGGGGTGCTGATGCAGAAGCTGAGGCAGTATTTCAGAGGCTAGTGGCATTACATAAATCGAAAGGCACTGCATCACGTCTGTGTAAAGTTCTGCCTTTCCTATTTATTTTTATTTTTTTGTTGTGACTGCCTGTAATGAATTTAAGCCGAATTCAAAACGTGTACAATCCACTAATCGCATTAAATAAAATTGTATTCAGTAGTGTTTTTTTTTGTAAGCATCTTTCTTCTAAACTTACGAAGAAAAAGCTAATAAATACAGTTATGTAAAGTACGCTTAGCGGATTGCAAGTTTTGATTTGGTCCCAGCTTTAGTCGTCAAAAGTTTGTCTTGATTTAATGAAGCTTCAACATCCGTTTGGGCCTCTACTGTTGGGGGCAGTTAATCATTATTTGTTCTTTTTTTTAACACTCCAATGTCAACCTCTTTCTAATTGGATTCTGCTACACTGCTCACAATATACAGATTCAGGGTCTAGCAATAATTATGGTTGGTTGTTTGGTCCCACAAGTCTTTATATATCAAATGTTGAAACAGCACACCCAACATCATCTAAATAATACATTATATAACAAATAAAATCTCATGCTGAAGAAAAGAAAAAAACATTCAGGGTTAAGATTCAGGGTTGAACGGTAGGCATAAGGCAGGAGGCAGGCAACACCCAGGATGGGGCGCCAGTCCATCACAGGGCCAGGGACATACAGATAACCAGTCACACAGGACCCATTCTGCAGTCATGAGTCTTTGGACAGTGGGAGAAAACCCACATGAAAACTACACACAGACGGTAACCCAAGGCTAATACTAACCACAGACCCTGGCAATGTGAGGCGTCATCCTGTTCCACCCTAGGCCATTTAAACAAAGATTTCTTGCCAAAACATCCTCTAATCCAGATGAATGTTGTTGGTCAGGATTTCCAACACAGAAAATGTTGATAGTGCCATTTTATAAAAGGGCTTTTAGAGACTTAGCTTATTAACATTGTTCCCAAACAAAATTGGTAAGCACATCACATGAGATTTTGCTGCTATTTATTAAACAAACCATAATTACATTCAGTAATTTCTAAAAACTCATTTGAACCACGTCAGATGTGCTACACCTGCTTGTGCAGAACATTGCATAATTCATCACATCAATAACTCTGCATAATGTGGCTGTACTTTTGATGTGCTCTGGTATCTAAACAAATATACAGCTGTGTAGAAAGTGGAACTATAAACAATAACAGAGCAGCACAGAGCTACATATCGGCAAACGAGACACTGAACTGAATGTGTCACTATGTGTGCTCAGTGTGTGATCTATACACCAGAGAAAGCATATATACAGTTTATTGCTGTTCTCAATGGTTTACAAAAGGAATCCGTAAATGTGAAAGGCAGGGTTTTAAGCTTATGTGGATTTCTCGATGTTGCGCATTCAAAGCAGGGTGCAGCTACCAGACGCATGACAAGGCAAGTCTCAGTCTCTCGGAATTTCCCTCCGTGCCAACGCTTCTGATGAGAATCCCAACAATTCATTTCACGTAATTCAAACCAGGAATATCTTCAATGAATGCACGCGCTTTTTGTTGCAAATTTAACATTTTTCTTGGTGTTCAATCCCCCTAAGCTCCCAAGATCACACGCACACTTTCCCCAAAACCCAGTAGCGATGTACAAAAAACCCCATTTATATCTAAAAATTTTGCCTCCTATCTCAAAAGATTACTCCCCATTTCAAGAGAAGGCCTCACAATATATATCAATTTAAAGATAGTTCACCCTAGTTCACTCAAAGCGAAGAATCATTGATTAACCTGATGCATGTAGTAGGCCATTAAAATCAAGCTTCACAACAATGAAGACAAATATAACAAGTTAGCGCTCTTCTATCCAGCAGACCAGAGTTCATGCTAAAATATCTACATTATTAGTTATGTTACGTCAAAGTCAAAAAACAATGGAGAGTGGCTAGACAAAACTGAGGTAGATAAGGACCAAAACCAAACGCAAATCAAAACCAGGACTTGGCAGTAAAATACATATATCATATTTTATTGATTTGTTTGCTACGGTTCGTGAAAAGTGTAAACTTGTAACCCTAGAAACCGTTCCCTTGGAAACAAAGAGGAAAAAGTGTAACTGCTAAGATATGTGAGCAGAGAATAAAAAACATAATTTGATAACAGTTGGATGAACAATTACATAGCATGTATACCAACAATGCCATTAGTACTAAACTATGTATGCTGTATTTTTTTTAGGAATACTTGGAAAATGTATATTTTGCTATATTAATCCGAAATTTATCCTTATGAAATTTCCTAAAACTAAGGTCTGTACAACCTTAACCTTTGCTTAAAAAA